>CM068350.1:4432021-4979521 GCA_034769755.1 Odontamblyopus lacepedii
CATCCTTTTTAGTGGACGTGGGTGAGTTGAAGGTCTGTTGAAATAAGAAGAGAGGAAGTAAGAGGAAGTGTGGACCGAGCTGAACACATCTTATCTCTTAAAAATCAGGTTGTGCACGAACAGTCAGAATAATCCGGTGTTTTGTCTGTATGTGGAGGGACAGAAGTGTTTTGGCAGCAGGCAGCCCTTCCTGAGCTGCGCCGAGAGCACAGTCCAGACGCTCTCACACAACCAAACGAAAACCTCCTGCAACACAGAGACCCCGAGCCTGAGAAGCACCCCTCTGAGCAGGGGGGCCACACTTTTTCAGCATGCAAGCTACTTATAAAGTCAAAATGATCTGCCTACTACAAAAATGCAAATCATTTATTTATTTCTAAATATACTGAGAATCTCTTATGGTGGAACAGTACTTGGACTTAATGATCTTCATGTGGGAAAAGGCCGACTCACATAAATACGTTTTTTATAGATCTATCTCTCAAACAAACTGTACTGTACTGAAACACTGTGTTCCATTTTGGACCGTCACCCACAGTTTGAGAAACTCTTCTTTAACAGAACTTCTACTGCACTTTACACAAAACTGTGAACAAAGTAATGAAAGTGTATAGGATCTTTAAACCTGTTTTGTCAAGTTCCACTGGAGTTACATTCTCTTGCTGGTTTTGCAGTGGTATTTACCCTCTACACATTTACCAAACACACATTGTACAGATGCATTTGTGCACTTTTTTTAGGCAAACTTCAACCACATGCTCTGTGCCAACACTGTAACATAAATATAGATTAGTTTTTGCTTCGCGTTTTGTCTTTCCCTTCAAATTAGCGCGCATTGAGGAGGAAGCTTCTGTTCACTATCCACAGGACAGAGTGTGAAAAGGTGAGGAGCAGCACACTGACGTGAGACAGACAGACCAGGTGGATGTTTTAAACAGATTAACCTGCCCTGTGGTACACACTGCTACACAAGTGGACACTGTTGTGGACAAGCTGTGAGCGCTGACAGTCCATGTGGTGACGTGTCGCACAGAGAGACGCCCCGCCCTCCCACACACCTGTACAAGTTTATGGCCGACAGCAGCAGCTCTAATGAAATATGATCACACTTGACGAGTGTCAGAGCTGGTGTCCGAGACAAGACGCAGTCCAAACGCCTGCGAGACCGAGTCCAAGACGAGACCAAGACAGTAAAAAATCGGTCTCGAGGCCAGTCTCGAGACCACGCCCGCTTTCGAGTACTACGACACTGCGATCTCCCCACACTACCTTGGTGATCGACTGGTACAGGGGTGTCAAACTCATTTTGGTCCGGGGGCCGTATGCAACCTACTTTGATCCCAAAAGGGCCGGATCAGAAAACTCAGTTCTCTCTTCAAGTTATCGTATTTTTCTCCGTGTCTCGTAGTGGTGTTTAAGATTATATTCCTCGAGCAACGCCACTTGTTCCAAACACACTGAGCACAGATTTCCCATTCACCTCTGTCAACAAATAAGAATTAGACTATTTTTCTTGGGAAATCCTGAACTCAGCATCTGCTTTTCTCATTTTTTGACATTTTGCTGATGAGGGTCACGGTCGACAGTCAAAACGATCGTCCTTTAAGGTCTTCATTTGTGCTGCTCTGGTGGGAGTCGCAACGTACAGAAATGCCGGAGACGCTGCTATGCTAAACGGTGCAGAAAATTTACAGAAAAATCTGAAAAGTTTACGTATTTTAATAGAAAAATCAGCCGAGGGCCAGATTAAAGGTCTTGGAGGGCCGGATCTGGCCCCCAGGCCGCATGTTTGACACATGTGGACTGGTAGATCGCGATCAACTAATTGGGCTCCCCTGGTCTGGAGAATCAGAACAGAACACCTACATGGGTCATTATGTGCAATGTTTTAGTCATTTAGAATAAATAAGCAACAATAGTTATCAGTAAAGGTTCTACTAGATTTGAACATGTTTAACTCATATCTGAAAACAGTTCCTTTAATAAATAATACCGAGGACCACTCTACTGTTACTGCATTTGAGTACTTTTCACACTTTTACTTGAGGAATATTTTTACCTACTGTCTGAAAACTCCATCATAAAGACTTTAACCAGACCTCAAAGCTCATACTGAAAGCAGCGAGCACAGAAATGGCACTTTTTAATGGACATTATGGACTCATTTGTTTGCCTCGAATATTTTTTATATCCTTTTTTTTTTACTATAGACCAAATAATGTTTGTGTCTGAAATAAAGAATAAATAAATACTGAAGAAACAGTACTGATTTGAGTTTAAGTTGAGGTTCCTCTTCTCACTGTGAGTAATCTGTCCTTTGTGTGTGACTTTTCTGGTGGAGTGTCCGTCGGATGCTTATCACTTTGTCTGGAATGTTTCACGGTACGACATTAAAAACCTTTCTATCTTCATGGAGACCAAACTAGACCGAGTTACAGGTCAGATCTGTGGAGAGGCGACCCCGCTCACAGTCAGAACGCCTTTTTTTCTAGCTATTTTTGAGCTGTAAAACCACTTGTAATTAAATAAATGTAAAGTAGAGCTGTTTAAAGTCATACTGTGGAATATTCCAGGCAGAGCAACGACGTATCTATAGAAACAAGCAGGTGACGGACACACCAACAGAAAACTTGCAACATGCACTTCTAAGTAAATCCTTGGACCATTACTTTATACCTATACTTGAGTAATATTACAGGGTGTCCCAAAAATTTAACATTTTGCAGCCTAATAATTTTAGCAGTTCTTGTTGAAATAAGCTCAGATTTTCACAGGATGTACAAAAACAGATTCAGATTTTATATGTAATGTTTTATTTTTGTTCTGTTTTCAGGTTAATCCGTTCACTCCCAAAGGGAAGTCATTTTGCGTCTTGGAATCTGCTGGCACACACTCACCCAGGACTGTGCAGCCTTCAATGCAAAATTTGGAAAAACTTCACCAACTGGCAAACAAATTTGGACTTGGAATCAAAAATTTTATGAAGACGGCGGCTTATGCAGGGCTAAAGGATCTGGTAGACCTACATCAGCATCAATAGGCTCGACTTAGTGGTTTTAAAGATAAAGTCTCATTGTTTGGGATAATCTGAGGGGCTTCTGACGCTGCATTTTTTGCTTTATAGTCGCGCATTTGTGTATTTGTGTATTTGTGTATTGTGTATTTTGGTGAAACAAATGACAATTTACTGTTGGCAGGGATTAGATTAGTCAAAAATGGTGATAGTCCTGTTTTAGTCCTGGTTTAGACCTGATATAGTACTGGTTTAGTTTCAGTTTAGTAACGCAAAGACTAAACCAGGACTACAAGTCTAAACCAGGACTATATCAGGTCTAGACTTGATGTAGTCCTGGTTTAGTCTGAGTTTAGTCCTGGTTGAGACCTGCTATAGTCCTGGTTTAGTCCTGGTTTAGTCTTAATTTAATCATGGTTTAGACTTGATATAGTCCTGGTTTAGACCTGACATAGTCCTGGTTTAGTCTTAGTTTAGTCCTGGTTTAGTCTTAGTTTAGTCTTGGTTTAGACCTGACGTAGTCTTGGTTTAGTCTTATTTTAGTCCTGGTTTAGATCAGATTGGTCAAAAATAGGGACACCAGGGACATTTCTTGTATAAAACTGGGACAAATCTCTGGTTTTGTATAAATCTGCTGGGACAGGGGACACAGGGCTCAGGACTGGGACAGGTCTGGTCACTGTGGCTACTCTACCTTTTCTGTAAGTATTAGTAGCCAGGACTATGTCAGGTCTAAACCAGGACTATATCAAGTCTAAACCATGATTAAATTAAGACTAAACCAGGACTAAACCAGGACTATAGCAGGTCTCAACCAGGACTAAACTCAGACTAAACCAGGACTGCATCAGGTCTAAACCAGGACTAAACTAAGACTAAACCAGGACTACATCAGGTCTAAACCAGGACTAAACTAAGACTAAACCAGGACTACATCAGGTCTAAACCAGGACTAAACTAAGACTAAACCAGGACTACATCAGGTCTAAACCAGGACTAAACTAAGACTAAACCAGGACTACAACAAGTCTAAACCAGGACTATATCAGGTCTAGACTTGATGTAGTCCTGGTTTAGTCTTAGTTTAGTCCTGGTTTAGACCAGTTCAGTACACGTTCCAGATAACCCACTGCATATGGTTATGGTTAGTGTTATTATTTATTACTCATGTACACTATGTATATGTTGAGCAAAGTACCAGAAACGTATGTAGAGGTGGGAGAGAGGACCATTTATTTTTACCTTTTATGTGGAGTGAATAAATAAAAGCACATTTATATAATAAGCATATACATAAAAAAAATTTGTAATTCATTTTCTGCATAATTTTATATTGTTGTTGGTCATAAATTAATTAAAGCAACAAAACAACCTGAAGAGCCGCTTGGGAGCCTTTTTAGTGAGCCGGTTCTCTAAAAAAGAGCCGGAATTCCCATCACTAATAGGATATAGAATAGAATTTCAAAATCCACATCCACATTTTTTGGTGGTTGATAATAATAAAATTGTGAAACAAGCTCATAATTAAGAAAAACTATTATGCAAAGACCATTCACGACCAACGAGAGTCAGTATAGTCAAATTTCTTAATGTTTTGGTCATTTTTAAGGCGATTTTTTGTATTCTGCCTAAACAACTTACAATTTATGCCTCTCTTTACTGTCGGCAGGGATCAGACTGGTCAAAAACAGTGACATTTGGGACATTTCTTGTACAAAACTGGGACAAATCAGTGGTTTTGTATAAATCTGCTGGGACAGGGGACAAGGGGCTCAAAACTGGGACTGTCCCGGGTAAATAGGGACATCTGCTCACACTACCGCTACACCAGCCTGTTTTCTAACTAGCGAAATTGCGTCTAACCAACAAAAAACCTGCTTCCCGTCCTTATAGATAACAGACAATACAGAGGAGGTAAACATGATGGTGAAACATCTAGAAAAACTTACATGTCATGAGTGGAGTGGCCGTAGTTGCAGTTTTGCCAGCGGTGTTTGCGGTGAAGTCAGCGTGAGACAGTGGCTCTGCAGGTTGGAGCGTGTTTCGAAGGAACAGGTTTGGTCTGAAGCTGCACTGTAAAGCACACGCCAGGCCCACAGAGTGTATAAGGGCCGGGAAAACAACGTGCGAACCCAAGAATGCATCTGACTAGATCTTATCTGTGGGGCAGGGCTGCAGAATTGGCCGTAATTAAAAGAAAATAATCAAAATGCATTGGGTTTTACAGACACACAAGTCGCTTTTAAATGATATGCGTTCGTTATTTGCACTGTACCTGATTTTTACTCTCTTAAAAAGCTCATATTGTGCTATTTTCTGATCTGTGTTGTAATGTTTCCTCATCACAACCAGACCTGGAGCTGTGTTTGGTTTGATTCGCTCATGTTTTAACACAGAAATCCTGCAAATCCTTGTTCCACCTTGTGATGTCACGTGGTAAAATTGTTGACATCTTCACTAGAATCGTTTGGATGGTTTCAGACGTGGAATTGGTCATCTTTACTGAGCTGAAAGCAAAAGGAGATGGAGCTGTTCACTTGAAAACTATCACTGCAGGACATCACAAGGTGGGACAGAGGATTTTGAGCTTTGGAGATGAAGAGCAACTTTAGAGTAACTCCAGATATGTTTTTGAGGAGGTAACACGATTCTAACATGGTTTAAAGCTCACAAGAGGCAGTGTTGTGTAATATAGAATCTTTAACTCAGTCTTATTGTTAACCCTCTTCTTAAATGTCTTTTGTGCTGCAGTTTACACCGTCTGGAGGCTACAGGTGGATACTATCTGTATTACTGGCACATTCACAGAAATGTTTATTGTGTATTGTCCCTGTTCAAATAAACAAACGAAAACATCATTAAATGTCTTTTTAATGAGCAGTTGGAGCAGACGTTAGTGCATCAGCTCGACTGGACTCTGGGAGAGGAGCCCGCTCACCTCAGCTCCACTGTGTTTCTCTGAGCTACAGTCGTACTTTAACGTCCTTTTACAAAGACATGTTTGTACCCATAAATCTGGTTAAAGATGTAGAACACATGTGTCAAACATGCGGCCCGGGGGCCAGATCCGGCCCTCCAAGACCTTTAATCTGGCCCTCGGCTGATTTTTCTGTTAAAATACTTAAAATTTTCAGATTTTTCTGTTAATTTTTTGCACCGTTTAGCATAGCAGCGTCTCCTGCGTTTTTGTATGTTGCAACTCCCACCAGAGCAGCACAAATGAAGACTTTCCTCTTTCCAAACTCTCTTAAAGAACGATCGTTTTGACTGTTGACCGTGACCCTCATCAGCAAAATGTCAAAAAATGAGAAAAGCAGATGCTGAGTTCAGGATTTCCCAAGAAAAATAGTCTAATTCTTATTTGCTGACAGAGGTGAATGGGAAATCTGTGCTCAGTGTGTTTGGAACAAGTGGCGTTGCTCGAGGAATATAATCTTAAACACCACTACGAGACATGGAGAAAAATACAATAACTTGAAGAGAGAACTGAGTTTTCTGATCCGGCCCTTTTGGGATCAAAGTAGGTTGCATACGGCCCCCGGACCAAAATGAGTTTGACACCCCTGTAGAACACAGACAAAAAGCAGCCAGCCCTGTAACGAATGTTGGAGAGTCACCGATAACGTGCCCTTCCAAATATTAAATCTTGCTTGTTTAAAGGGATCCTATGATCACAACAGAACCTGGGCTCTTACCACTACACTGAGAACACTGAGTTTTGCTCCTTCTTATGAATAGGCCAAACTCTGACAGCAGTGGCAGCAGGAGTCCTGTGTGAGGAAGAGCCACAGATACATGTGGAACAGATCTGAGGTCTGCTGTAGGACCTGTGCTCTCTGAAGTGGACCGCTCATTACTCACGATGAAGAGTCTTCTGATCCTTTATTTGAACAGATTTTTTCAGTCCAAGGTTTGACATTGAAGTGAAAAGAAGACTCAGTAATGGACTACCAAGAGGTTCTTGTTCATTCTGGGAAATAAGCCTCTGTACATCTGAGTTTGAAGTTTTTCTCTGAAAGTACTCAACCACGGGCACAGTTTAGCCATAGCTTGCCCCAAAACTGGAGTGTAAGTGCTGTAAGGTCACTTAGAGTTGATGAATGAACTGAAGACTGAAGAGAATGGGCCATGGGACCTTCTATCCTCTGTGGGTTAGCAGGCTGACTGCAGTCTCCACAGGACTGGACTAGTTTGTTCACAGCTCGAGTAGCCACACCAGCCTGGTCTGATCTGTAAACAGCCTCCACCCTTTGATGGTTCCTCAGGATTAAACGGAGTCTGTGTACAGTGGGCTGTGGATGTATTAGTTCATCTGGTGCAGTGGATTCTTGAGCAGAGCTGTACACCCCCGAACGCCAAACCCCTCCACACTCTCCCCTGTGGCCACCATGAAGAAGGAGGTTTTTTTGGGAAAAGACCTATTGGGACTCTTTATTACCATTTTCTTCTTTATACTTTATACTGTCTTCTTATAATCTTCTATTGTTCTTCTATATCAGGGGTGTCAAACTCATTTTGGTCTGGGGGCCGTATACAACCAATTTTGATTCCAAAGGGGCCGGATCAGAAAACTCATGGCATATATACCTCAAAAATAGTAATAAGTCCAAATATTTGTGCAGAGAAACGCAAATCTATTACAGACATTTTATATTTTATTTTATTTTATTTTACAAAATATTATAATATTATGCTAGGTCAGGTTGTTTTCACAGCAGCATCAGTAGCCTCTTGGCCCCTGGGTGAAAACAGACGGCTGTTTCTTCAGTCCCAGCAATAATTCGTTTATCTTCTGTCTTCTCAATTCTCCGTTCAAGTTATTGTATTTTTCGCAGTGTCTCGTAGTGGTGTTTAAGATCATATTCCTTGAGCGCCGCCACTTGTTGCAAACACACCAAGCGTACAGGTTTCCCATTCACCTCCGTGAACAAATAAGAATTAGTCCATTTTTCTTGGAAAATCCTGCACTCAGCTCCACTTTTCTTATTTTTGACATGTTGCTGATGAGGGTGTCACGGTCACAGTCAAAACGATCATCCTTTAAGAGCGTTTGGAAAGAGGCAGGTCTTCATTTGTCTGGTGGAGGCGCCACGCACAGAAGCACTGGAGACGCTGCTATGCTAAGATGCGCAGAAAATTACCAGAAAAATCTGAAAATTTTGTATATTTTAATAGAAAATCAGCCGAGGGCCAGATTAAAGGTCTTGGAGGGCCGGATCTGGCCCCCGGGCTGCATGTTTGACACTTGTGTTCTATATGATCTTGTATTTGATGTGTACCTGTCAAAGGTTTGGAGACAGATTTTCATGTAATCATCTTTCTTTTCTTGAGTATTTCCACTGAAGAAATGTGTGAAACAACACAAAACATGATTTAGATTTCAGATGATATGTAATATTTGCCAGTAGAATGTAGTAGAATGTAGAATGTAGCTTCCATCACTGCTGGACACTCGTGGCACTGATGGTATTTTCCAGAGGAAGTACTTTAAAAGGGGCTTTCACTAAAATGACATTTCATATTACTTCACTGTCATTGTCACTGCTGTCATCAGTGGCACCAAAAATATTATTTTTAGGTAATATTTATAAATAAATATATTTATTTTGTTTAATAGACAAAAGTGAAGTGAGTAATATTATACTGTTGTGAAAATGGAACACTGTTCATATAATTTTATAGATATTTTTAATAAATTTAAGACTCCCAATAGATCTTTGTAGTATTTTAGGAGAAACTGGTAAATTGTCTCCGAAATATCCTCCAGACTTAACCTGGCTGAGGTCAGAGTGATGTGTTTGGCTCTGTGGTGTTTGTGCTCTACACAGGATCAGTCTGAACAGCTCTCACTCAAAGAGATCAGATAACAAAGAGCAACATGACCACTATTTGAATCAAAGCGTCACAACAGTGGAACAAGACAAAAAATCAAACTTGAGTTTCCTCCAGATGAGCCTAAAGCAGACTGAGGCATGTGTGGGCGCCTCTGGCTTCTGCACAAACCTCACTGCTGCCACGTGATTGGTCCTCCTGCTGCTGACTCAGTGTACCTGGGCAGGTGGGTGCTGAACTGCCGTTTTACCATGGCAACCTGCAGTTCAAATTTGATCCCACAATGCAACACAGTTTACAGTCATTTCCTGTATTGTGTGTCCGATCTGTGCAGTCATCAGTTTACCTGAACACACTGATATCAGCAGAATGTCACAGTTTGGACTCATGACAGTCCACTGTTCTGATTCTCAGGTTTTATAACAGCTATTTGTTTATTCTAGTGTTATTTTGTGTTATTTCTAACATTGTTTTCTCAGAAAAAATGTCTACTCTGAGTCATACATGTGGGGCTCAGACAGGAACAGGGAAGTCTGGACCTGTTTCTATCACGTTGTTCTACAGTGTTTACAGTGTACAGAAAGTAAAAGAATGATCTGTTATATTTTAATTCAACATATCAGGAACATTTGTAAAGAATAATACATTGGCAAAAACCCTCCATCATCCATGTGAGTATTCGAGCTAAACTGGCCTCACCCTCTGTGTCTGTCCCTCTTGTCTCCAGCAGGGGGAGCTCTGCCGCTGTCTCCAGCCTGCTCCTCTGTGCTCTGCTGCTGTCCATGTTAAAGACCTTAACCTTAAACCGGGACTATAACCGGACTTGGGACTGGACCATCTGGATCCCGGGCAGTCCAGAGAGTGGGCAGGGTTCAGCTCACGGCCCACAGTGACCAATTAAAGGCAGGCACACTGCAGGAAACGCACTGCTCTCATCTAACTGCAAATCACTATATCTACTAAAACTAATGCTTTTCTAAGTAGTAAACTGTATGTGACAGGGAGTTTAGTATAGGGGCTAATGCTAACATTTCAAAACTAATGAATAGGCTTAATACTCATTACTGATATTCAAGAAAAGGTTGTGCTAAAAATCCATATTATTAAAATCGAGACAATATCAATTCTCTGTTTTCTAGTATCAATATAGTATAGCCGTGCCGCCACGTCTTTACTTTACTGGAGAAGACAAGCGAAAAGCACTCAAGAGAAGCGAAAATAGAACAATGGCAGGAAAGATTTTTCAGCCGCCTTCCACTCTAAAAGCAGACGTATGGGCGTATTTTGGTTTTAAAGCCCAAGAAAGAGGCCAGGGGATGGACAAGACATGTGCTGTTTGTCTGCATTACCAAACTGCTGTCAAATATTGAGAGTGGCCCTTACCTGTGTTCGTATGGAACCAGTACAACCAGTACATTTTGTCAACAAACACTGGGAGCTAATTTCACATGTTTTACAAATGAAAGCCGCACAGGGACCAACACTGCAGCGCTACACAGCTCAGCCCTTGAGGAATGGGACATCACTACCAAAGATCTGGGTATTGCTGGGTTTCAGATGACATCACAGCATTCTATAGACCAATGTTTATGTAAAGTGCAGATTTGTGTTGCCGTGCAGTGAGTTCTTGTGTCTACACTGATAGAAATGTTCAGCTTCAACATTTGTGAATTTATGTTTTGGATATTTCATGGTTACTGAGAGTATACTGAGAGTATGACATCATCGGACAAAGCCGCTAACATGTCATCGCGGGGGTCAGCCGTATGTTCGAACAGCCCGATGTTCCCTCAGCCCTATGTTACAAATTGCCTGTTCTTAGCACATAAAAGGTTGAGAAGTACTAGAGGCCTTTCCAGTTTTAAGTGAACTGAATAAACAGTAGGACCAGTGATTTTCTGCGATCGCGGAAAACAGACGGAAAACGCGGAATTGTCAGCGTGAAGCGGAATCGTCAGTATGAAGCGGAATGTATACGTTTCTTTAATTTTGCTCAAAAAAATCAACCTGATTTGTTAAAATATTTGAAAAAACACTGTGCGAGCGACCGAACTGTCAGATCATCAACAGAATTATCAAATGTGTTACAGAAAAGTTTAAACCGAATGAGCTGCCGAAAGGTTAACGCTCATAGAACTATATTAAAAGCTCTTATTATAGGTCCATGTTAACGCTTTATAGGTCATGCCATCCATTATTAGTATTTTTTTTTTTTTTTCAGCAAAGCAAATTGCTATGTTACTCCTCATAAAAACCTTTGAAGTTTGAACTGTTAAAAATGATTCAAGTTCACTGTGTATCACAGTTAAATTTAAAACTGTTTCACTGTCACAGATTGACAGATTGACTCATGCCGTCCATTTTTATTTTATTTAGAAATACTATGAGTTGGACTTGGCATAAGTTTTGAATACATTTTATTCATTATCAAGTGTACATAGGAAGTGTTATTTTCTGAAAGTTCAGTTTTCTTAAAAAAATTTAAAGCCCAAAAATGTCCTGAAAAGTCCTTAGTTTTTTCATGTCAGCAAAATAGGAACCCTGAAACAACAAAAAGAAAAATACTTTTTGTTGTTTCAGGGTTCCTATTTTGCTTTTAACAACATTTTCTAACATATAAATTTTAATTTTAAATATTTTAAGGTGAAACAATGAAACAGAATTAAATGGAATTCAAAATTTCTGAAATGGAAAATGTACATTTTTGAAGCGGAAAATCATTGGCCCTAAAATAATGAAACATTTTACTTATTTAGAGAGTTTGAATTGTGTATTGTTCATTAAAGAATTCTAGAAAGGCAACTGTGTGCTGTGTCTAAACTGCACTAACTCATGGAAGTGAGTTTAATGTCGGCCTAAGGGTTCGTCACTCAACCCCGTGTTGGAGTAACAGTGTTGGGAGATTTCAGTCCAATGTTCCCAGGGCCCTGTGTTCCCACATTTAGCTAAAAACTACATTACATCTGTCGTCAACTGCTACTGGATAATAGGTTGGGTGTAACTGATGACCAAATTGAGAGGGCTGAGGGAACATAGAGCTGAGGGGACATAGAGCTGAGGGGACATAGGGCTGAGGGGACATAGAGCTGAGGGAACATAGAGCTGAGGGGACATAGAGCTGAGGGAACATAGAGCTGAGGGGACATAGGGCTGAGGGGACATAGGGCTGAGGGAACATAGAGCTGAGGGGACATAGAGCTGAGGGGACATAGGGCTGAGGGGACATAGGGCTAAGGGGACATAGAGCTGAGGGAACATAGAGCTGAGGGAACATAGGGCTGAGGGGACATAGAGCTGAGGGAACATAGAGCTGAGGGAACATAGAGCTGAGGGAGCATAGAGCTGAGGGAGCATAGAGCTGAGGGGACATAGAGCTGAGGGAACATAGAGCTGAGGGAACATAGAGCTGAGGGGACATAGAGCTGAGGGGACATAGAGCTGAGGGAACATAGAGCTGAGGGAACATAGAGCTAAGGGAACATAGAGCTGAGGGAGCATAGAGCTGAGGGAGCATAGAGCTGAGGGGACATAGAGCTGAGGGGACATAGAGCTGAGGGAACATAGAGCTGAGGGAACATAGAGCTAAGGGAACATAGAGCTGAGGGAACATAGAGCTGAGGGAGCCTAGAGCTGAGGGAGCATAGAGCTGAGGGGACATAGAGCTGAGGGAACATAGAGCTGAGGGAACATAGAGCTGAGGGGACATAGAGCTGAGGGGACATAGAGCTGAGGGAACATAGAGCTGAGGGAACATAGAGCTGAGGGAACATAGGGCTGAGGGGACATAGAGCTGAGGGAACATAGAGCTGAGGGGACATAGAGCTGAGGGGACATAGAGCTGAGGGAACATAGAGCTGAGGGGACATAGAGCTGAGGGAACATGGAGCTGAGGGGACATAGGGCTGAGGGAACATAGAGCTGAGGGGACATAGGGCTGAGGGAGCATAGAGCTGAGGGGACATAGAGCTGAGGGAACATAGAGCTGAGGGAACATAGAGCTGAGGGGACATAGAGCTGAGGGAACATAGAGCTGAGGGAACATAGAGCTGAGGGGACATAGGGCTGAGGGAACATAGGGCTGAGGGAGCATAGAGTTGAGGGGACATAGAGCTGAGGGAACATAGAGCTGAGGGAACATAGAGCTGAGGGAGCATAGAGTTGAGGGAACATAGAGCTGAGGGGACATAGAGCTGAGGGAACATAGGGCTGAGGGAGCATAGAGCTGAGGGGACATAGGGCTGAGGGAACATAGAGCTGAGGGGACATAGAGCTGAGGGGACATAGAGCTGAGGGGACATAGGCACGTTCTCCATCGTGGTGGAGCTCAGGGGCACGTCACATTTCAAGTGTTTTCCCCACACATTGAACCTGGCATCAGAGTGCTCATTGAAACTACCTGTAGGCTAGTCGGGCATTTATTGGCCGCCTGAGACGCATTTCAAACTCTTTCAGGCGCAGCGAAACAGCCACGTACTCCGCCAGAAGCAAAAGCCGCTGTGGTCGCCGGAGCGCAAACTGATAGTTGACACTGTGACCAGGTGGAAGAGTGCACACAACATGCTCCAAGGATTTCTGCTGCTCTTCTGTCAAGTGAGGTGAGGAAGAAGAAAAAGAAGTGTTTACTCTCAGTGACTCAGTAGTAACAGCTGCAGAGGATACTGTGGATGCCATGAAGCCCATGAAGGAAGCTACAGCAGTGATGTCCAGGGAAAATACACCAACACGATCCAAGGATGAACAGAAAGAGACTTTGTATTTATCCCTGATCCAAGGGTTTGTCCTTCCTTCCTGACGACCAACGAGATGAAATCTACGAGTCACTGCAGAGGCCGGAAAAATTCATGATTCATTTGAGGTACAGTATGTAAATTTGCTGTTTCACAAACAAACAAACAAACAAATAAATAAATAAATAAATAATGTGTTTGTAAAATAAGGAACCCGTATAACGGGATATATTCGCATAGGTGTACCAGCTTGTTTAAAGTTTGTGAACACAAACGTCATTTATTTTACAGTAAAGAAGAGGCTGATCTTGAGACCGGGACTGAAATGAACCCAAATGAATAAAGGACATGTGCAGTTTGGCAGCACAGGTCCAGCTGTGAAACACAGAGCCACACAGGGTCGTGCAGGAGAAGAGCTGATGCGAGGCACCAGCCCTGTCTCTTTCAGTCCACTTAGTTGGTGGAAGGAGCATCAGAATGAATATCCACTCATATCTTGGAAAAATGTACTTGTGCGTCCCGGGGACTAGTGTCTCTCTGAGCGCATATTCTCAACAGCAGGAGACGTAGTCTCTGCTCAGAGAAGTACACTCTGCTCAGAACATGGTGACCAAATTCTGTTCCTAAACAAACATATTTAAGCGCTTTCAATAGCTTTCTAGTTTTTGTTTTGGTTGTTTGCTGAAAAGAAATGTTCTGAGGGATTCTAGTGTCACTGATTAAATGAACCAAATCAACATTCCTCTAGGTTTAAAAAGAAGGTTCTCTGTATGAATATACAGTACACACAGCATTTGGTTTTCAAATCACAGCAAAGATCTCATAGTTTTGTTGTGAGATCCTTTAGATGAGTTAAACTGCACATGTGCATTTGTTCAAGTCAGTGTTGAGCTCATATAAGCTGTGAGTGATGATATCAATGCACCTGAGCATGGTTTGGAGAATGTATGTATTGTTCTAGTAACATGCATTAAACAATATGAAAATGGTGTTGATCATTAAGAAAGAGGCTGAAAGCCTTGATTTTTTCTGAATTGTATCAAATCGGTTTGAAATATATTGTATAGAATGGTATTGTATTGAAAGTCCATTGTATTGAGATATGTATTGTATCGGGGGCCTGTGTATCGAGGTACGTATCGTATCGGCAGCTTCTTCATGATGCCCAGACCCTATTCAGGAAAGGTTCATTTTTGTCCCGTGAATGGGACTTTTTTAGTTTTGAAAAATGAATATCTAATCTCACTACCTAAAACTAGTATTGAGATTAGATTTTTTAATTAGATACTGACAACTATACTTTGACATACAAGAACTAAACCGTAAATATATGGAGCACATATTAAGGGCAAACTTGTAGTAATACGTATACTAAATAGATATTTGTTAGTGTTTAAGAAGTACTATTTCTGTTTTATTCTGTATGGCTGCATTTAAAGGCGCTGATTTTTACCATCTAAAACAGAACTAGTTCATGTGAAACAGTTTGCAGTCAGTTTGTTCCTCACTTCCCTGATGCAGTCTGAGCATCTTCATTATTCACCACAATGAAATGCAAAAATGTGTCCTAATTAGATGTAGACAGCAAAGACAAAGTGACTTTGATCTGTTCTGCAACAAGACATTTTGCTCAAACCCATGAGAAAAATCAGGTACAGATCCTTTAACTATTTCCAAAGGTGGAGGATGTCATTTTCTGGAGGTGGTAAGTCACCTGCATGATTCCATGTAACTAGAGAGTTAAAGCCATATTTTGGAACATTCTCCATGGAGATGACTATATTTTATGGCATATTAGGGAAGGTTAAAGCCAAAACAACAACATTTCCATGGAAACAAGCAGAAGAAGTAAGAGTCAGGTCTGTGGAGATGCAAGCCTGCTCACAGTAAGGGCACACTTTTTTCTAGGGTTTTGTGTGAAATAAAAATATCCAAAATGAAAATTAAAGTGTGCTTTTTTTTTGATAAAAAGTTACATACTGCAGCTTTAACAAGTAACTATTTTCTTCTGTTAATACTCATATTAGACATTATTAATATAGCATTAATAAGTGTTTTATACACACTGAATAGTCATTCACTAACATACCAATGTAAACTTAAGTTTTACCAAAATATCGTCTATTTGAATCAACCTCATAACATGAATTTAGAACTTAGACCAGGAGAGCTTTTCGCATGAATTTTGTTTATGGAAAATTTGGGTCGAGTTTCTATAGTTGGTATATGACACTGTCTCTCAGCTGTGGTTAGTTGTTGACATTTTTACAAATCCATAAAACTGTTTGCAGTATTTCTCAACCAATCAAACTTTATTTATAGAGCGCTTTTCATACAACACCCCACTCCCAATATAGACATTATGACAGGACATTACCACTGGGAGGAGGAGTCAAGGAGGTGGAGATGGTCCAGTAGCAGTATCCAGAACAGACCCATCCAGCAGGCCAGGGTGTGAAGCTCCGAGGCGTTTGGGGGGGAACCTCTCTGCTGCACTCTCAGGGCAGGGGAGACAGCCTTGTCCAGCGCTGGGGAGTCCAAAGATAAGATTGGGTTGTTTGATTTTAGAGCTGCGTCCAGTTTCCATCACACTGCTCTGTTTGTCCATTGGTCTCAAGGTCATTTCTATGCACAACTCCAAGTTTCCTCCAGATTTTATCCAAAAAATTTGATTTAGAGTCTCCATGTCCAACCATGTCCATCGGTTAGGGACTGCTGCTCATTCTACAACAGGCTCCTACAGCTCCGCTCAAACTGTGAGAGATACAGGACTACATTCATACTATAATACTCCCTACAACTGTACACCTCACCCTTATGTAACAGATAATACTCCCTACAACTGTGCAACAACGCACAGATAATCAAACTTTCTATTTTAGAAAGTTTGATTATCTGTGCGTTTTACTTTGACTTGTACATATATATATAATTAAATAATTATGCCTTGTGATGTGTGAGCTGCTGTGTCCAAATGTGTTCCCTTGTGGATCAATAATGGTTTGTCTAAGTCTAAGTCTGTGTTCATTCCTCCAGCATGTTAGGAGCTCTGGCTCAGGACCAAATCACCAATATTATCTGTGCACTGGAAGAACAACGTCCCGTGCGGACCTGGAGGAAGTGTCTGGGGAGAAGGAAGTCTGGTTTTCTCTGCTCAAAATACTATCCGCACAAACCTGCCACAGATAAGGATGAAAAATACAACACATGATACTGTTATGAAGACCTGCTGATGGTACGCTACCTCTGAGACCACAATTACGGCAGTGGCAGCGGTTCGAGCATTTGTCCACCAACCTGATCAGAAGATTTGACAAAGATCTGTCACTGTGTCCTGAGGCAAGACACTTCACCCACCTTACCTAGTTTGAATGTAGTGTGTGCATTGCAAAAAAGCTTCACCAAAAGGTAAGATATAAACATTTAAATCTATCAGAAAATAACCTAAAAGTAGTGAAATGATCTGTTCATGCAGCAAGATCATTTTACTTGACATGCCGACATTGCTGTCTCAGAACTAGTAAGTAGATAATAAATCTACTTATCTGCCCTACAAAGGCAAAAGACCTTAACTCACCAGAGTGTGAAACGGAGAAAAATGACTTTTGTTCAGACAAAAGTATAGTAGGTAGGGCTCCCAAAATTAGACAACTTTGTACCGTATTTTTCTGACTTTTTTTCATGGTTTGGGTGGTCCTGTGACTAATACTCAGGTGCGACTTATATATGTTTCACATCTAAACAAGAAATCGCCCTTACTAGAAAATGTAAACATGGGCAAGGTACAACCCTGAGGCCCGGACTGAATATATTTATTACATCGAGGGACGTCAATGTGTTTGGACCAGCAAAATATAATGTCACATGTGGGTTATTTTCACACCGACAAGGAGCGCTCTAGGCTTGTGTACCAGTATCTGTTGCGCCTCATGCTCTTCCTCTTGCATCGCTGTCACTTCACCAACTGCAGCACCTCAGACCTGTTTGCTCAGTTAAATCCAGGTGGAGACTTTTTTTTGTCCAGGCAGTGAATAATCCACTGAATCTTGTCCTTTAGTTGACAGAAGCATCAGCACCAGCTGTTTTTTTTCACTATACAGTGATCCCTCGTTTATCGCGGGGGTCACGTTCCAAAAAGAACCCGCGATAGGCGAAATCCGTGAAGTATCAGCTTAATTTTTTTACAATTATTATACAATACAATACTGTACTATAGAATGAAACCAAAGATCAAATCCTGTTTTCAGGCTCAAGCATTTAAAAATATAAACGTTTTCTTACAAATAACTATGATAGTTTTTAAAAAATGCTGTAAAATAATAATTTTAATGAATACAAACACGAGGTTGGACATTGTGACTCACGTGTATTTCAGTCCCTCTGACTGAGCCTCTTCCTCCTGACTCCTGTAGCGTCTTTTTCTACTGAAGGCTGTGGTGCAGGCGTCTTCTCCCGTCGTCCTTATGTTATTTTCCTCCTTCTTTATGGCACCCATGTTTTCTTTTCTGTGGGAGACGCTCCAAACGGCTCTTTGAGTGTTAAAGGTTGCCGACCCCTGGTCTAAGTGAAAGACCAGTCAACTTTTATCACTTCTAGACTACAGTCCCTTGGCCAATCAGGATTCAGAACACAATGCACTGCACAAAAAAATAAAAATAAAAAAGCATAAAAAAATCCGCGAAACAGCGAAGCCGCGAAAGATGAACCGCGTTATAGCGAGGGATCACTGTATACAAATGAGCCATGAGGCTCTAAATTTTATTTCTTCAAATGTGCCAAAGCTGCATTAAACACATTATTACTGCTACTACTATTACTGTGTATATATATATATATGGAGTGTAGCACCGGAAACATGTAGAGCGAATAACTGTTCATATGTGACGTGAACACACCAGACTCATGTTCAGCCTGTTCTTCTCTGATCTATTCTTATTACTGTAATTTGTCTTTCAACATGAAATGTCTGTTACTGGTGTCTGATTTGATCAAATACATTTCCCCCCAAAATGCAAATTATTGTCCAGTGTGACTTATATATGTTTTTTTTTCTTCTTCATTGTGGGTTTTTTGGCTGGGTTTTTGGTATACTCTAGAGTGACTTATAGTCCGGAAAATACGGTATGTGAAAAATATTGAGCTCAAAATGGACCTCTGACCCTTATTTGACTGTTCCTGTTACTCTGCCTTTGTAACACGTGGCAAAATAAGATCGTGGTCAAAGGCAAATTTTGAGCTCAATATTTTTCATGATATTTATTCACATAATAAAGGAGGTCTCAAATACCCCCAAAATCACATTAACATTTTTAACCAAACGTGATGTTACGGTGTTCTGTCTTTGTCCGGCGGTACTAATAGATCTAATAAATAAGTCTCCCTTTGGTCAGTCTACCCCAGGACAGCTGTGGGTATAAAACTAATACTAGAGTGAATGAATAACAGAGTGTATTTAAACTCTGCACTCCACATCGTCACTAGAATCATTTGGATGATTTCAGTCCGGGAAAAGCCGATCTCTACTGAACTAAAGGTAAACTTAACCAGAAAATGAAATGACATCACAAGGTGGAACAGAGGATTTTGAGTTTGCAAACGTCGACAGGATTACGCAAACTTGTGAATGAAACAAAACAACTCCAAGTATGTTTGATGCTCTGGTGTAGCCTGACAGAAAATAGCTTTAAAGGTAAAGCGATAGTAGCTCCTAAATTACATTCTGTGTATTTATGTCCCTGTACAGCAGAGTGCTCCTGACCCATTAAACAGCAGGTCGGGCAGATGCTAATTCTGACTTAAAGCTTGTTTTAGCCATTAGCCCGACTCCGGCTGAGAGGAGCCTTGTAGCACACGCTAACAGCTCACACAACAACCTGCGTGAAGTTGGCCCCATCAAATTCAAACCTACACAAAAACTGTGTCAATAGTTTGTGCTTCGTTTGTGCTGTTTTGTGCTGCAAAAAGTTTTGTTTGTGCTGCTTTAGTTTTGGAGAAATTAACGATTCTTTTATAGGTCAAATTGGGGTCAGCGCCCAGGAAGCTTCAAAATGCACTAAAACGCCCAAAATGGAGTCAGTCGTTTGTGCTGCAAAACGTTTTGTGCGATTCTGGTTCTTAAGATATTAGCAGTTTTATTTTGGGCCGGTGACGTCATCCAAATGTTAAACAGCCTCAAAACAGGCATAAAATTATAGAAAACGTTTGTATTTCGTTTGTGCTGTGACAATTTACATTTGTGCGAGTTTATTTCTAAAATTATTCATTATTATTTCTGCAGTAATTATAGGACGTCATATCCACTCAGCTGACGGCAGCGAATTTAGCAAAACTCCACAAAACTAGTGAAGATAAATGATCTCAAGCTGTGGAAAAGTATGTATCAGTCTTTAGTAATTTGCTTTTGATTCATATTTTATATAATAATACAGACTTTTCCACAGCCTGAGATCACTAGTTTTGCTGAGTTTGCTGTTGTCAGCTGAGCAGAAATTACGTCCTATAATTAGTCTACCCAGGCACGTCTCGCTGTTCTTCTACTATCAAGTCACACACAAAACTGACACACACAGTAGCCAACTTCAAAAATGTAGTTAATTTGATTACCTTAGATTCAGGAGCAGGACCACGCCTCGACCGCCCTCTCCTCTTCTCCAGCCAATCACAGCTCACTTCTACCACACCTCAATTTCCCAGAAGCCTATTTGTAGCAGCCTATCAGAGCAACCCAGTTTGTCCCGAATAACTCGACCCCACCCTCCCGACCTCGATCTTTTCACTTCTAGACATAAGACGCCTATGAGGGGGGTCCCGTCCTGCTGGGCCATGTGAAGATTGAGAGACTGAACCCCCACCCTGAGTCTCAACCCAGCCGACCTGCCTCGTCTCCATATAATAAACTCTTTTCTCTTCGTATGTGTTGTTGACATGGTCCTTGCAGAATGTTAGTAATAATAGTAAAGTGCCACTACTCCAACAATGAAAAAAAAAAATGCTGAAGTAGTAGGACGCTTGAAAAATTAATGTTTATGTCGCTACTCCAACAATTACACATCAATGTCTGAATAGCGGCGCGTCGGAACAGCAGCGTGGAACCACTTTAAACGGGTGACTTGCAGAATTGCCTGTTACACAAACACCTGCAGTGGTATTTCATTCACCACACCAGACCGCCGCGGTGTCCGGCAAAACATTCTTCTTATGGGTTGTAGTTATAGTCAGGGGTGCACATAACTTTTTCAGTGAGTTACTCAGGTGAGTACCAGGAGATGGAGTTTGGTACTCACTCATTATGTAGCGAGGTCTTAAAAAGTGCCATCTTCCTCACTGTCCTCCATGTCGCCCCCACTGTCCTCCGTGTCACTCCCACTGTCCTCCTCTGTTTCGCCCCCACTCTCCACTGCTTCAGCTCCCTGCATGGTAGATGATGAAGATGCTGCAGATGCACCTCTTTGTCTTTGGTTGAGCCATCTGCTAAGTGGGCGACTGGACAGTTCTTCTCGGCTAGCTTGTTTATTAGCAATGGCTTGCACCACATTCGTATGGTCTTTGCTCTTTTCGTGCTTGTCAAATAAAGGATGGTTGAAATTCTTTGAACCTTTATAAAACGCACCTGTTTTATCTGCTAGGTGTGGATGTGAGCGGCAAAGCTTACACCACATTTCAGTGCGTTCATCGTTAGCTTCAAGCCACTGCACATCTTGAAGCCACTTTTCCGAAAAAAGTCTTTTCTTCGGCTCTGGCTCCGGTTGGTGTTTCTTTGTAGGCGGGGAAATGCCAAAGAAGCTGCTTAATGTCTGTTGTTTTTTAGACATCTTTGACAGTAGTTGGACTTGGACGTGTGTAAGATCGATATGACACGATCGGTCAAGTCAAGTGGGCTACGCAAAGGCGCTCAGTAACTGAAGTGGCATTACGCATTCGTTATTTTTTGCTGCGCATGCGTACCAGTTATGTGCACCCCTGGTTATAGTGCGAGTGGCACAAAGAGGTGGAGAGGCAAACAAAGTTAAATGTATTACTCAAACATGCGCAAGTGAACAACACTGTAACTACAGATGGGCTTTTTTTTACGACGGGTTAAGAACTTTATAGCGTGTTTTAGGCCATCGTTACGACGCTTTATAGTAAAAACGTAAATTATTCTTATTTACATGTTTTTCTTTCTGCCCGTTTTTAAATGCGACTTCTGCCTCTCTCGCCTGAAGTTGCATATCCAGATAGTGTAATTGCATTCTGATTGAGTATTCATAAATGATAATGCTTTTGTTGTGTCTTTGCTGATGCTAATTAAAGCTAATTACGGCCACGCTAATGGGGAGCGGGGAAGTCTTTATGAGCGCTCGAATGGTGCGATTAAGCAACTGTTTATCCAGAGTGGAGAGAGGCGGAGGTGGAGAGGCTTTACTGTTCACTGGAAAGATTTGATGGATGGATGAGGACAGCTGAGTCAGCCACCAGGAAACTAACACTATTAACTTTGACGTAAATAATAGTGTTAAAACCCAGGCCACAACTATTAGAAAGTACTTCTTCCCTAACGTTTAATGTGAGGAACATCATGACAGACAACTTAAAGAGGAGACGTATTGTGCACTTTCTTTCTACCATATATGATATTAGATTATGCCATGACATTGTTTCCTCATCAGGAACATGCCTGAAGAGGTTTTAGACATCATCCGTGCACGTTTGAGTCATTTTGCGATTACTTCTGGAGCTTATTCAAACCCTCTTTATGTTTAAATACAATCAAACAATTAAAATACTAACACATTACTAAATACTAAAACAATAAATACTAAATACTACTAAAATACAATACTAAATGCAATCAATCAATTAAATACTTTCCCACTTTAACTATGGCTTTTAACTGTATGTTTTAATCATACTTAATTTGTTTATGTTGTTGTAAGGTGACCTTGAGTGTCCAGAAAGATTATTAATAAATAATAATAATAAATTTATTATTATTAGGACTGTCAGCGTTAATGTGTTAATCACGACTAGATTAATGCAATCCATAATGCTTTTTTTTTTTTTTTTTTACTCGTGATTAGAGTTTGCCAGCCTTTTGTCCCTTCTAACGCCATGATTTTTTTTTTGTCTAGTCTAAGTTAGCACCTCCAAACTAAACCCCCGGGTGCAGCAACCAGAGCGTCACAGCCAAGAGCCTCAGATCCGACAAAGTACCATTTGGCAGAGTTGCCACAGACCTGTGGATAATCACATGGCAAAGAAAATAACTACTAGCGATTGGTAAATGGTATGGTAAGGTAACTTTATGTCTATAGCGCTTTTCACAGACACTTCCCCAGAGAAGCTTTACACAGCATGATTAACAGAGCATTCTTTATTCACTTCAGACTCGGTGGTGGTAAGATACTGTTGTAGCCACAGCTGCCCTGGGCAGACTGATGGAAATGCGGCTACCAAACCAACTGGTGCCATCGGACCTGCTCCGTCCACCACCATCACTCACACTCCACTTTCACTCCTACAGTGCATGTTTTTTGGGTTGATGGGGGAAACCGGAGTGCCCGAAGGAAACCCATCCAGACACGGGGAGAACATGCAAACTCCACACAAGTGTGAGTGCTAGCCACAGCCACCATACCGCCAAATGGGGAATCGTTTTACCTTATGGCTTTAAAAATGTCTTGAAATGCAAAATAACACCATTTTAAACATGCAATTTAATATGTGATTAATCGTGATTAACTATGGAATTTCTGATCTTAATTGAGATTTTAAAAAGTAATAATTTGACAGCTCTAATTGTTATTATTATTACCATTTAGCTTTAAAATTCTGTTCACCCATAAGCCTACGTCACGCATGCTGCCCCACAGCAGCTCTCATCACTTTCAGTAAACATAGCATTTTTAAAGAAATAAAAGTTGTGATAAAATTTGTGTTAGCAGTTATTACCCCATAGAAGTAAAGCAGTAGTAAAATTATTAATAGAGATAAAACACTCTGAAGTTATCCAACAATAAGAATAAAACCTATGAATATGATCTATGAAGAATGGAAGCAGGGAAAAGAGTTCAGCCTAGTATTTGCACAGTGGGCGCTGGTGTTTTGTGCGAGGATGCTGCTGGCTCCTGTCGCTCCTGTCACTCCTGTCGCTCCTGTCTCGGCTCCAGGTTCCGGGGAGCTCAGAATGGGCGAGTATGAGCTGCACCTGGCTGTGGGCGGGGTCTGGCTCTCTGATGCCCGTTGGCTTTCTTCTCTGTCCCGAGCAGCCAACACACTTTGCACATTGTTTTTAATTAATATCCTACTTTTCACTTTTCAGGATCATTTGAGGAATAAAACCCACACAATTCAATAAATGCCAGATAAATGTTTAATGTCATACTGAAAATCTTAATAAGATGAGCTGGGAACAGACCCTACACCAGTAAAGTTATGACTCGATGAAAATGTTGAATACTTTTACATTGAGTTGCATTATATTCTACTGCAGAAACATGACATAATTACCAACAGCTTGATTTTTGTTGTGGACTCATTTGTCTAATTAGAGATGAAAAGTGGCACACACAGCGAGAGAGTGTTTTCTGTTTTTCTCACTAAAACCCTGCAGCTCACAGCTAAAATTAAATGAAGTATCATGGCGACACTTCTTTTAATTTAGTAAAGTAACTACTTTGAATTAGGGCCCGACCGATATATCGGGCGATACGGGCTCTTGGAAACATATCGGCTATCGGCCAAAATCTTGCCGATATGGGCCGATAGTCCACGTGGACATTTTTACCTTGTTATAAAGCCCAGATGCTTTCTATTCTGCCCATTTAATCCAATTTACAGACAGATAAATGTCATAATATGTGGCCCCGCATCAGGATTTATCTGTGGAGTCATTTGTCTGTGTCTGTCCCGTCCCTGAACACATCGCCATGTGCGTTTGTTTACAGCCACAGCCATCGATCCATGTGCACATCACTGAGATTGTCTTCCTTTTACTGACGCTCAGTGTGAGTCTGGATTAAAAGGACAGTTCTTAGTGCTGATCTGAGAGGAGCCTGTGTGAGGCTGAAATGTGTCGGTTTTGAAGCTCGTTTTGGTTCTTTCTCATTGGTTAGCGATTAGCTGCTGTAGCTCGCACACATAAACAGGCTGTTTTCTCTTCTGTTAGCGACTGTAAAGTGGCCAACAGAAGCCACTTTACAGTCGCTAACAGATGATGACTATAGTGGCCGTATATATGTTACTGGACACGCACTGATATGGAAATGAGCTGTGAATAGAAGTGTGAATTATCGGCATTTAGCAGATCGTTAATTACTGCGGCGCACACGCATTTACCTCTAAAAGTTAATCGTGGTAGTTTACTTACAGTACTTTCTTTACTTACTAGAATATCATACAAAAATGCCATCAGGCCGACCTACTGTCTTTAAATATGACGTAAAGAGGCAGAATAACAATAAATGTCGCCTAAATAAACCCAATTGAAAATCCAATAGAGCCAAATCTAAGTTTTATAAACAATTGAAGGTTTACAGTGAATTTTTACGTCATAAATATATCGGCGAATATATCGACAGCTACAACTCCCATTTTATCGATATCATATCGGCCGCAACAAAATCCATATCGGTCGGGCCCTACTCTGAATAGCACCAAATGAAAGTATTTGTAGCAGGATACAGCCCATTCAAGACCAACGCAAGGCAAGTTTATTTGTATAGCACAATTCGTACACAAGGTAATTCAACGTGTTTTACAGAATAAGAAATGCATTAAAATCACAATACAAACAAATCAAAACACAAATAATCATCATAGAATTAAAAAGAGAGAGACATTAAATTAGAGAGACGAGTGCGGAATGAGAAATGAAAACCTTACAGTCATTTGCACAGATAAACAGAACCGTTTTGAGCCTGGATTTAAACAGCGTCACATGTTCAGACTGTTCCAGGTTTCGCGTGAATCTGAGGTCCATGGGCTGAGCTCAGTGGTGTACGTCTCTAGATTAGCCTAGCCCAGCGAGGTACTTCCTGTGGCTCTCTGCCCATTGTGCAGTAGTGCTGTTTTCTCCTGCGGGCACATGCCAATGCACTTGAGCAATTTGACCAAACTGACCAAAAAGGAACAAGAGCAGAGCTAGGGTTAATGATTAAAATGTTGTTCTTAAGATAACTGAAGGATTTTGAAATGAGAAAAAAGTTTATGATCTATAAATAGGTAAAAAATCATCACAAAATCCAACCTTTCTGAAAACTGTAGATGCCGTCAGCTGAGCAGTTTGTGATCACATTGTGCCTCTTTCTGGGTTGAAGTACCAGTGACGACAACAAAGTAAAAATATGTTGAGTTCTATGTCTTCCCTCAATGGAGACCTGTGTTTTCACTAAAGAAAGCAGACAGACACACTCGGCACATTGCCTGTATCATCCTCTACAATGGGGAATTGTCCTATTTGTTTGTTTCAGGTTGTGGGATGAAAATTGTTGTACCACTTAGCATAAGTTTGTTGTAATTGGCATTTATTCTCCCATGGTAAAAATAAAAATGTTTCCAGCTGCCTTTCCTGGGTGTCCTCATGTTCAGACATGTAGAATCGATTCTCCATGCTCCCTTGGCTCGTCACAGAGCTTCTTGCACAATCCACTGAATCATGTCGCCATTTGCTTCTGGCACTTTCATCATTAAAACTTCTGTAGAACACGAGCGTCCCAGCACTTGCCAGATAAGGCTTTTCTTCAGAGGGTGAATAGAAAATTAGCTCCGCAACATCTGCACCGGAGAAGACAGGGCCATTATTGGGAAGAGCTACAGACCTAGAATACATTAGTCTGCAGTGAGGAGAGCAGGTTTAATGACAAGACAAGAGACACAAAATGTGGTATGAAGTGACTATAGCAGACCTGTTTAAAGTCCCTGTATGAATGTAGAAAGTAGAGATGTCCCGATCAAGATCTTTTGGCTTTGGTCCGATTTTTTGAGGAGTGCTCTTTCCAATACCGATCTGTTACCTTTTTTTAATTCAACCCTAAGGAATGGAAGGAACCATACACAGATTGTTGTACAGCTCCCTTAGCGCCGTCTCTGTAATGTCGTGTCGTGAAGGAAGTTCATACCTTAGCTCCATAAATTAGATGACAAAGCCTGTGTTTTCCCATGACAGACAGCGGTTGGTCATCTAAAGTGGTGAAATCGACAATCCTCTGTGTTATTTTCTTGGACTTTTCGCCATTTCGAGGCTTTTCACTTCTTTGAAAGGCCTCCGCCAATGTTTGCTGCTGTGGCTTTGCCGCCTTGTGCTTGTCAAACTCGTCCGGATGATTCTTTTGTAAGTGACGAATCAAATTGGTAGTGTTAAAGTGGCTCTCTTGTTTCCTCCACAAGAAATTGTTTGTTTAAATGTCACTGTTTGACTCCTGTTTTGTTAGGGTTAGCGACATGGCGGCGTTTTGATTTACGGCTGCTGTAAAGCGCATTGATGCCGCAAAAACATGAAACTGGATCTGTCCGATCACGTGACTGAATTCAATACTGTCCGATACTCATAAAAGAGCTGGATCGGGAGCTTATAGGGATACTGAATATTAGATCGGGACATCCCTAGTAGGAAGAGCAGTTTGCCAAATGGCATATACATTTTGTGTTTATTTACTATTGGTGAACATTTTGGATTTTAAAGAAGTGCTATTATGCAATTTTGACTTTTCATGTTAAAGAAAACATGTGTCTTCACTGTTGGGTCTGTTCTTCTTCACATAATCCATGCATCATTCACACCAAACACCACACCACGAGTCACATCATCTGCTGACTGACAAACTTATTTTCATGACAACGTGCTTCAAGTGAGCAGAGCCCCGTGAAGACCATACTCTGTATATATAAATGGGCATAGCTATTCTGGCTTCTTCTGGCTCACATTTACCCGAGCCTGATGAGGCATCAAGATATTTGTATCCAAACCCGAATTAAAATCACACTATTTTCATAGACCTACTAATGACACATGTAGGATATTGATTGTGTTCCTCTAATGGAAACAGAGACACAAAATACAAACTCAGGATTTAGCGAAAATAATGATATAATAAATATATCACTCACTTCTGTAAAGTAGTGAATTTAGAGTGCAGCAACTCATCCATATTCTCCATATCTTCTGTAAGTAATGACATCCAGTCCACAAACCAGTGCTATTATTACAGTTTGCTGTGATTTTTGAAAGTAAAAAAGGCGAAAGTAGATCTCCCCCATGTGTCTGTTTACATGCCGCAACCGCACGGACTGAAGTGAAGCTGCAGATTCGCGACACTGACTCTACTTCCTGTGGACTTTACCACCAATGTTTTATGCTTTCAAATTCAAGTATCAGAAGTACTGCTCCACATTTGACAAAAAATAATAACACAGTTTTGACTTGTGTCTAAACTAGAAGTGCAGAGCTCTGATCTTTTGAACACTTCAGAGTCTCAGAGGTTTTACTGTAGACAGGAAACAGCTGATGTGTCTGAGTCCGACCCAAGCATAAGTTCTAAATACTTGTCCAAACCCGTCTGGTTCCGATGGGTCCAGTCGGATTTCAGCCGGGTTTCCATGCTCTAGTCCACATGGACTAGAGCATGGACTCACCCTAAGTACACACTTGCTAACTTTGCCAGGCGGGGGTATTTCTGTTGGTTTGTTTTTCATCATGTCATGGGTCAGTGTGGAGCAGTGGGCATGTTTCCTGAGTCACTTCAGTTGGGCATGTTCCCCTCTCTTCGCTGTAATCCTCGCCAAATAGGACCGCAAGTCCCTTAAGTGAGATATAACGGCAAAATACCATTCGAAATTACTCATCCATATTTGAATGTATAACGACTATTCAACTATTCTAAAATCATGTCTCATCCCTAATTGACTTGCACTGGGATATTGTGTCCCCTCTCTCTTTTAACAGCGGCAGTGAGCTTCGTTATTTTGGTCTTAAAATGTGCATATTAATCCGCTCTACATGATCCTGGTGTTTCTTTTCTTTCTTTCTCTATTTTGTCCGTCAAATCAGTCTGCTATCCATTTTCCGTTTTTGACCAATTTTCAAAACCGCACCTGCCCGCCCTCCGCCAATTGATTTTGGATTTTAGTACAATCCTATAGCAAACAGACTACGGAGCCTCGATTAAAAACTCCAACTCTATAGCTCATTCATTCCAAAATTCGCTCAACGTGCATGTTTACATTCTTCATCATGAACTCATAAAACAGCAGCATGTCGCCTAGAACTTTGTACACAACTCACTGCACATCAGCCCAGAGCAGAAGCTCAGAGTTCGGGTAACAGCAAAAGACAACAGCGGTAAAGACTCAGGAGCTTCACCACAGCGTGCTCAGGATGATATAGAATCTTATGATCTTATAGAATCTTATGATATAGAATCCCAATCATGTCATCTATCTATTAAAGGGATAGTTTGGGTTTTTTGACATGAATCAGTACGTCCCCGTCAGCAGCTTACCTCCCGACAGCGTCCAGTGAGCCGAGTTCTTTCCCGGCTTCAGTGCTGATGAAAGTGTCCGGCAAGTTGGCTGAGGTCATGAAAATAAAGTGTTTTTCTTCTCAAAAGAATATGTGTTCAAAAGAGTGATACATTTGAGTCACAAAACGCAAACAGAAAAAAGTCAAACCTCATAATCGCTCTGCGCTGCCGCCAGGTGGCGCTGCGCCTGTTTCACTGTTTTCTGCCCGGAAAGTTCAGGACAACATGTGTGACTACGACACCGACGATGAAGACATGGCCTTTAGCACAGAGCCAAGGGGAGATCTTTATGAACCCGAATATACTGATGCCCAAATTCAACAGATGGACTCCGAACAGCAGAGAGAGAGAGGAGGGACAGAGTGGGACAAGATGAAGAACCTGGATTTTTGTTTTTACAGCCTGGAGACTCACAAGTCCACACTATACATATTCTTATATAGCTTATACAAGCTTATATACTTATGGCTGTACCTCTCACGTTAGCTCGATTGTGTCGCAGAGGGCATCGGTCTGAGCACGTAAACACTGCAGAACTACTGAAAAAAATGTGGGATTTGTGCACACCTGTCGCCTGGCAACAGCGTGGAGTGATATGAGCGGAGAGAAAACAGTACCAAGTGATTATGACGTCTGACTTTTTTGTGATTCACCGTTTTGTGATGCAAATGTATCACTCTTTTGAACACAGTTTTGAGAAGAAAAACACTTTATTTTTGTGACTCCTGTCAACTTGCCGAACACTTTCATCAACACCAAAACCATCAGATGTTACGTCCTGATTCCTGACAGTTACTCTTTAAGTTACTGTAATTTGAGCATTTTTTTATTAGAGTAATTTCTTGGACCATTCCTTTTTTTATTTGTACATGAGTAATATTATTTTGAAGTAGCATTTCTTTTACTGTAGACTTTTTGACTAGTCCACCCAACTCTGCCTGGAGCTACCCTGAAACGGTAAAAGGGTGAAATCATGGTGCTTGCATTAGGAGAAGTGTTATAGGCAAATGCAGCCTGTTCCAGGAAATCATTCACCCCCAGGAGATGGTAACATCTGAGCACGCTGATCACTCCCTGTTCTGTTATGAGGCTCCACCGTGATGTCTCATTAGTAGTTGTACGCAGCTTGTGTACGTCTTTTGAAAAGGGCCCATATTATGCTATTTCCTGAGCTACATTATGTTTTCTTCATTACAGACAGACCTGGAGGTGTGTTTTGTTTCATTCACACATGTTTAACACACAAATCCTGCACATTTAGGCTGAGTTCTTCTCATAAACAGAAAACCTTTGTAGTCTAATGAGGTTCATTTGGTCTTCTGATAACAGCACCACATGTAAGTCAAATGTGAATGATTGTGATATTATGTAATATGAAAGACTAAATCATCAAGGTTATTATTATTACCTTTTTTTCTTTCTTTCTTTCTTTCTTTTCCAGGCCATCACCGCCTGTGCCGTCCTCTGCAACATCTGTCTTGGGGCAGGAGACATTGTGGCCCTGGAGGACGAGCCAGTGCAGGATGTTGTGGAGGATGAGGGGGAGAATGACATGGAGGCCGTCGCTGGAGCACAGTGTGCTGAAGTGTCTGCCCTGGAGGAGGTTCTGAGGGACCATGATTATGTCTGAGTATAGATTCACAATTGCAAGTTTCAAATTCTTATTGAAAATATTTGTAGGTGATTACAGGTAAACAGATGTACTGCCATATGCAGTAGTACTATCAGTTTTCTTTCTCATGTTTCTATAGTGGCAGACATCTATTTTCCCAGCCCTGCCAACCCAGCCCATGGATGATGTGGTGGGCAGTAGAACTGCACCCGGTGTGAAAGCCCCACTTGGAAGAGAAGGACCAGGACCTCGATCTCAGCAGTTGGCCAGAGGTTCATTAGCCCTTCCAGGCCCCTGGCTCAAGCAACACTCAGGTTTATTTATATGAACTTTAAATTTCACTTGTTAAATGATTAGAGCAGGGGGGTTGGTTGACGGCTTCTGTCCCAAAACTCATCCAAACTCATCCATGAGACCAAACCAGTGCCAAGTCTGTGCTGTTGCCTTTCCTTTCACTCCTTCTCCTGTCCCTGGGCACTTGCAATCCTAACACAGAAGATATTAGAATACAAGGCAGGTCAAAACATGATGAACACATTTTTCATCTATAGAGCTCATAATGTCTTTTTTTTTTTTTTTTTTTTTTTACAGTTTTCATGGTGCTTTTGTAAAGAAGAAATGATGGATAATGACACTTCATAAGTCCAGGTTATTTGTGAACATCTGTCTCTTGACAAATAGCCAGGGTCAGTTCTCCAATGTGTGACTGTGTAATATACTTTTTTCAGATCAGCAGCTTCCCAACCTTCATTTAGTAACAGAAGTACAGGCTGTGGATAACAGGAAATAAATAGGGAAACCCAGGTTCATTCACAACTACTCACATATGTAGGAAACAAAAAGGTTTTCAGATCACAGTAATGCTCTGATACAGTGTTTTATGCTCGATGTCATATTCTGTAACAGGAGTATATAGCACTGTTATACTTACCTCCAAGAACTTAACCGAGAACTTAGCCCTGGTGAAGAGGCGGTCATTGTCCCGCCTGAGCTCGATAAACTGAGCGGTCTGCTCCTTGCTCCCTAAAGACAAAAATTATACTTACATACTGTAGAATATTCAACATTACAACAGCTAAACTAATATACAACTGTAAGGGATAACGCTACTAACCGCTAACACAGCTGTAGACTGTAATGACTTGTTTCATAAATATGTTAAACTGAACTGTTTATGAACAGCTTCATGTAGCATAGTTGTAGGTGAGGTAAACCAGTACTTACATTTAAAAGTAAAATCACTAGTTGCCATAGAGTAAATTTTCAAGTAGAATAAGTAGTGTGCGGTGCATGCTGGGATATTGGAGGCGGAGGATACTCAGATGTGGCCTGTTCATGGCCCGATCTCCATTGGAAACGAGGCTGGTTTTAAGGCGGCATTTGAAGGCTGCATGAGATAAAATGAAATGGGACAGACCTTGTTTCACTGGAAGTGATGCGGTCTTAAAACCAGTGTTCAGAGGCTGCAGCCTTCTGAACTTGGACACAGCTAAGGAGAAGTCTTTATATTAGAGCTGATTCAGAAATGAGCTGTCACACACCAGAGCAGTATGAAGTGGGTTTCAGCAAAAGCCTCACTTATTTGGCCAATCCAGGCTTATGAAATCCTCAGTTCTGTTCCACCAAAGTGGCTCACCAGAGGTGGCGCTGAGTTTCCACAGTAACAAGTACCCGGAAACAAACCTGGACGGGACCAAGCTAACGGTCAAGATTATTTTAGCTCTGCTTCCAGGAAGGTCAAAATAAACTGTTTAGTCAAAAGTTTCACCATGTGCACTCACACACCTGTCAGAACACTTGTCTCTGCCTGATACAGCTGAATGTTATATTCAGGTCTTGAGACTTTTACAGTCTCCTGTATAGAGGACACACATGTGCGAGGACACATGTCTGGACGCTGCACTCATCAAAAAGGCACAAACCATATAAAAGCCTCTGGCCATCATTTCATTCAAATGCTCTGCACATGTGGCTGAGTCAGAGCAGCTTTTCCACACAGACAGACACTGGTTTGGACTCTGATGATGACAGTTATGTCTGTTCACTCCTTCATCACGTCTGTTTCTCCCTGTCAAAATGCAAACACCTTGGTGCAGATTTGATCATTTATTGTTACATGGGTATGTGAAGAGGTCTGTTACAGCTTCACTTTTCTGCACAGCGGAACTTAAGCTCTACATGTACTAAAGTGTGTCGGGCAACTTCATTCCCCAGCTGCATTAACCATTCTCCACACCGCGCAGCCTCCTCTCTACCCACGGAGTGACCGGGAGAGGAGGGGGAGTGAACAGGGGAGGAGGTGCGTGCACAAAAAACATCACATTTTTGGCCCGTTTTCTGTGATGTTGTTGCTGTGTCGCTCTGGCCTTCCCAGAGTCACCACGAGCGAGCGGGTTTGTTAATGTCATGGAACGAGGTGAAGCTTAAACTGGAGATGGAGGATTTCAGGATGAGATGGGATTTGTTAAGCGACTGTGATGGAACACCCCCAGCCTTGCACAAAAAGAAAACACAAAGGAAGAACATACAAAACCCCCAAATCCTGTGAACACTGTGAACTCACCCGGTGGAACAGAACATTTTGAGCTTTGGAAATGGAGACAAACTAATAATAAAAAGTTACAGAAACAAAACACAACTCCAGGTATGTTTTTGATGAGGTAACAACATTTTAATATGTCTTAAAGCTCACAAGCGTCACTTTTGCCTAATATAAGACCCTTAATTCCAGCAGTTTAAAATGATGAGTGTAAAGTGAAAGGAGAAGACACAGGTGTATATGGAGGACAGGTCAGATCTCTGTCCCAGTTTCTTTAAGGCCTGGGCAGAAGAGCTGAGGAAGCAGGAACTTTATATAGGAATTTGATAGCAGTAATCTGTCCTTTTAGCTCTCGTTAGGTAAAAAAAAAAACCTTGAAAAACACATCAATTGCACAAGAGCTAAAATACAGAATTAAAAGATGGCAATACACACACCAAATTTAATGATATCATTCCGAGCCAAAGTCTTAAAACTGAAACTACACAGACTTATTAGAGATACAGGCCACATTTAACAGAAGAATAACTTTTTTTACTCCACACCAACTCCATTAGCGAGTCCCAAACCAAACCAGAAGAAGAGCTACGTGCAGAACGCATTTACATTCTCTATTAGCAGCTCCGTACTTACCTGTGCAGCCAGAATCGCAAAACTTTACAAAGGATAGGAGCCTGTAATGAAAAATATCCATCTTTCTGAAACTAACCTGTCTCCTGCGTTTCTTACATGTCACAAACTGTCTGTAGCACATAAGGGTTCAGAGTCGCCTCGGACCCTGAGTACTCTGAGATGATACTGTCCAGTGTGGGATACACTCTGAGATCTGTGCAGAACCTAGAACGTAACAAGGTCCAGCTCTCACACACTGGCAGTGATGAAGACTGTTCAGCTGCACAGATGAGACAGGCTGATGGAGATCATTACAACCAAGTCCAGACTAGAGCCAGAAACACAGCTACACCAAACTCAGGTTTATCACCCAAATATAAGTCACAGTTCTCCTCAGCATCATGCACTCTCCAATGAAAAGAGGCTGTATTCCCGGAAAGGTCCACTTTTGTAAAGCCGAGTTGATCTGGTGTCGTTCTGTCTCCTGGTTTCAGAGGGCGTGACTGACAGATATACTATAAACAAACACGGAAAAAAGGGGGAAAACACAACAAAGGACTGAGAAACAGCATGGATTTTAACAAATAATTATTTATTTCAGATAAAATAAGTTATATATTTTGTTCTAAATGTTACTAGAATTTTGGAGAGGAGATGTCTTCTGAAAAGGACAAGATCGTGGGTAGAAGTCGCTGAAATGAGTTTCCTCTGCAGAGTGGCCGGGCGCTCTTTTAGAGATAGGGTAAGGAGCACAGTCACATCGGAGCAGCTTGGAGTAGAGCCACTGATCCTCCACATCGAGAGGAGCAGCTGAGGTGGCTCGGGCATCTTCTCTGATGCCTCCTGAACGCCTCCTTCAGGAGGTGTTCCAGGCATGTCCCACCAGGAGGAGGCCCCAGACCCAGGACACGATGGAGGGACGAAGTCTCTGGGCCAGGAAGTGTCTGGGGTGCAGGAAGTCTAGGAGTTCCTGCTTAGACTGCTGCCTGGAAGAAGATGGATGTCTTCTGCATTTGAGAGACGTGATACACATTAGCTGTGGTTGGATCTTCTCAAATTTGGACAGAAGTGTTTCACCCTCTGTTGTTTGGTTCCAGACTCTTTCAAACAGACTGTAGAAGGTACTTGCTCCATAGTATTGTGGCAGTATGACCTGCAGGCGGGTCTTCCCACTTTAAGAGACTGTTCTCATTGGCCAGTCGTGATAGCTGTCAATCAATAAATAGCACTTCCCTTGTGTCACTCGCCCTCTGGCCTATGCACTTCCTGGGTTCCCCTCCCCCCGGTGTGCCTTCGTGTCCTCCGCTCTCCAGGTAGTATCCTCGCTTTTTACCGATTTCACTCATTTATTTGGTTTTTAATACGGTTGTTCCGTTTCGTGCCGGGGCCTGTTCTCTGGCGCCGCAGGTTGTGCTCCGTACGTGTGATCGCTGGTCCAGGATGGTTGCGGTGTCGCAGTCAAAGCCCCGCAATGTCCTGTGAGGCGAAAGTGGTATGTTGGAGCTACGGACCTTCGTTGCCAGATTAGCTGTAGGACTGGAAGTAACTTCATTTTTATTTCTAGATGTGACTCCTGAGAGCTATGGTGTGGGTGCCTTTCCTTTTTTTTTTTTTTTTTTTCGTACATGCCGCTTTTCTTTTTCGTACATGTGCGATAGACTGGATATGTGATTGGTCTGAACAAATGAAATTCACGGAACTATTTATGTAAATGTCCTTTCATCTAAATTATGTGTAAAATAAACAAAACGATTGGTTTAACAAACAAAGCAAGCAAAAGAAAACACCAGGATCATATCGAGCGGGTTAACCTGAACATTTTAATTTTTTGTGTTAAATTTTAAATAAAATAAGAAGTCTGACAGCAGCAGTTACAGAGAGAGTGGCAATGTTTTTTAAAATAGAAAGTCGATGGCGCCAGAAAAGGCTAAAAGCTGGATTGAGCTGGATTTGGTGGAGTTGCTCAGAAGTGACGCCAAAGATGAAGAATTGAATGGATTTGGTGATTTGGAGCGAGATGGAGAGTTTGGTAAACTTGTTCTCTTGTTTCTGCTCTAGTTTTCTGAATAACTGTTCATATGTGACGTGAACACACCAGACACATGTTCAGCCTGTTCTTCTCTGTTCTAGTGTTATTTCTATAACTTGGCAATGGGTAGAGTTCAATTTGTCAACTGGACCAAAAGTTTTGATAGAAGACGTTTCGCCGATCATCCAAGCTGCTTCTTCAGTTCTGGTCAGAATGCTGGAGGATACTGCTTTTTTATCTGCTTAGTTAGAGTTAGATGCTCCAATTACTTAGAAACAAGTGAGTTTGTTGTTCCTAATGGCGGTTGCTGTGATGTAGTGCACAAGAAAAGTCTAAATTTTCTCATTTTTCTCAGTTTCACACTCAGGTGAGTTAAGGTATTTTGCTTTTGTAGGGAAGAGTAGGGAGAAGTCCTGCATTGCGTTAGTACTTTACACAATATTTGTCGTGAGTAAGGGTACATGTTACAAAAGCAGGTTTTAATGTTTTGGCCCATTAGTATATCGACGCAGTACTATTCATCTAATATTTTATTCCGTGGTTTTTTCCAGTAGGTTCCACAGGACTCGAGGCGTTTTGTCCAAAATCAGATCTCTTTCACTCCTGTCGTCCCATAGGCTCACCATCTGTACACCAGCCTGATCAAATATTCATCATTGTTTTGACTTGGGTTTAAAGAAATAGTTTTATTTCGCTAACGGGCACTAAGTCTTCCCGCTAAACCTCATGACTGGAGAGCGGAGAAAAACTGTTCAGATTTCTGCAATAATTTAACGCGGTCCATCACTATGCAGAGAAGCCTTTTGTAACGAGGTCATCGGAGGGAATGGAGGCTCAACTGAATCATTGAAAATACTGTAGGCTTTATCTCCTCTGGACAAAATGCCAGAGTTTACGGGAATCTATTGTCTAGAAAATACTTCTTTGTCTCCAAATGATTTCTATTATTGATTTATTTTGGGTTTTGGTGGAGCTGTGCACAAGCTATTCGTGGCTAGTGAGGATTTAGTCTAACCGTCTTATCAGCGCAAACTGGAACACAAGCTTCGTCCAAGAATGTACAGTGAATCATGCAGTCTCGAAACATTTAAATATGGAGAACAAAGGAAGACATGCACACAGAGGCTGGATTATCTATACGGTGCCCAGGGATACCAACCATTCACACCACATGACCCAGCTAATAGTCCCACTAAATACTTAAAATAAAACAGTTTCACAATAAACACTAAACACACGTAGAACCTGGAGAAACAGGTGCACACTTATTCTAGCTTTATTAAAAGTTAGTGTAGGAATTAACAGTGCAGTGTTATGTCTCGAACACATCTGCCTCACTCATGGTCCCAACACACCTACTGAAAATTACTCAAAGTAAACCTTCCCATAAAGCACATGTGTCAAACATGCGGCCCGGGGGCCAGATCCGGCCCTCCAAGACCTTTAATCTGATTTTTCTATTAAAATACTTAAAATTTTCAGATTTTTCTGTAAATTTTCTGCACCGTTTAGCATAGCAGCGTCTCCGGCGTTTCTGTACGTTGCGACTCCCACCAGAGCAGCACAAATGAAGACTTTCCTCTTTCCAAACGCTCTTAAAGGACGATCGTTTTGACTGTCGACCGTGACCCTCATCAGCAAAATGTCAAAAAATGAGAAAAGCAGATGCTGAGTTCAGGATTTCCCAAGAAAAATAGTCTAATTCTTATTTGTTGACAGAGGTGAATGGGAAATCTGTGCTCAGTGTGTTTGGAACAAGTGGCGTTGCTCGAGGAATATAATCTTAAACACCACTACGAGACACGGAGAAAAATACAATAACTTGAAGAGAGAACTGAGTTTTCTGATCCGGCCCTTTTGGGATCAAAGTAGGTTGCATACGGCCCCCGGACCAAAATGAGTTTGACACCCCTGACATAAAGCATAGGTTGCTACAATATTTTAATTTGGTCAATAATTACTGAAACTCAAAAAAATAATCACATAAATAGGTGAAATATGTATTATTTTTTATTTAAGTAAAAAAGCTGGTTATGTTGATGTTTCTGTGCATGTTCAGCAGACAGTGGCAGATAGATGGAGCATAGATCTATGATGGAGCCCCGGCTCTTCCTGCATTCAGTTTGTGTGCACAGACAAATAATCCATCTATTTTATACAGTTTATGGCAGGGGTCAGTAAAAGTCGGACCAGGGTACGAGTCCGGACCCAGAGTCATCCCATATAGACCCGTGTCGCACACTCTGCTGTCATTTAATTTGGTCCAAAGGGAAACAGTTCTGTTGGCGTTCTCCTCAGGTGCAGCAAGAAAGCCGCTCCCTAGGGACTTACAGCAGAAATATTCAAACAAAGGAGGGTTTTATCTTTCAGGCACTTTTTATTTTACGTTGATAGACCCAGAAATGGCAAAGTTATTCACTTTTAAATACTTTAGAATCACTTTTGGCGTTACATTAGCTTGAATAAAATGCGCTGGTACACACACGCGACACGACTCGTGATATATGCAATCACTTTCTCAGACTCTGTCTCATACGTTTGCCTCAGAAAACGCTCTGTTGAGACATTTCTGTGTAATATAACATAGTTTTAGTGTCCAGAAAAAGGCTGAGAGAGGCCTGTGTGTAACCTTGTTATTATTAGTCTGTCTATATGTCCAAAGCTTAAAATGCTCGGTTCTAGTGAAGGTGTATGCAGTTTAAAAATACAGTGGAGCACTTCCTGTATTGCCATATGAGGATAACCACTCTGCCACTGTATATTTGACTGAACAGATGAAACAGAACAGCACGCGTACATAGGAGCCTCATGTGTAATATTCCTCTAATCACTGTGTTTTGCTCACAGCAGTGGTCATGTTCCTCTGGTCTTCACTCCGCTGCTTCAAGGCAGTGAGCAGAGAAATGAAAATACAACATCTGAAAATACAACATCAGACTGGTTTACTCACAAATCTCCTTGGTACAAATAATCATGGGTAATACTTTTGATTGAAAATGTAAGTAATGCTAAACCTTTTTTTTTTTTCAATATGCTTCAATTTTAGACTTAAAAGTGGAAAATTGAAAATAACATGTTTTTGCACTGTAGAAGTTACAGGGAGAAGACTTACTAAACAAAGATTCTTCAAACAAGCAAAATACAACTGGAGGTCCAGTATGTTTTTGATGAGGGAACAGTGTTAGAGCATGGTTAAAACCCCAAGGAGGCAATTGTGCATAAAGTTCTTTATGTGTTCAAAGGCACCAAAACTTCCTTTGTTCAGCCCAAGACTGACACAATACGGCTGTGGTCAGTCATTCTTTCCATTCTTTGTTCCATTACAGTAATCACCATGTTAGAGGGTTCGTGTTTGTGCAGGGTTTTGTCTGGAGCATCTGCTCACATGTTCAGTCAGTGCTGTGTTACAATACAAAGAATGGATTAGTGCTTTTCCACTGTTCAAAGTCTATTTACAACTCTGTGCATTGTTCATTCCCTCCTCACTCTGGTGGTGAGTATGGGATCATTACAGGGTCACAAATACGCACAGTTGTAATAAAGTTTTGCATCTGTGTAAGAGAAATTGTGTATGTGCAATTACATTTTGTACCTGTAGAAATATTTTGTACATGTGTGGGTGAAAAATGTGTACCCGTAGAAATATTGCGAGCATGTGCAAATAAATTTTGTACCTGTAGAAACATTTTGTACGTGTGGAGGGAATTTTGTAACTGTAGAAATATTTGGTGCGTGTGAGAAAAACAAAAGCGTACGTGTACAAATATTTTGTACACATGTCCCTGTTCGCGATACAAAAGTTCACGCTTGCGAAACTGATCTACAGATGTACGGATTTTTGACCCGAATCTTACTGCCACCTTGGGAGAGCCAATCAAAACATTGCTTACTGCAAACCAATCAGTGCTTCTGGAGGACTTGGGAACCCACCCACATCCTTTAACGCGGCCTTGGTAAAGTTATGTTCCTGTTTGGTGCGCAGCAGAGATCGTAGGAGAGGTGTTGAGAATGTAGCCTACTCGCATTGAAAGCAGGATGGAAGCAGACAATCCGGTGAGTGAGGTTCCGTTAAAGCACGGAATCGTCCAGTATTTTGGCAGTTAAATGATGCATCCAGCACGGGAAACAGGACGCGATTTCTTCTGTATTGTCTGAAATGACTTCATGTCTGTCACACGTGTCTATAGTACAGAAAATAGGCTACCTGATTTCATAGCGTCCTGAATCCCTCCTGCGTGTGTGCATGCACCTGTATAGTAAATGTTTGAAAAGTAGTAGTCTATATACTTGTCTATATATCTATAGCAACTATTGTTAGACAATCCCCACGCTGTTCAAAACATGATTGGTCAACTAGCCTTGCCGTTACCGTTAGCAAAGTTGGTGAAAATGAAATGGATGCTGTGGCTTTCAACACAGCACAGCTGTCTGTGAATATTCTCATTCATCCAGGTCATCTCAGTCAAGGAGATTAGTTGTAGGTAATGGGCTTTTTGGAGCTAGATCAAGAAGTCCAGGCTACAACTAAACTCCTTGGCCGAAGCATATAGGTCTTTGCTGGTTTGCATATACATTTTAGGGTGTAAATTATAGTGTTGTAATACTCGAGTCTGAGTCCGGACTCGAGTCCAAGTCAAGACCAAGTCTTTGAAGGGTCAAGTCCCAGTCAAGTCCGAGTCTTTGAAGGGTCGAGTCCGGACTCGAGTATTACAACACTATAATTTACACCCCAAAATGTATATCCAAACCAGCAAAGACCTATATGCTTCGGCCAAGGAGTTTAGTTGTAGCCTGGACTTCTTGATCTAGCTCCAAAAAGCCCATTACCCACAACTAATCTCCTTGACTGAGATGACCTGGATGAATGAGAATATTCACGGACAGCTGTGCTGTGTTGAAAGCCACAGCATCCATTTCATTTTCACCAACTTTGCTAATGGTAACGGCAAGGCTAGCTGACCAATCATGTTTTGAACAGCGTGGGGATTGTCTAACAATAGTTGCTATAGATATATAGACAAGTATATAGGCTACTACTTTTCAAACATTTACTATACAGGTACATGCACACACGCGGGAGGGATTCAGGACGCTATGAAATCAGGTAGCCTAGTTTCTGTACTATAGACACGTGTGACAGACATGAAGTCATTTCAGACAATACAGAAGAAATCGCGTCCTGTTTCCCGTGCTGGATGCATCATTTAACTGCCAAAATACTGGACGATTCCGTGCTTTAACGGAACCTCACTCACCGGATTGTCTGCTTCCATCCTGCTTTCAATGCGAGTAGGCTACATTCTCAACACCTCTCCCACGATCTCTGCTGCACCAAACAGGAACATAACTTTACCAAGGCCGCGTTAAAGGATGTGGGTGGGTTCCCAAGTCCTCCGGAAGCACTGATTGGTTTGCAGTAAGCAATGTTTTGATTGGCTCTCCCAAGGTGGCAGTAAAATTCGGGTCAAAAATCCGTACATCTGTAGATCAGTTTCGCAAGCGTGAACTTTTGAATCGCGAACAGGGACATGTGTACAAAATATTTGTACACGTACGCTTTTGTTTCTCTCACACGCACCAAATATTTCTACAGTTACAAAATTCCCTCCACACGTACAAAATGTTTCTACAGGTACAAAATTTATTTGCACATGCTCGCAATATTTCTACGGATACACGTTTTTCACCCACACATGTACAAAATATTTCTACAGGTACAAAATGTAATTGCACATACACAATTTCTCTTACACAGATGCAAAATTTTATTACAACGGTGCGTATTTGTGACCCTGTAATGATCCCATAGGTGAGGTCCAGACTGACTGTACTGTACTGTCACTGTTAATAGTGTTATGACTCGTGCAGGTCCCTCAGACTTATAGGGATTTTCAACTACACTACCGGCACAGCACAGCACTACACGGTGAAGCTTTTCCATGCAGTCGTTCCCACCCGGAAGTGGGTGGAGTAGTGGGGTCGACTCTGCCTTGATGTGATTTTCAGGCGACATCATAGCTGGTCTTCCATCTTCACACTTGGCTCCGTTGTTTCTCCTCTGTTGACGTGTTCACTGTTGTCGGTGTGTTTTTTACACTCGGCAGGTGATTATTTAAAGATCCTCGAGCTTTGTTGTGTGTAGCGGCTCAGCACGGTTAGAACCGAAGCAGGTACGGAAAACCAACCCCCAGTCAAAAAGTAATCAAAGTGTGTCATGCTGTGCTTTGCTAAACAGCGCAGGTGGAAAAGATCTATTAGAAAGTCATGAAACACTTACTCACCTCCGGGGTGTGAGTCCAGGGGAGGCAGCTCTGAGGAAGGAATCCACAAGTGTTTTTGGTGGATACCACAGCGGTTTGAATGGTTTTCAGGTCATTAGACACGTGTTGTCATGTGAACTCACCTACTTTGACCAAATACACCACATGTGTCAAACATGCGGCCCAGGGGCCAGATCCGGCCCTCCAAGACCCTTAATCTGGCCCTCGGCTGAATTTTCTATTAAAATACTTAACATTTTCAGATTTTTCTGTTAATTTTCTGCACCGTTTAGCATAGTAGTGTCTCCGGCGTTTCTGTACGTTGCGACTCCCACCAGAGCAGCACAAATGAAGACTTTCCTCTTTCCAAACGCTCTTAAAGGACGATCGTTTTGACTGTCGACCGTGACCCTCATCAGCAAAATGTCAAAAAATGAGAAAAGCAGATGCTGAGTTCAGGATTTCCCAAGAAAAATAGTCTAATTCTTATTTGTTGACAGAGGTGAATGGGAAATCTGGGCTCAGTGTGTTTGGAACAAGTGGCGTTGCTCGAGGAATATAATCTTAAACACCACTACGAGACACGGAGAAAAATACAATAACTTGAAGAGAGAACTGAGTTTTCTGATCCGGCCCTTTTGGGATCAAAGTAGGCTGCATACGGCCCCCGGACCCAATGAGTTTGACACCTCTGAAATACACAGTGTATTTACTCATCTGGAGTAACTGTATTCCAGTTCATTTGGTGGTATTCAAATTAGAGTTACTTAAATCTAAGGAATATATGACTAAGGAATTTGAACTGCAATTTCTTTGTGAGAAAAGAAAGAAAACACAGCTCTTGCAATGTGTGTGTATGTGTGTGTGTATGTGTGTGTGTGTGTGTGTGTGTGTGCAGTTTCTCTTCTCTAATGTGACATAAATGAATGCACAACAAACAGGCCCACAAAAATAAAGTGGTTTGTAATAGGACGTAGTATCACGGCCGGCCCAGTTAGTTAGCTCTCTCTCCCACAGTCTGTCTTCATAACGTCTCAGAAGAACTCAGACTGTCTCCTCTATTAGTTTAACTCCTCAGTGTCTCCAAACTCAGCTTCAAATTGTGTCGTTTTTCCTTTCTTCTCCAGCGCGCCTTCATACAGTAAATCACTAAAGCAAGAACACCTCTCCTCTCGCCTCTTTCCTTCTCTCCTCTCTCCTCTCCTCCTCGTCTGTCTGTGGGGATAAAAGTCTCGTCTCTCTGGGTGAAATTACACATCATTGCAGGCGAGTTTCATCAGCCCGTTTGTTTTTGTCTCCTTACATTTGTTTAGACGTCCGTCACAAAAAAACACCATGAATTTTACAAAGAGTCACTTCCAAATTGCATTTCTCATTTGAAGACGCCGCGATTTCCTCCCCGTCACTCAAACCCTCTCAAAGTGTGTGCTTTTGTCGTGTCGGATTTGTTTTTGTAATTTGTATTTCTTTATTTTTACTCATACTGCATTTTAAAGCCGCTGTGCCTGATTTTTACCGTACCTGGAAAAACTAGTTCATTTTAAAGGTGCATTGTGTAACTTTTGTTTCACAGTGCGGCGTTAAACCTTTCTATCGTCATAAAGACCAAACCAGACAGTTACAGGTCAGTTCTGTGGAGAGGTGACCCCACTCACAGTCAGAACGGCTGTTTTTCGTAGGGATTTCTGAGCCGTAAAACCCCCTGTAATTGAATAAATGTGCGGTAGAGCTGTTTAATGTTGTACTGTGGAACATTCCAGGCAGAGCAATGATATCTCTATGGAAACAAGCAGGTAACAGACCCTCTACCAGAAAAGTTACACAATGCACATTTTAAACGGTTTGTAGTGGTCTGAAGTTCATCCTCACTTACCTCATGCATTCGGAGCAGTTTCAGTTTATAAGCGCTTTTCCCGACTTTCAGAGCGGAGTTTTGGCACCGCAGTAAAGTTAGCAACAACTATCATGCTAACGTGGACTTCCTGATTATCAGAACGGGGAAAAAAAATGCTTATAATAATGCATCTTAACTGGCTACATTCAATTCACCATACTCCCTACAACTGTACAATAAGTTACCTTTATGTAACAGATAATACTCCCTACAACTATATAGCAACACGTTTATGTAACAGATAATACTCCCTACAACTATATAACAACTCACCCTTTTGTAACAGATAATACTCCCTACAACTATATAACAACTCACCCTTTTGTAACAGATAATACTCCCTACAACTATATAGCAACTCAGCCTTATGTAACAGATAATACTCCCTACAACTATATAACAACACGTTTATGTAACAGATAATACTCCCTACAACTATATAACAACACGTTTATGGAACAGATAATACTCCCTACAACTATATAACAACTCACCCTTTTGTAACAGATAATGCTCCCTACAACTATATAACAACACGTTTATGTAACAGATAATACTCCCTACAACTATATAACAACTCACCCTTTTGTAACAGATAATACTCCCTACAACTATATAACAACACGTTTATGTAACAGATAATACTCCCTACAACTATATAACAACACGTTTATGGAACAGATAATACTCCCTACAACTATATAACAACTCACCCTTTTGTAACAGATAATACTCCCTACAACTATATAACAACTCACCCTTTTGTAACAGATAATACTCCCTACAACTGTACAATAAGTTACCTTTATGTAACAGATAATACTCCCTACAACTATATAACAACACGTTTATGTAACAGATAATACTCCCTACAACTATATAGCAACTCACCCTTTTGTAACAGATAATACTCCCTACAACTATATAGCAACTCACCCTTTTGTAACAGATAATACTCCCTACAACTATATAGCAACTCACCCTTTTGTAACAGATAATACTCCCTACAACTGTACAATAAGTTACCTTTATGTAACAGATAATACTCCCTACAACTATATAGCAACTCACCCTTTTGTAACAGATAATACTCCCTACAACTATATAACAACTCACCCTTTTGTAACAGATAATGCTCCCTACAACTATATAACAACATGTTTATGTAACAGATAATACTCCCTACAACTATATAGCAACTCACCCTTTTGTAACAGATAATACTCCCTACAACTATATAACAACTCACCCTTTTGTAACAGATAATACTCCCTACAACTATATAACAACACGTTTATGTAACAGATAATACTCCCTACAACTATATAACAACTCACCCTTTTGTAACAGATAATACTCCCTACAACTATATAACAACACGTTTATGTAACAGATAATACTCCCTACAACTATATAGCAACTCAGCCTTATGTAACAGATAATACTCCCTACAACTATATAACAACATGTTTATGTAACAGATAATACTCCCTACAACTACATAACAACACGTTTATGGAACAGATAATACTCCCTACAACTATATAGCAACTCAGACTTATGTAACAGATAATACTCCCTACAACTATATAACAACTCACCCTTTTGTAACAGATAATACTCCCTACAACTATATAGCAACTCAGCCTTATGTAACAGATAATACTCCCTACAACTATATAACAACATGTTTATGTAACAGATAATACTCCCTACAACTATATAACAACTCACCCTTTTGTAACAGATAATACTCCCTACAACTATATAACAACACGTTTATGTAACAGATAATACTCCCCACAACTATATAACAACTCACCCTTTTGTAACAGATAATACTCCCTACAACTATATAACAACACGTTTATGTAACAGATAATACTCCCTACTACTATATAACAACTCACCCTTTTGTAACAGATAATACTCCCTACAACGATATAACAACTCACCCTTTTGTAACAGATAATACTCCCTACAACTGTACAATAAGTTACCTTTATGTAACAGATAATACTCCCTACAACTATATAGCAACTCAGCCTTATGTAACAGATAATACTCCCTACAACTATATAACAACTCACCCTTTTGTAACAGATAATACTCCCTACAACTGAGGAGTGAAGTCAAAATACCGCCTTAAAGTTGGATCTATATTGCACAAAAACAGAACCCCACAGCAGTTTTATAAATATTGTGTTCTTGGGCTTATTTTGGTCCATATGTTGAATTCATCCTCCGCCACATTTAGCTGGAATTTGTTGACAGGTTTCACGTCTTTGCTCATCCAGTTTAGGGCTGTTGTTTTTCGCACTGCGCCTCATCCCTCGGTTCGCCCCGTCCCATCCCTCCATCCTCAGAGTCTCAGCGCTGTAAAGAGAACCTGAGCTTTAGCCTAATGTATCTCACACACAGACGGAGAGCAGGAGGTAAAGAGAGTGTGACGGGGTTCTGCTGCTAATGATGATGGTGAAGTCAGAAGGATGTTTTTGATACTTCAGTGAATAATGATGTTCCCAAAAAATACAATTTGAAGAGTGCTAAATATAAACAGTGAAACAAAAAAAAAAAGTATTTACAGTGTATACCATAAAATACCAAATAAGAGCTGGGTCCCCTTTAAACGCCAGGTGCAGGTGTATATTTTTATAAATAACCACCGGTTCCAAATAAACGCAGAGTCTAATGTATTGATTTTTTCTGATTTGATAGAGTTTTGAAGACATGGCAGAAGAACAGTCAATCTTCTTAAGGGGAGGTACATTTACAGCCTGTTTATTTTGGGAGAGCAATAATTGCAAAAATTGCATAAGACCCAAGGAGATGGAAATTGTTATTTTTGGGCCCTTAGTTCCATATTTAGTGGAAATGAAAAGCTCTGGACAAATGTGGTGTTTGGGCAACAGGTGCTGAGCTCATGGGCACAGAAACACTGCTTGGTACTGACATTATTGTGTGCTCCAAAGCAGGTGAAGGACGCAGCAGCTCACGACCCAGTGTCCTTCAGTCTACAGGACACTACAGAAAGTGGCACATACCTGGAGTCAGACCACTTTAGTGTTGTTATTGGAGTTGAGAAAGTTTCTGAATATACTTAAACACAAACCTAAATATTTTCATTTTGACATTATAGTGAAGAAAAAGTCTTAATAAATAGGAAAAGACTTAGTACTAGTAAGTAACTAGTAATGTGAACATTTAATGTTATTTTGCCGAACAAATCAATAAATGTGACATATACTGAAATGTAATATAAATTTGATAGGAAATAAAATGAGTAGAAATAGGTGAAAACTTTTTTGTGTTTTATTGTTGTGATATTGGGTATAATATACAATCATGGCAGGAGGGGTAATTCTGGCCTAGGGGGGTGACAAGTACCCTCAGGGGTAAAACTAGTCTAGGCTGGAGTTACCCCAGGGGTAATTCTGGCCTAGTCCAGAACTAGACATGGTCATTCTGGCAGGGAGTATTCTGGGCTGCTACACCTGTGCCAGAACATGTATCTTATTTGCAGTGGTGTAGTGGGATTTTTTTGAAGTGGGGGTATGCAATTCGTGATGTCATCACCCCCCCACCAGGACTGGACCAGGGCTAAATCAGGACTACACCAGAACTAAACCACAACTAAACCTGAACTAAACCAGTACTAAACCAGGACTAATCTTGGACTTGAGAGTGAGAACCTCAAGTCCGTGGAGCAGGGTGTCTGCAAAGTGCGATCAGCGACAGCTGCACTTAACCCTGTGGGGTGCAGAGATCTGCGCAGGTCCTTTCTCCTACGATCACCTGACGTCTACACGAGCGCACCCCAGGGCCCGTCTCAACATTCAGTCCTGGTTCAGTTCTGGTTTAGTCTTGGTTTAGTCCTGGTTTAGTCCTCCTGGTTCAGTCCGGGGATAGGTCCTGGTCCAGTCATATCACAGGTCACTATAGCACAGTACTGGAGATGTCATGAGCCTATGTAGGTTGTTTTCACCATTGCCAATAGCTCCGGTCTGACATTTAAATTGTAGGCGTATCTATGTTTGTTATTTTTGATATCTCACGCCGGGAAAAGTGGGTGGACGGCGTACCCCGGCCTCCCACTACACCTCTGCTCATTTGTTTTAAGGAGGAGCTTGAGAAGGAGAAGGACGAGGTTTTTGGCCATGGAGTTTTGTGGGGCAGTGGCAGCAACGCCTGTAGAAAGGAACGTCAGGTCGGATGTAGGTGGGATGAATGTGACCTGGCCGTTCAGACTGAAGTCGCATGTCAGAAGATCGGACGTGTATCAGTTTTAGGAGCACATATCCAAGTGGCCTGGGTCACATTTGAAAAAAACAGATCTGTGTGGTTCAGACGGCCATTAAAATATCAGATACAGGTCGCATAGGGGCGAAAAATCGGATTTGGGTCACTTCAGGCTGCAGTCTGAACGTAGCCTTAGTTAGAAAGAGCAAGAGAGAAGAGAAGGAGAAAAGAGAGACTAAAGACAGAATATGTAAAAGGACAAAACTGACCTGCAGCCGCCGTGTTCCAAATAGGAAGTGAGTATCCAGCTCCAAGGTGACCGAAAACACGTTTGAAAGAGAAATAAAGCCACGATAATGCCTCATACGTTCTTTAAAGGAGAGCAAAGATAGAGAGAATCATATAGGAAAGGGATAGAAGAGAGAGACAGAGAAGAAAGAAAAAAAGAGGAAAGAGAAAGACAGTGGGAAATAAGAAATAGAGGAAGAATAGAAAGATGAAGAGAGAGACAACAGAGAGAGCGTATTGAGAGATCTGAGAATAGAGGCATTAGGAGAGAGAAAAAGGAGAATAGAGAGAGGGGAAAAGGAAAGATAGAAAGAATAATGTGAAAGGAAAGACATAGAAACAGAAGAGAGATTATATGGTGAGAGAGGAAAGGACAGAGAGATAGAAGGCATTAGTGAAAGAGGGGTGAAGAAAGAATAGAGTGAGAGAAAAGAAAAAGAAAGAGGGAATAATATGGAGTGAAAAAAGACAAATTAGAGAGAGAGGAGAGAACAAGGAAAGATGAGGGAGGGGGAGACAGGGAGGGCAGAGAATGAAAACAGACAGAAGAGGATAAAGAGAGAGGTGAGTGATAGAGAGAGAGAAAAAGTGTGTGAAAGTCAGAGTGGCAGAGAGAGAATGAAAAAGAGAAGAGCAAACAAGAGAAAGGGAGAAAAGAATGAGAGATGGAGAGGAGCGAGCCCTAACTAGCTGTTTTGGACAGACTTGTCGGAGGAAAAACGCCTCATTTGTCAAAAGAGAAAAGCGCTGGTGTCAGAGCTGCAGCTGACGGCTCCAGGACTCTGAGTGTGAGGAGAGGATCTGTTCATCACACTGTCGTCCTGTCAAAATACACACTCATCATGCTGTTTATCCACACTACACCACTATACAACACACACCGTGTGGAAACAAATATGGATTCTAAAGAGTCACTTTAGTTTTCTTTAGCTGCGCTGTCCAACTTTTCTGGTGCTGGATCTGCTGCCTGCGTCTCAATGGAGATGTTATTATTTCTGTTAAACTTGTGAAGGACTCGGTCTGAGCAGGGAGGCCCAGACTTCTCTCACCCCAGACACTTCCTCCAGCTCCTCCTGGGACTTCCCCGGGGCCTCCTCACGGTGGGACAGGCTGAACAGATGCCCGAGCCTCAGCTACTCCTCCCCCCTCCCCCTCTATCTGATGGAGCGCTCAGCGAGACTCATCTCAACTTCCTGTATCCACCATTTTGTCCTTTTGGTCATTACCTAAAGCCCAAGGCCACAGGTGAGGATCCCAGCTCAGGCTGAGAGGAAACAGACACTGGGCAGAAGTCCAGGATGAGTCTCGACGATCCAGCATCTGCCTATGGCAGCCTGGTGATTTTATTACTATAAAAATGATGGTACTGGATGTTCTCTGGCAGTGACATGTCTCCTGCATGATTCTATCGAAATAGAAACCACACCTCAGAACATTCTTCATGGAGATAGTCATGTTTTATACCATACTATGGAATATTATAACCAAAGGAACATGTTTTATCCCCAGAGAACCAGAAAATACACTGTTAACATGCTAGTTGTTTTTAGCATAAGCCAAACTCAGCTCTGGTCTGTTAAAGGTGTATAAGTGCTCCATGGCTGCAGTGGTTATTGTGCTCTGTAATCATTGGGGTTATTTCTGTGCGCTGAGTGGGTTCGTTACATATGGAAGGGAAATGGCCGACCTCTTGCTTAGTTCCTGTTTTGAACATATAAGTTGTAATTAGACCATCCAGTCCAGGTACATCAGGCTTCATAACAGCTCATTTTCAGGGCACAGGGGAAAACGGCAGCGCAAGAAAAGCTACAGGCTGGAAAATGAAGAAAGAAGAGAAGAGAAACAGATAGAGAGAGAGAGAGAGAGAGAGAGAGAGAAAGGGAAAAGAGAACAGAGAACAGAGAGAAAGGAAAATATAGGAAACAGATGAGACAGGGGCAAGAAACAGACAGGCAGAGATAAAAAGGTGAGAATGGAGAGAGAAGAAATAAGAAAAATAGAGGGATGAAACTACATTCATTGAAAATAAGAGAGACAGAGATGGATGAGAGGGAGAGAAGGAGAGCAGACTACATTCAAGGTACACTATGTAACTTTTATGGTGGCTGAAATTTCAAAATGAGTAGCAAAAATATGAAAATAGAAGAGACTGCTGCCAAATAAACCAGATGTATTATAGCGTTTTGAATATTGCACACACCAAGTGACATATAGAAGTTGGCCACATCTTTAGGAGGTATGTAAAATGAAAATATCAAGTACATTGGCTCTAATTTAATGAAAATAAACTATTAAAACTCGCCAAGGCAAGACATTTTTTGTAATCCCCAAACCCATGTCTAATTTAACCTCTTGAGACCCTGTGGCCTCATACAAGGACATTACATTTTTGCCTCTTAGCACCATGATTTTATTTTATTTTTTTAACTTTCACCTGGCAGCCATATTGAGGGACTCTGCCTGTGCGATCTTGTGCTGATATCACAATATTACAGCAAATTTCAATGAAAAAAATGGCGGGGAATCAACAAAAAAACCTCTACAACAAAGAAAAAACACCGTGGTATATATATATATATATAATATCTGGACAGTTCTGCTGCTGGAGAGGAAACTGCTGCCTCCATTTTGTACTTTGCACTTTTTCCACTTTTTGCACGTCCGCTTTTTTTGTAACGATTGAAAACCACATTTTCACGTCTTTGTCTGTGTTTTTAACGCGCTCACAGTCGACCTGTGTCACATTTGGCAGGTTTAGAGCTTGAAATAAACAGCTGAATGCATTTTCAGAATCAGAATCAGAATTACTTTTATTCATCCCCGAGGGGAAATTTTCTTTGTTACAGATGCAACCGACCAAGTAGTCAGAATAAAGTTTCATAAGATAAATACAATAAGATAAAAGATAAAAATTGTTCTCTCTCAGAAATTATTTACATCAGTGACATATTTACAACTGTATACATTTATCTGTACATTTTAGTGTTTTTTACATTTTTAAAACAATGGTGTCTGTTGATGTCATGCACTAAGATCGACCCGTTGTCCTCATATGAGCAAAAAATACTTCCTGTATAAAAACAGTTTAGTTACTATACTTAATAGGTCCTACTTATCCCAAATAGTAAGAAGAAATAAAAAATGCACACCAGACAAAAGCTCAGGTCTCAGGAGGATAAAGTTATATTTTTGTTAAATCTTACAGCTCCATTGTTTTGGGCTGGACATGATCATCATCCAAGACACTGACAGCCATGTTTAAACAAAAGATTGAAAAAAAAAAAAACCTATAATCATGAAAATGCCGCATTCCCGTGTGTCAATAACGCTCAATAACACTTCTGCCTGTGACTAAAACCAGTTTGTAGTAAATGGTCACATTTTTTTGCTGTCCCACCTTTAAGACACTCAAAGCGCTTCACAGCAAGAAACCACTCACCCATTCACACACACACTCACACACCAGTGTACACAGGCACTGGAGGGCGAGGTGGGTTAAGTGTCTTGCCCCAGGACACAACAACAGCATTCATCTGTGGGAGCTGGTATACACCCTTTAGTGTCAGTAAACAGTAATGACGTAGGTTCGGTTGGGCACGCATTTTGGCAACAGAAGTACGGCAGAACTCAGCATCTTGTCGAGCTCTGTGAAAGGATTATCGTCAAAAGATCGAGAATATTTCCTCAACAAACTGACTTTGGCAAACAGTGTCCAACTGCCAGATCCTTGTGCGGTTAGTGAGTAAAACTTTCAAACTTTAGTCCACTGGTAGAATATCGATTCTGACAAACACACAGAACAAACAGACATTTTGGTGCTGGACATGTGTTTATCTCTTTCTTCTTCTGTCTGTGTTTAGTCTGAATGAATCAGAATGAATGGGGAACAATGACACTTCTGTTGTCAAATGTGCCTGCAGCTTTTTTTTTTTTCTTTTTTTTTAATCACTTCTGCCCTAAAAATGAACTATATCATCAACCTGTCCAGGGACTACAGGTGGAAATTAGCACTGGCCCTACAATGCATCTCTCCTGCTAAGGTTAATGTATATTGTGCACAAATAAACTAAACTAAAAGGGTCTATTGCACCGCCAACCTGTGTGGACCTGACCACTCAACCAATGATGTTTATGTCGAGAGTGGGATTTGAACTGCCAACCTTCGGATGAGTGGACAAAAGTTTTACCAACTGAGCTACTGTCGCCCTAAAAGGCTCTGCGGGAGTCACACTGTCACACACTGTCGTCGTAAAAGAGTGTTCACTCAGAGAGCGGTGGTTGGGCCAGTGTGAACATGACACTAGCTGTGTCCCAATACATGCATCCTGAATGTCGAACTTCTGGTCATCGCGCAGTGTATGCCGGGAAGGGTCCTCCGAAAAAGTGAGCATCATCACCACCCAGTGGAACGCGTCTATTGTCAAAGCCCATTTTTTCAGGCCTTTTGAACCATATCACTTTTGTTTCTGGTTCTGATGTTGTCATATTTTAGTTGGCTTTGACAACAGATGCGTCCCTCTGGGAAATCAAACATGGCGGTTTGATGCTCACTTTTTCGGGGGACTCTTCCCGGCATACATTGCGCGATGACCGGAAGGTCAAGATTCGGGATGCATGTATTCAGAAGGCTGCAGCCTCCGGAGGCTGGTTTTAAGGCTGCATACGTCACTTCCGGTAAACCAAGGCCTGTCCCATTTCATTTTATTTCGTGCAGCCTTCAAATGCAGCCTTAAAACCGGCCTCGTTTCCATGGAGATCGGGTCGTGAACAAAGGCTACATCCGAGTATCCTTCGCGGCCTCCAATATCCCAGCATGCACCGTCAGATTTGAAAACAGCAAAAAGACAGAGCAAAAAACACGGAGCGCAAAACACAGAGCGAAATACACGAAGCAAAAAGCAGACATGTGAGTACATACTTTTAACTACTGGAAATCATCACTAAGACAACGGTAAACTTAAAATACGGCCATAACTCCCACAAAACTGTCAAACGAGTTTGTTTTTAACTGCATGAACTTTGGAGCTTTGAGCTAAAAGTTTTACTAGTCCTACAGCTAAGCAAGGAAAAGTCCACTCAAACTTTCATATTTAGACAGATTTCCATCAAACACTAATAGTTTTTTCCCGCCGGTGGAAAAGACGATAGAGTGATTAAAGAGGAAGAAACTGTAGCTCGCAGGGGTAGCTCGGAGGTAAAGTAAAAACACGCATTATTTCATGCATTAAACTTTAAACACACAGTGTAACTATTACAAAGCTTATATTTACTTGTAAATCATGTCATATAAACCTCCCACATACGCATTTCATTCTGGAAATACATTATCTCGACACCTGTGTCTGTTGGGTCTATCACACTTCATATAAGAATGAGAAAACTGGTTGAAATGTTTTATATTAGTTTTCTTTTCTCATCTGCAACTTCCTGGATGAGGACACAGCACACATTGGATGTGAATGTACATCCTCTGTGGACCTCATTTTCCTGTAATAATTTGTATTACATTTCTTAATGTGTCATTACAGGTTTTGACTCTGCAGGACAGGACTTTGAACCAACAGAATCAATCAGATATAAGGCCCATTCTGCTCTTCCTCCTCCAGAAGATAAGTCATACATCAGAATGAGTGACATTACACTGGGTCATGTCTCCACTGTCCATGTCCTGAGTCACTGAGGACTTCTGCAGAGTCACAACCTACAGAGTCACGACCTGCAGAAGACCTGTGGGGCCTCTGGTTGCATCAGGCTTCCTGCACCTGCTGTCTGCTGCTGTCCTGAATGTGTCCTCATAGTGATGTGTCCTCATAGTGAAGTGTCCTCATAGTGGTGTGTCCTCATTGTGATGTGTCCTCATAGTGATGTGTCCTCATTGTGATGTGTCCTCATTGTGATGTGTCATCATAGTGATGTGTCCTCATTGTGATGTGTCATCATAGTGATGTGTCCTCTTAGTGATGTGTCCTCATAGTGATGTGTCCTCATAGTGATGTGTCCTCATACTGATGTGTCCTCATAGTGATGTGTCCTCATAGTGATGTGTCCCCATAGTGATGTGTCCCCATAGTGATGTGTCCTCATAGTGATGTGTCCTCTTAGTGATGTGTCCTCATAGTGACGTGTCCTCTTAGTGACGTGTCCTCATAGTGATGTGTCCTCATACTGATGTGTCCTCTTAGTCATGTGTCCTCATAGTGCTGTGTCCTCATAGTGCTGTGTCCTCATAGTGATGTGTCCTCTTAGTGATGTGTCCTCATAGTGATGTGTCCTCATAGTGATGTGTCCTCTTAGTGATGTGTCCTCTTAGTGATGTGTCCTCTTAGTGATGTGTCCTCATAGTGATGTGTCCTCTTAGTGATGTGTCCTCATAGTGATGTGTCCTCATTGTGATGTGTCCTCATAGTGATGTGTCCTCATTGTGATGTGTCATCATAGTGATGTGTCCTCATAGTGATGTGTCCTCATAGTGATGTGTCCTCATTGTGATGTGTCCTCATAGTGATGTGTCCTCATTGTGATGTGTCCTCATAGTGATGTGTCCTCTTAGTGATGTGTCCTCATAGTGATGTGTCCTCATAGTGATGTGTCCTCTTAGTGATGTGTCCCCATAGTGATGTGTCCTCATAGTGATGTGTCCATGCAGTTTAGGTTCATAATAAGTTTATCTGAAGATTTTTCACTGTGACTCTTACATTTAATTCATGGAGAGATGTCCCAATCATTTGATGTGTCTTTTGATACTAACTACAGTATAATTACATGTACTATAAGAATGTACTATTGTACTGCAGCTAAGCAGTATTCAGCCTGATCATATTTGGCAAAGATTATTTGTTCATTTTGGATTGACAGGTCTGTAAAAAAAACACAATGGGATTACACTGACATACAGCTGTTTTATTATTATTATTATTATTATTATTATTATTATTATTATTATTAACCTATTAATGCATTGTGTGTGTGTGTGTGTGTGATGGGTTTAATGTTTGACTATTCATATTATGACAAAGTAATTCCAGTTTATTTTATTGTTTATTAAACCATCTTCTTTCAAAGGAGAGTCTTTATAAATGCATTCCCTGTATACATGTAATCCCTTATCAATTTTTAAATACTTATTCCATATCTCATCACTGTTTTTGAAACTTTAAGGTAATTTAGTCTATTTTAGATGTATCGGAGAAACAGCAATATTTTAGCCATAAGATTTGTTTAGTTTAGTTTGATTACCTGTGCGTAATCTTTGTTACTGATCTGTATCATCTGCAGGTGCGTGTTGTTAGCATTAGCATTAGCAGCATGTCTCGGTTGCTGGGTGACCGGCCGCGGAGGTGTGTTCGAAGGCTACAGCCTATGCGGCTTCCGGAGGCTGCAGCCTTCTGAATTGGGACACGGCTACTGTCTGAGAGCTTCAAAACTTTTTTTTAAATTTTGCTCTTAATTTTGCTTTTACCATCTCATGAAGTATTATACAACCTTTTTCAGTACAGCCTGTTATTTCACTGTGCTGTGTTTCACTGTGCTGTAATAAAAGCTACAGGACCAGAAATACAAAAAAAAAATAAATAAAAATTCACACTCGTTCATACAAAACACACAGCAAACATGTATAAATAACTTTTTGGACATAAAAAAAATGCTTAATTTAGGTCCTTAGCTACAAAATATCAAGTCTGTAAGTAAACTAAAAATATCATTATTGCCTCAAAACAAAAGAAAGTGTAATGTCCCCATTACTTTCCTGGTCCAGTCATGGAAACAGCTCCTGTCAGGTCCAGGTCAGAGCCACATCACTTCTGCATTTCCACAGTGTTTATTACATTTAGACTTGGACATTTGGACTGAAATAAACCTTTAAATAAAACTAGCAAGAGATGCGCAATTACACAGACCAAGATGTAATTTGCAATTTTATTTGAGAAATAACTGCACTTTGGCCATGTTTGGGCCCATGAAGATGTATGGAGCACATGCGTTTGGTGGAAAACAAAGTTCCTCTTGGACACTCATTTTCCTGGCATCATCACACAGCGGGTGACGTAAGATAATGCCTGAAATATGCAACTCTCAGCTTTTCCAGGGAAAAAAGGTAAGTTTCTATCTTTAATGGTTGGAAAGTTATACATGCTTATCTGAAACATATTCCCAGGTATCATGTACATACCATCGGGCTGGAAGAATGAATAAACCCTGTACGTGATTTTCCTCTTGGATTACAGCAAAGTGTCCCCCAGATATATTGTATAAGCTGCTCTAATTATAGACCGTTTTATTTTAGAATCAGGAAGTGCATGTTAGCATTCCATTTGCTGTTCGCTTTACTGTGATGGCAGAACTCTGCACTGGTCTCTGAAAGTCATGAAAAACATTTACACACTGCGCAATGAGAATCATTATGATGTTCTGAATGCATAAGGGAAGTGAGGAGTAACTTTGGGCCTCTGCAAACCAATTAAAATGAAAAAGTTCAGTTTTTCACATTTTTAGTTTTTAGTTTCAGGTACAGCACCTTTAACCTTTGTCAGGTCGGTTCCACCTTAAATCTGCGCGCAGCATTTTCACATCTCAACTTTGGCTCTGTTTAATTGTTGGTGAAACTGGGTGCGCTTGATTGACAGCTCCGGTTGGCCTTCACTATTCTTCCAATCAGCGCAGTAATTAGAAAAGTCGCCTCATGGGGCTCCCGTCCAGTGCAGTGTGTCCAGAGCCCCTGATGAAGGAGTGATTACAGCCCCTGTTAACTGCAGAACCCGCTACAGCTAAGGTCAACAGCAGCTCGCTCACACATGAACATGTCCCTTCTCCTGGCAAACGGGAGGATATTTTCATCAAGATACATGGGTTAGGGATTAAAATAAAGTCAAACATGTGTGTGCAGGAGGGAGTTAATTTAGCATTCAGAGCAGGGCGTGCGAAGGCCAGTGGCAATTATGAAAACTAATGATGTTTGTAGAATGTTTCCAATAGTGAAAGGAGCACGACCATAAGAAATAACCTCAGAGTTTATTTAAATGTGTACATAGGGAAGGACTAGTTCTGTGGAATGGTTTCACTGCAGGTTTGGGCTGTAACTACCTACAAAGAAAGGGATTACTGTAATCAGATTACTTTTGAGTAATGCAGTAATATTACAGTTACAATTGAAACAAGATTACAGTTACTTGGCCTAGTAACTTTTAGTTGCTTTTCTATATAACTGTGTTGTACAGTAAAACAGGTAAACACAGTGTTTCTGAAAAACTTGGATTTTCAGTAGGGCTGTCAACATTAACGCATTTAACGCATGTGATTAATCCCAAAAAAACTGCACTGTTTTGTTTTTTCACAGAATAATCACACAGTTTATTTTGTACTTTATTTTGTACACTCTGTACTTCTCATTACTCTTCCCACTGTGAGTCCAGAATTCCCTCCCTGAGCTGCAGAGGCTGCACTACACTGACTCAGGACTGTTCCTGGAGTTCAGGGAGTGACCATTCAGATCAGAGAGAGCACAGACCACTCCCATACCTGTTAGCGTAGCAACAGGTTTGATTGACATCCTTGTTGCTAAGCATCCGCCCCCTGCCAAATCAGCGGTGCAAGTGGAAGGGGACCCGTACCCTCAACAACCTCACTCCTGATTGGCTCTTTGGTTTCACTCGCATTTCCAAACATGGTCCCTCTTTGCAGATTAGCCACTGTATTTGCTAGCCATGATGAGCTTCATTTAGTTGCAACCAAAGACTATGGGCGACCTCACACTCCCTCTGTCCACTTCTTACACATTCTGTCGTCTCCATGGAGATAGGTACGCTGTAAGAGCCATACTGTAAGTTGCTACAGTCGAGTTTGAGGAAATTGGTGGTCATCCAGGATTTTATTGCAGAGAGGCAATTTGAGAGGGTGGAGGTGGTGGCAGAAGTGATGGTTTTGGTGGAGAGAAAAAGCTGAGTGTCATAGCAGTGAAATTTGAGTCCATGTTGGCGGATGATGTGACCGAGGGGAAGCATGTAAAGGATGAAGAGGAGGGGACCGAGTACCGAGCCTTGAGGGACTCTGTGGATAACCGGTGTGATGTGAGATGAACAGTTATTGATGGAAATGTAGTGGGATCGATTTGAGAGGTAGGAGGTGAACCAGGAGAGAGCAGAACCCATGATGCCAATGGAGTGAAGACGGTGGAGGAGAATGGAGTGATCACTTGTGTCAAAGGCGGCGGAGAGGTCGAGGAGAAGGAGGATGGAGAGAGATCCGGAGTCTGTAGCGAGGAGGAGGTCATTTGTAACTTTGATGAGGGCTGTTTGTGTACTATGATGAGTGCGAAAACCGGACTGGAAGGATTCGTATAACTGATTGGAGTGAAGGTGATCTTGACACTGAGCGGATACGGAATATTCAAGGATTTTGGATAGGAACGGGAGGTTTGAGATGGGGCAGAAGCTGTTAGGATCTTCAGGATCCAGACCAGGTTTTTTGAGTATGGGAGTGACTGCAGCAATTTTGAAGGTGGGGGGAACAGTTCCAGAGGTAAGGGATGAGTTTATAATATCGAGGATGAGTGGGCTGAGGCAGGGGGGACATGTTTTGATCAGAGGAGAGGGGATAGGATCTATTGCACATGAGGACGGTTTGCTCTTGCTGACGTATTTGGTGAGATCGGAAGTTGAGATGGGTGATAAGGAAGACAGGCAGTTTTGTGGGGTATTGAAAGTGCGGTTCTGTAGAGGTTTGCTTTGTAAGCTTGAGTGTGTACTGTGAGTCCGGTTTCTGAGAGGCGTCGTTTTTTGAGTTGGTGAAGTTCAGGGGGTACCAGGGGGCAGAGCAAGTAAATGAGACCAGTTTGGTTTTGACAGGGGCAAGAAAGTCAAGGCAGGAGGAGAGTGTGTTGTTGTAGTATGTGACCAGGTCCTCGGTGGTTGGAGATGTGGGTGCTGAGGGAGGAGGAGCAGAGTGATTTGAGACTGCGGAAGGATATAGTACGTGTTTGTGTTGATTTGGGGCCGGTTATGTTGATGGTGCAGGTTATAGAAAGATGGTCTGAGATGGCAAGGTCAGTGTGTGAGAGTGAGTCAGCGACAAAACCAGAGGTGCAGGTGAGGTCCAGAATGTGTCCGTGGGTGTGGGTGGGAAAGTCAAGTAGAAGCTGTTTAAGATTTCCATAAAGTCATGTGCAGTGTTGCAGGACGGGGAGTCCACGTGGATGCTGAAGTCACCTAAGAGCAGAGTGGGGGTGGAGTATGAAGAAAGTTGTGTGAAATATTCTGCAAAGTCCGACAGAAAGGGAGGGTAAGATTTGGGGGGGGGGGGGGGGCGATAAATGATGGCGATGGTTAGTGGAGTAGGGTTTTTTGCCAGGTTTCAGTGAGGCAGAGTAAATCCAGTTGAGAGTCCAGGGTGAATTCATTGATGATAAGGCTTTTATTGCTGAGGGATCTTGTGTTAAATAGTCCAATTTTCAGAGGCTTTAGTTGAGAAGGGCTGAGGGAGGGAGTGGGTATGGAGCGAAGATTGAAAGTGTTCACGTGCCGGGTGCTCTGATGATGTAACCGGTTGTCGTGGCGACGGGACGCGGAAGTGTAATGGAGTACAGTCCGAGTTGTGGGGAAGCTGTCATTTATGGTGGAAATATGAATTAAATTGCGGCGTGAGCCTCTGTTGATGTAGCAGTAGCAGGGGTGACGAAGGAGTCCGAAGGGCACTGTATCGGAGAGCCATGGATGTGGTGGTCGGGATTTACAGCGAATGGAGAGAAGTGAGAGCCAGGTTGAATGAAAAAAACAGATACGACATTTCCGGGGAGACAGACGAGGGCGACTTGGCCGAGTAGAGGCCAGGTGGGGATGGCGTCGACGCGCCCGGTGGGGCAGGTATGCTAGCGGCGCACACCGGGATCTAAGAGCCACGACCGAAGGAATGACAGTCGGGTCCGGCAGAGGACAGGCGTGCGAAGGACAAGTTCCGATGGAATGCAGAGCTGAAGTTGCAGTAGAAATACTTTAAAATAGATTTTCCTGGAGTGAGAAGCGGCAGCCAAAAACGCGCCAGCGTCTTCTCTACATCCGGGCATCATTTTCTACATTTCCACCAAAACATGACAGTTCTGTTACCCTCACATCCCCCCTCAGCTTTTCCTCATATTTTTCAATTTGCAAATGAACAAAGATGTTGTTTACTCTCCTCATCTATTAAATTGTACCAAATGTCTGTGTAACTGCGACATTATTTCACTGTTGACCTGGAAACCACTGAAAACAAGGCCTGGTATTATCACTTGTACGTGGTAGAAAGCGCGCCAGGCTACGTGATATTAATGGTGCTGTCATGAGGAGCAGGAGCAGGCAAACAAACAGAGAAATTGTGCTGTATGAATCAAAAGAGGCGCATAATGAACTCCTGTATCTGGAGGACACGGGGAGAGTAATGTGAGATGATCTGATTCAACTTTCAAATCGTATTTCAACACGGGGGGGACGGTCGGATCGTGTTTGACCAGCGGCGGGGCTGCTGGTGGCGTCAGGATTCACAGATCTGAGTCACAGTTTTGGTGAGTTTGAATTTAGTTTGAATTTGTGCACATTTACACACATATAGACATGAACACGGGAACACGTGCACATTCATGAGTGTGTGCGTGTGTGTGCATTCAGGTGGATGTATATCATTTATATGTCTTTTTTTCTATTGTTATTATTATTATCCTTATTATTATTACTTAATACTATATTAGTTTATTATTATTATTATTATTATTATTATTATTATTATTATTATTATTATTATTATTCAATAACTGCAGCTTGGCTGCTGACGAGGAGCAGGAAGAGAGAGCACATCGCACCGGTGCTGAAGTCTCTGCACTGGCTCCTGTGAGCTTCAGGAGAGATTTTAAAGTTCTTTTATTGGTTTATAAAGCTCTTAATGGTCTTAGCCCTGTTTATTTATCTGATCTGCTTTTATCACATGAGCCTCTCGGACTCTCAGGTTTCTTCTTTTAACTGTCTAAAACTAAAACTCACAGTGAAGCGTCATTCAGATTTTACGGTTCCCATCGTCTTCGACCTGTGTATCTGAGGTCCACTGCGAGTGTTCATATTTTTAAAAGTAAACTAAAAATGTATTTCTTTATTTAGCTTTTAATTGAAACTTTTACTTGTTTTAAATTAAATTTATATGGTTAGCATATTTGTTTTAAATCAAATCATTATTATTTTACTTAGTCTCCATCTAATTTAAGCTCTCGATGTTTTATTTTTTATTTTTTGCTCTAACCTTTGGGAGCTTTATGTTTGATGTTTCTGTCTAAACTGCATATATATGGGAGAAGCCACGGGTGCTGTTGTTTTTAATCGTTGTCATTTTTCTGTTGCAGCTGAAGCACTTTGTGCTGCATTTACAATGTGTGGAAAGTGCTGTACAAATGAAGTTTGATTGATTGATATTATTATTATTTATTATCATTTTTCTCAGCGTCTGTTAAGGGTGGGGGATTGAGGGGGGTTAAATGTGGTATTTGTATACTTGTACACCTTGTGACATTAGTGTATGACCATAAGGCCACAAAAAATGTTTTAAAAATTAAATAAAATATAGATGAAAAAAAATGTAAATGAAAAATCTTAAAGGTCCCATATTATGCAAAATTGACTCTTGTGAGTTTTAAGCCTTAACTATAATGATCATATAATCATCAAAAACATGGAATTGTGTAGTTTCATTCACATATGTTATTCTTTATTATTAGTCTCTCTGCAACTGTCACTCTCTGTGAGAAGAACTCAGTCTAAATCTGTGAAATGTGCAGGGTGAGTGCGTTAAACATATGTGAACAAAACAAAACAAATGCAGGTGTTTTGGAGGAACATACAACATATTACAACATAGCATCAAATGGGCATCAAATGGGCCCTTTAAATGCAACGGTAACACTTTATAATAACTATCAGTTATAACTAGTTAACAGATCATTAGTAAACTGTTAATTAATGAGTTATTAAATGATTTGTTATGTTTGTTAACACTTTGTTAAGGACTTATAACGATACCTTATAGATGTTAATAGACTGATAGTTAATTAGTTATACATGGCTTGTTACATAACAGTTAACAGTTTGATAAGGACTTATAACTGTGCCTTAGAGTTAGCCTACAAGTTGTAACTTTATGTTAATGATTTATATATACCTTGTAAATTAGTGAGAGAGAATGAGGAGGCTATTAGTAAATGACTTACTAATGACTTGTTAAGTATCAGTTAATAGTTTATACATGTTATTGGGACGTTATGCTAAACTTGCCACTATTCCTCATTTACTAACAGTTAGTAAATGAGGAATAGTTGCAACTTCAGAAGAACATCCCATTAACATCCATAATCTAATTACTAATACTTCACTAATATATTAACTCACACTTTCGTGATCAGTTGGTAATAGTTTGTTAACCATCTACTAATACCTTTGTAGAACAGCAAATGGGTGAAACAAGTTTAAGGTACAGGAATTTGATGTGATGTTTAAAATATAAATTTTTTTGTGCCTCAACCTTGTTCCACTCATAGGCTTTTCTGTGCACTGTATTTTACCAAAGAAACACCACAGATGAAATGTTGAACATTATTTTTAATGGATAGAAACTGAGCCATCACATGGCAGAACAGAAGAACGGGTTTGGGTACTTTTTGTGGTAAACACTGGATAAATTTTAAATTTAATGTCCATACATCGCAGTAATATCTTGGAGTATCCGTCCTAACGGCTCTTTGCGATGTTTACAGCCAAGCCACTCAATAACTCTCAGATGGTCTTTCAGTAACTCCTCTGTTCGATTCCCCCTGAGTCTCCACACATTTTCCTTGACCGTTCTCCAGGCCCTCTCTATGTGCTGTGTATGCACACCTGTTGGGCATCGACATATGACACACTGTGATTGACAGTGAAATGGGTGTAACCCAGCTGAGGTAAAGCACTGCGATAAGCCCGCCACTCATCACTTATTATTGTAGATCCCACTTTAACGTGGTGAGCTATAAGTGGCACCAGATCTCTTCTTCTTCTTCTTTCGACTAAGCGAAGAACAGGCTTTGCATGTCTTCTTCCTCTCTGGTTCACATGTAGCATCCCAAACACCCACTTCTTTCTCTTCCAACCACCAGCCATTCGTCCCCGTCCATACTGTTGAAAACATAAAATATTAGAAATTATTCTTCTTTAAACAAAATGAATAATCTGCCATTCTATAGTAATTAGCATTGCTATCTTTATAATAATGCTTGCTTGCCTTTCTTTTGTGTCTGAAATGGCTCTCATCAATGGTGACAAACTGCTGCTGCGCCCAATGTACTGGCCTCTTGCTTGCTGATATCTGTCCATCGCAGTAGTGCAGACATCTCGCAGCTTTTGAGCCATCGAGGACAGGGTTGCTGAGCTCCCAGAAATGTCATCTTTGTCATGTCCTCTTGACGTAGACACAGGCCGTGTGCAAATCTGAACAAGACAAATAATTATTATACCACAGTTCTTTTGATTTTTTTTTTGTTTTTTTGTTTAATACACAAAGTTTGCATCTACGTACTGCACCCTAGGATATGAAAATTGTCCACTGCTGTGTAGACAACAACAATAATAAATAATGACAGAAAATATGTTTTGTGGTATTGTCTACAGAGCTCTGTTAGTACATTTGGGACTAAAAATACTGTAGGATATTTGTAAAATCCTATTTCTAATATTAATTGCCAGAGCCTATAGATTGAGAGAGCCAATTGCCATTGAGCTTCAAGAGGCAGACACTCATGTTCCTCCAGCAGGTCTAATGCTGACCACCACAGCATCCCATAAGTAACAGCAATTAACCCCTTATGACAGAGCCTCTATTATAAGCTTGTTGTAACCTAAATGGTAATGACTAAATTGTAATCTGTCACTTAACCAGTGTTAGCAGTCATAGCAGTGTTGTTATGATGTAGCTGAGTTTTTTCAGCAAACAGTGGATTGGCCCACCGGCGGAACTATCCGCACGAAGAGGCTACACATGTTTCCATAATCAAGCTGTAAATTACACCTTTTAGTAAAATAAACCACAAAAGTGAAATAACTCCAAGCGCCTGCTGTCATCACATGTATAGATGCTACATAACATAATAATCAGAAGCTTTAGTCTCCAGTTATTATTTGTAACAGCATAGTAATATAGCATTTCTATTGAGATAAACACTTTTTATCATAGATAGACAGACGCTTAACCATAGACTGTACACGGTCTATGGTTAAGCTTGGTTATGGTCAGGGGTGCACATAACTTTTTCAGTGAGTTACTCAGGTGAGTACCAGGAGATGGAGTTTGGTACGCACTAGAGGTAAGATCGGGCCTAAAAAATCCAGCCCGACCCGACCCGACCCGTGGGTATTAAAACCCGACCCGACCCGAGCCCGACCAATTAACTTGATTCGCAGGCCCGAGCCCGAAGCAAACCCGAAATTTCATGCGGACCTGCGGAGGGTAAGATTATTAAGAGGGCGTCGTTCACGTGCGCAGAGCATGCGCTGGCTCTGCGGCTCCAGTTACAGGAGCCGCTCTGGCTCTGGCTCATGCTCTGCGCACGAATTTACCTGTTTATTTATTTTAAAAAAGTCAGCGAGAGAGAAGCCCGGCCCGACCCGACCCGAAGCAATGATTGACATTCGGGTCGGGTCGCGCTCGGGCTCGGGCTTAAGATCTTACCTCTAACGCAAAGGCGCTCAGTAACTGAAGTGGCATTACGCATTCGTTATTTTTGCTGCGCATGCGTACCAGCGTACCAGTTATGTGCACCCCTGGTTATGGTTATGGTTAGAGCAGTTCAGTTGTAGCTCGGGTCCGGTTCAGTAAGTATAGAGGGTCCAAGTTTTTTTTAACACACGCTCATATCAGTAATGCCAATGACTTGATTTTGATTTATTTTGTTTATTTTGTCCTGCACAAAAAGACTATAAATACAAAGAACACAATGTTCAACATTTCATCTGTGGTGTTTCTTTGGTAAAATACAGTACACAGAAAAGCCTATGAGTGGAACAAGGTCGAAGTACAAAAATTAGATATTTTAAACATCACATCAAATTCCTGTACCTTAAACTTGTTTCACCCATTTGCTGTTCTACAAAGGTATTAGTAGATGGTTAACAAACTATTACCAACTGATCAGTAAAGTGTGAGTTAATATATTAGTGAAGTATTAGTAATTAGATTATGGATGTTAATGGGATGTTCTTCTGAAGTTGCAACTATTCCTCATTTACTAACTGTTAGTAAATGAGGAATAGTGGCAACTTTAGAATAACGTCCCAATAACATGTATAAACTATTAACTGATACTTAACAAGTCATTAGTAAGTCATTTACTAATAGCCTCCTCATTCTCTCTCACTAATTTACAAGGTATATATAAATCATTAACATAAAGTTACAACTTGTAGGCTAACTCTAAGGCACAGTTATAAGTCCTTATCAAACTGTTAACTGTTATGTAACAAGCCATGTATAACTAATTAACTATCAGTCTATTAACATCTATAAGGTATCGTTATAAGTCCTTAACACATTGTTAACAAACACTTAAGTCATTAATAACTCATTAACAGTTTACTAATGATCTGTTAACTAGTTATAATGGCTGGTTATTATAAAGTGTTACCAATGTAAAGTGTACATGTTAAAATTCTATGCATCTTTGACATTTTACAACTTCATTTAAAATTGGGATTTGTCAAAGCCATAGTCTGTAACTTTTGAACCAAAAATAAATGATGCTTTGTTGTTTTTTATTATGAATCTTTATGTTGGATGTTTTTATTGGACAGAAAAACTTCCACAAACCTGGAATACTGTTCCTATGGCTAGAATCTTCCCCAGTGTAAAACCTCTCCAGTCTCCATGGAGAATGTTTCCAAGCTATGGTGTTAACGTTCTGTTTCTATGGCACCATGCAGGTGCCACCTTCAGAAAGTTGCAGAGTGTTGTTTTAATGAGTCAGTAAAGAGCAGAGGTGTATTTAAAAGTGATAATACTAAAGATGTCACTTTTTGGTTTTGGCTTGTCACCTGCATGAGTCCATGGAATTAGAAAGTTAAAACCACACTATGGGACATTCTCCATGGAGATATTTTCTGCCATACTGTGATTACAGCCAAACAACAACATGTCCATGGAAAAAGCCTGCTCACAGTAAAGATGCATGTGTAGCATATGTGTTGCAAATGCTAGGAAAAAGTAAGTTGTCTCTGTTACTATTGTTAAATATCACTATTTGGGCCAGATCAGAAGAATCTAACGAACGACTCTGGGAGGTGCGTGCAGTAATAATACGACAAGTTGATTTAAAGTGCGGCTGTTGCCATATATTAAGAGTGCTGGTGAAAGTACATACAAACATATACACCCAATATTTACAAATCTGCAGATAATGTTTTGACTAAAAGTTTTCCACTAAAAGTTCTTTCAACCAGGGTTTGATCACAGTGCACTTTTTCCACAACAGGTCATCAAAGAAAACAACAATAAGATCATTCAACATGGCAGTGTTTAAGCTCAGTCCAATAAAGATTTTGTTTATTCCACCACAAAAAGAAAAGAAAATGCTGCACGCAGCAATGTCCAGTTCGCAGTGAAAGTAGTGATGAATGTCCATAGATTTCACCCAGAAAGTTTTGAACTGTTCATAAGCGCTTTAACTGTTTGCGAACGTGATTGGTGTGGTGGAAGAGTGAGGGAGCGGCTGGCTACAATGAGCCCCTACCAGACCGCAGGGACAGTATTGTTGAATCGTTGACAATGAGGTTCTGGTTCCGGGCTGGTTCTTCGCTCGCCATCGTGGTTTTTTTTTTTACCCAACTGGGCACACCTGGCCTGTATTCAACAACAGGACCGTGTAAGTAACACATTCAACCATAAATGAGTCTGTGCATACACATTTAAATAACTTCGTATCAATTGTAAATATATTTTACAATTATGCAAATAAATGCTCTTCAGGTAAGTCTTTTGGCTAAAGTGCATTGGCATATGAATAGAAACAATAACAGGTAAGTAGGTGCTAAATGCTAGCGGCACATGGTTGCTAATGCTAACAGGCAGCAACAAAACATGTCAGACCCACCAATTCCACTCTATTTTCGCTGTCCTAAGAACCAACGTCCCAGCGGCGGTAGTAGGCCCCTATGAGAGTTTCACAATATATATCTCAAATTAACAACGTATTAAATGAGGCAGATGCGACGATTTGTTTGATCTGCGAGACTAACCTGCTGCAGCCGTCCTGTGTGGCCTGCCTCCCCGGTGTCAATGGAGGCACACCCACAGGAGAGCTTGTATTGGCGGTACAGTAAATGTGATTGGCTGGCACGACGCAGCGTGTGCGTAACGTGCGTACGTAAGTCACGTGATCAACGATATTTCACGGATCGGTGAAAAATGGGAATTTTATTATTTCAATATTATTTATCACATTTTAACCCCCTTTTTTGTGACCTGGGTTGCACATGTTTTTTCTCAGTGCAATAAACACACAAAGCATGATTTATTTGAGTTTATTTTTTGGCATAAAAAAGAACACACTGTGGCTTTAATTGGTGGATTTAAAAAAAAAAAAAAAAAAAAAGTGTGCTGTTGCCAGAAAACCTGAAATTTGAATAATATTTTTAAAAATGCAAGTTTTACCAAGTAAAACAGAGTGTTTTTGGAGACAAACAAAAATTAACCAAATAATTATGCAGGGTTACTCAGACAAATAAAGGTGACCCTCCAGGCACATATTGGATTGGGAAACAGAGCAGTACCTGATTAGTCCCATGTATTTGGATGATACTTGTCATATCTACCCAGTCATAGATGTTGTATAGGCAGCCCTTAAGGTCAAAATAAGTATGCTGCACATGGTCTGTTTTTTATTGTCCTATAATCAGGAAGTGCAAGCTAGCATGCTTGTTGTTGCTTTACAGTGTCTGCAAAACTCCACACTGATCTCTGATCTGTGAGGGCATCACTGACCTGTAGAGTCTGAGGAGACAGACATAGTGTCCCAAAGGTGTTCTGTCGGGTTTAAGTCAGGTGATCATGAGGGCCATTCAGGTGTATCGATCCCTTCATCCTCCAGGTTCTGCCTGCAGACCCTTGCCACATGAGGCCCAGGCCTTGTGGTGCATCAGGAGGAACCCAGGACCTCCTACACCAGCGTAGGGTCTGACAATGGGCTCAAGGATTTCATCCCAATCCCAACCTAATGGCATCAGACTGGTGTTTTCCAGCTGGTAGAGATCTGTGCGTCCCTCCATGGATCTGCCTCTCCAGAACATCACTGACCCACCAAACTCTCATGCTGAACCATGGTGCAGCAGCAGAGTGTTCTCCTGGTCTTCTCCAGACTCTTTCACATCTATCACAGGTGCTCAGGGTGAACCTGCTCTCGTCTGTGAAAAGCACAGGGCACCAGAGGAGGACTTGCGAATACTGGTGTTGTCTAGCAAATGCCAATGGAAATCCACGGTGCTGAACAGTGAGCACATGGTCGACTATGGGATATGGTGCCCTCAAGCCATCCTCATGAAGTCTGTCTGTGATTGTTTGGGCAGAGACTTTCACACCAGTGGCTGGAAGTCATCCTGTAGGCCATGGGCAGTGCTTAATTTGTTCCTCCTGAAATTTTCTCCATGTTCTGGAGATTGTGCTGGGAGACACATTAAATCTCCTTGCAACAGCACATCCGGATGTGCCATCCTGGAGAAGTTGGACAACCTGTGCGGCTTCTGTAGGGTTCAGGAAAGCCTCATACTCCCAGTGATAATCACTGTAGCCAAAGCAGCACGAGTGGAAAAGCAGACAAAAAGACCAGGAGGGAGAAACTTGAAATGACCTCCACATGTAAAACCAGTCCTGTTTTAGGGCTTGTCTCATTGGTGCTGCTCTAGTGCCCCTGTAGTTCATTTCCATTAAAAGAGGAGCATCCTTTTGTTCCTAAGACATTGCCCTGTCCACATTTGTACAGATATCCAACATATTTAAACTGCATATTGAGACGTGTTTTCAAAGTTTTCTTTTCTGAGCAGTGTCGTTCTGTTTTTTCGCTTTTTCAAGTCAGTAAAAATCAGATACATTGCCTTTAATTTAAAATACTTTTTGCAGAACTGAAAAAAGTGAAGATATTTCTCAGCATTTCAAATATTCATGTTCTCAATGAGTGTCTTTTACAGGAGAAGGCCGGACTTTATAAATGATTCAGTGTTGTGAGAAATAAGGTATATGTTTTATATTCATGAGTCTAGCATCAGTGCCTCCCCAAGTGCGTCTCAAACTGATGTGAATCCTGCACTTGGTTCAGCCGCACAGATCGTGGTCCTGTACGCTTGTGCTGCTGTGCTCTGATTGGGCTCTGAAATAGGCTCCCGTGGGTTTCACTCTAATATTTATACTGGTGTCATTGATGGATGATGAGGCTGGTTTTGTTATGTTCCCTTAAAAAGCTCACATTATTCAACACATTTTCAAAATATAGAACTCAGATTCATCAATACAGTTTTTGGGGCAAACCTCTAAACAGGATTCAGATCTGGTTTAGAGTCGGACCCTAAATAACTCTTGGTTTCTCTGGTTTAGTCCTGGTTCAGATCTGAGATTTCATTGTCAAATACAACATTCAGATTCATCATATTATCACCGTAAGTCATTTTGATCAGTCTTAGTCCTACTTTAGACCTGATTCAAAACAGGTTAAGCCCTGGTTTAGTCCTCATTCAGTTCTGGTATAGTCCTGGGTTTAGTTCTGAATTGAGTCCAGTTCAGACCTGGTTTAGAGCTCTGAGTATTGGTTTTGTTCTGTCCAGTTTAGACCTGGTTTAGTTCTTAATATGGATTCTGTTTGGTCCAATTTAGACCTGGTTAAATCTTTATTACAGATTCTGTTTCGTGCAGTTTAGACCTGGTTTAGTCCTTAATATGGATTCTGTTTAATCCAATTTAGACCTGGATTAGGTCATCATGAGTATGGATTTTGTTTAATCCAGTTTAGATTTGGTTTAGAATTCTTTGTGTAGATTCTGTTTAGCCTGGATTTGTATAGAGTCTGTTTAGTTCAGTTTAAACCTGGTTTATAGTCCTTAGTATGGGTTCTTTTTAGTCCATCTTAGACCTGGTTTTGTCTTTAATATGGGTTCTGTTTAGTCCAATTTAAACCTGGTTTAGAGTCGTCATGAGTATGGATTTTGTTTAATCCAGTTTAGATTTGGTTTAGAATTCTTTGTGTAGATTCTGTTTAGCCCAGTTTAGACCTGGTTTAGTCCTTAGTATGGATTCTGTTTATTCCAGTTTAGACCTGGTTTAGTCCTTAGTATGGATTCTGTTTATTCCAGTTTAGACCTGGTTTTGTCTTTAATATGGATTCTGTTTAGTCCAATTTTTCTGGTTTAGAGCTAGATCTGACTCAGTTCTGGTCCAAGGCTTACATTGGTTCAGGTTCTTTTTAGTAGTTAAGAGTTTAGACCTGATTTAGTCCTGGTTCAGATCTTTATTAATGTCCATCTTACTTCTCATTGAGACATGCTTTACTCCTGAATCTGACCCAGTTTGGTTCGGCTTCAGTTCTGGTTTAGTTGGTTTCATTGTAATATTTGTGTTTATGTTATTACATTTTAGTTCTGACAGAAAACATAGACAATAAACATACAAAACATTTCCAAATACAGCGCTGAGGTTCCTCGTAGCCTCCTCACATCTTTAAAGGTCTTGTTAGTCTAAGTTGAGATCTGGATTAGTCCTGTTCCAGTCCAGGTTTAGACTCTGAGACAGGCTCCTGTGAGTTTCACTGTGTTTGTCTAACTGATGGATGACAGAGCTGCTTTTGTTATGCTCCTTTAAAAAGCTCACATTATTCAACACATTTTAGTCCTGTCAGGAGAAAATAGACAATACTTTTTTGTTTTCGATACAATGGAAAGAGTTTCATTTTTCATTTTCAAATACAGTACTAAGAATGGCATCAGTCATTCTTGTTTTTAGATACAGAAAGTTTCAAAAGTACTCATCTGGACTTTTTAGTGGTTTTAAAGAACATTTTCTAGCATGGATCACTCACAGGGCAAATGTGACAAATGTTTGGACTCCAAAGATGGACATGTAGATACAGAACTCATATAAGCACACCTATTTTTACTCTCATTAGCATAAAGGTACATATGCTTATATGAGTCGTCTCTTATGACTGACTTAGAATGTGAAGTGGAGCGTCTTGGCCTGTAAATGTCTTCCAAACATCTTTTCACCTGGGTCTGGAGGCATTTCTTATTAACAACCATCTCCCGAGATCAGTCTAAACGTCATCACGAAGAGTCGAAATCTCCATAGGAAAGCTGCACATCACACTTATGAGGAGCAGATGCTTTTTTCATCTGTACCAAAATGACTATGTGACACTGCTTAGAGTCCTGCGCCGGGTTGGGTGCCCGCAAATAGTTGCTGAAATGGGCGGGTTTGAACGTTCTGGAATTTTACGGGCGGGTAGTGATTCCACACGGGCGGGTCAGGTGAATCAATGTATGTGGTGTGTTCTCAATACTGCATCCAGCGCTGCAGTGAGAGACTTTTCCTCTGCTGGATTTGTGATCCACGAACACAGACGCAGCTGAAACCTGCGACAGGGGACGATACTGTTCCTGCACAGTCACCTTGGTTAGATCAAATTAAGGCTTTTATTTTGTGTTAAACTGACATCGGTTGTTTTTTTACATGGTTTGTTTCGTTGTAATTGGCTCAGGTGGAGCAAAGCTTAGCTTAGCAGCGATCTGCTATTGCTGTTTGTTTGCTGTTGTTCTTTGAGACGCGCATCGAAGAAAATAAAGTGCGTCAGTTCGAATGCTTCTAATTTGAGTGTGATTTATCACAGGCACGGGCGGGTAATGGGCGGAATGTTAACGGGTCCAGGCAGGTGTGGATTTAACTTTGATATAATCACAGGTTTACAGGCGGGTGTGGTGCTGAACTGTGCGGCGGCGGACAGGTGCAGGTTTCCAAAAACGGACCCGTGCAGGACTCTGACACTGCTGATTGCTACGTGCATTACTGAAATAAGAAAACTGTAGAATGAAGTACAGAGCAGTGGGTTAGAGCCTTGCGGGATTCGACGTGAAACAGTGTGGCTCGGGACACATTTTGAAAGCTCGTTGCAGGTGCGGGCAGGAGCGGGACTGCACTACGCTGGAGCTGTGGGATGATAAACTGCAGTCCCACAAACTAAATACCCACTCAGCTGCAGACACTGAGCATCGCACATCACAAACACGTGTTACCATCGCTGAGCTTGTCTGACTCAGTGTGTCCACTCGTCTACTGATGTGTATCACAGAGCAGGTTATTCTTTTTAACATATCCCACCTGTCCGTCCGCCTCACGTCAGCGCATAGCTCCTCGCCTCTGCCTCATAAAAGTGCACAAATGCATCTGTGTTTGTCTCGATGTGCGTTTGGTAAATGTGCAGAGGCTGGGACCAGTGTAAAAGCACCAATACTGATTCACAATATATTTATACATAAATAAATGATTTCGGATTTTCAGGGTTTGGGTCATCCTATTCTCAGGTACGACTTATATATTACATTTTTCACACTGACAGTCCATAGACCAAATATATGAATTTTATATATGCATCAAAAATGAAAAAAATAAAATAAAAAATCAGTATCTGTTGTTTCATTTTGGTTTTAGAGACAAATAATGAAGAAAAGAGTTGTTTTTTCATTTTCGTATTTTTGGTTCTATATTGAAAAACGAATGAATGAATGATGCATGGATTGTTCTCTCTCTCTCTGAGTTGTTTTTGTGACTATAACTTCTATAACTTGCCTTTCAAGATGAAATGTTGGTTCTCGGTCTCTGATTTTATTTTTTTTTAAATTGCCCAAAAAAGTGTGACTTATAGTCCGGTGCGAATTATACACGTTTTTTTTCTTCTTCATTACGCATTTTTTGGCTGGTGCGACTTATATTTCTGTGTGACTTATAGTCTGAAAAATATAGTATCATTTTGGCCATTTTGATTTTTTATAAGTAGCTTGCATGCTGAAAAGTGTGGGCACCCCGGCTCTAGTGAAGAGGTACATTTACCGTCAAAGAATCAAGAAACCTGATGAAGAAATTTAAGAGATCAAAACCTTTCGTGAGACAGAAAGTGAAGGCCCTTATCTTGTGGGTTTTGCTGGCAGGAGCTGGACAAAATACCGACAGATGTGGGTGGGAATGAAAATTGTGTCCCGGGCTGACCTCTGCAGTGGGTGTATGCCCTTGCAACCTGGCACTGATCAATAATATGGCGTCTTGAAAATGAGCAAATAAATATTACTCGAACATAAACAAATCACTCCAAATACAACTTTGGGAGAGGAAATGTAGAGGGGAAACCATTAGAACATGAAGAAAAGCTCAGAAAAGTCGATTTTGTATAACAGGTCTGCAGTAAACGTCACATATTATTATATTATATTATACAAAACTGACTCATGTGAACTTTAATCCATGTTATAATGTTGTTATCTCCTCAAAAACAGACCTGGACTTTTTGTTTCATTCATTAAAGTCGGAGTAACCTCTTAAACATCACTCTCATACTACTGACCGGCCTGTGTGTGTGTTCATACACGAGGTTTAGCCTGGACATAATGGCAGCGTACACATCAGTGTGAGGCAGCGAGGCAAACAGGAGAGGAGGAGGAGCAGAGGAAACAGTCAGATTGAGCAGAGGATGGAGAAGAGAGGGTCAGAGGAGCAGAGGTAAGGTCAGAGGAGCAGAGGAGAAGGTCAGAGGACCAGAGAGGGTCAGAAGATGAAGAGGAGCAGAGAAGAAGGTCAGAGCAGCAGAGGACGGCCCATAGTCAGTTACAGACACAAACAGCGGAGGATTTTATCTACACTTTTAGATGAGTATTGTGATGATTACACACTGTTCTTTCTGAAATGATGTTTGCTTCATTTTAAACATCAGGCGCACCGAGCAGCAGGTCGAGTTACTCTGGATAATCACTCTTAACTGGAAACACAAAAAGAACCACAACCACTTTCATTTCGAAACTGGGACTACTGATAATTCATTTCATACATGAGTCAGGAACATGTTTTAGTTTGAACCATGAGCTGCTCTGACCCTGCACCTGACACAGAAACCAACCAAGTTATTTTGTATTAGGCTATATGTTTAATATATTGTTTAAAATTGAACATGTATCTACAAATACATATTTTTATCATGTTAAATGTGCTCATATCACTGTATTTGAGTCACGTGGTGCATTTGAGTGCGCAGAGACTCCCCAATGGAGGTCTATGGAAGGGCCTGACATCATTATGTTCCTTCTGCCCATTAGTTTACATTAGAGCCCTAAAATACGTCCTGGTGCAGGGTGGGGGTGAACTCAAATCAACTGATTGGTCTTTACAAACATTATCACAATTCTGACCTATGAGGATTCAGCTGCTCTGTCGTGCCTCACCCCAACAGGCTAATGCTACGGGAGCGTACCTATGTTCCCACGGCCCATTGGTCCCACGGCCCATTGGTCCCACATCATTAAGACTTTTTTAAAAAAATTTAGGCCCAATGGTCCCACAGCCCAATGGTCCCACAGCATATTCCCAAGGTTCCATGTTCCCACATTTCTAAGAAAATAAAAATCAAATTCAGGCCCTATGTTCCACAACTAACCCTAACCCTAACCTTAACCCTAACTCTAACCTTAACCCTAACGCCGTGGGACCAATGGGCTGTGGGACCATTGGGCCGTGGGAACATAGGGCAAACCACAATGGTAATGCTACAGGCTAATGCTACTGCTACAGGCTAATGCTACTGCTACAAGCTAATGCTACTGCTACAGGCTAATGCTACTGCTACAGGCTAATGCTACTGCTACAAGCTAATGCTACTGCTACAGGCTAATGCTACTGCTACAGTCTAATGAATGAAGAACTACAGTGCTGTGTGCTATACAGTTATGGCGCGTTCAACTTCAGTCAAAGTGTGTTCGAGGAACAGTTTTCAGGGAGTAACATGTTTTCTCTTCAGCGAGTCCTTCTGCCAAGCAAGAAAAGCAGCACTGAGCTGAAATGAGTGCACTGGCTGCGGTGACATCCGGCTGTTGATTCACACACTGGCTAATGGGACCAGGGCACTCGCCGCCGGGACTCGCGGCATCGTTTCGGGTCTAAAAGTTTGACGGTTACATGCTGCCATTCCGACATTGACGTCTAATCGTCGGAGTGGCGGAGTGTCCATTTGTTATCAAACATCCTGCACTCTGACATTTTTTCCCCCGTGGTCAGAGTGGCGGCACATGAGCTTTTTTTTCAACATCCCACCATTCCGACATGTGATTAAGTTTTGAACCAGGGCAAAAACCAGGTCTAAAACCAGGTCTAAATCAGGACTAAAACCAGGTCTAAATCAGGACTAAAACCAGGTCTAAATCAGGACTAAAACCAGGTCTAAATCAGGATTAAAACCAGGTCTAAATCAGGACTAAAACCAGGTCTAAATCAGGATTAAAACCAGGTCTAAATCAGGACTAAAACCAGGTCTAAATCAGGACTAAAACCAGGTCTAAATCAGGATTAAAACCAGGTCTAAATCAGGACTAAAACCAGGTCTAAATCAGGACTAAAACCATGCCACGCTCAATGCACCTCCTCTCGCCGTGTGTAACGCACCTCCTCTCAACTCGCTCAACGCACCTCCTCTCAAGGCGCCTCCTCCCGCCGTGCTCAGGGCGCCGCTACATCATCAGTAAATTATTGGAATGGCAACATAAATGGCAACATAAAAGTGTCGGAATGGCGGTGTCAAAAAGTGTCGGAATGGCGGTGTCAAAAAGTGTCGGTGTGTCAGAATGGCGGATGAACCCCAAGTTTGACCTGGGCGTAGCGCGCAGAAGGTTTACGTCCATCAAAACATCAATAATAACATTAAAAACAGAGAGAGACGTTAAATAAGAGTGAAGAGTGTGGAACGAAACCCTCTCGGTCATCTGCAGCTGAACAGAGCTGTTCTGAGCCTGGATTTAAACAAAATGGAGTCTGTCTCACATGTTCAGACTGTTCCAGGTTTTAGCTGCAGAAAACTGAAACACTGAAATCATCTTTACTAATGAATGAACTCTAGTCCAGTACGGTCCCCTGTATGTACACACCACCCAGCCCACAGTTCCTCCACTGAATTGTCCAGTCATTTTAAAAGTTTATTATTCTTTCAGAAGTATATTAAAAGTTAGAAAATTTGCTCGGGGATAATCAGCTACATGGTAACTAAGGACCACAAGCCTAAACTATCATTTTATTTCAGATAAACTGCAACTTTATAAACCGTGAAGTTATTACAACGTTTCACAGAATCCTGCACTTTAAATGGCCTTTAAACAACAGCGTTATGGATATTAGCCCACAGATGGTGATGTCTTTGAACTCTTCTATTTTTAGATTTGAATTGTTTAAATGTCCATGGGGAAATGCACAGTGACCGCTCAGCAGTTCAGCTCCAGTGGAATATAGAAAATCTGGTCTGGTACATTTTATATGTTAAGTTCTTTTTTCTTTTGGTGCAGACATCTGCAGACAGCTTTGAGTTCCTCTGTTCTGCTGCTGAATGTGCTCAGAATCTGTCCCAAACCTCCACGCTGGGCCCGTGTGAAGGACGGGGCCTGGGCTGGAGTTTCTCTTGTAAAAATTTGCCAAGGAGCTAAATAATTAGCATCAGGCGCCGCCAACACAAAGCCTGTGCGCTGTAGCCTACAGTTTGCTGCTGTTTGACTGACATTTTCTACCTGCTTTTAAATAAACTCTGGCACATAAACACACACAATGCGTAAAGAAAGCTGCTGAAAATGAAAAGAGAAACGCCAAAGAATAAACACAAGGATGTATACATAATTTTATGTTAGAGTTACTTATAATCCGTATTTGCCATCACATCACAAGCATTTTCTGTGTAGATTTACATTAATAGTTTGTTCAGCTCGGAGTTGTGTTCAGCATCTAGAAATAATAGTATAAACAGGCAATGTTCAGTTTATTCCTCTGTTCTGATATCACAATGAAAAAAGGGAATAATATTAAATATAGTGGATAACAAACACTTCAAACTTTAAAACAATGGACAACACAAGATGGCAGAACCACGTGAACTCTCCAGCACCGTGACACGAAACATCTGCAGACACAGTACGACTGAAGCACACGTACAACTGATTAGACAGCGTGCAGTCATCATTCACTTATTCTATTCATGTTTGTGCTTTTGCAGTTGTTTCTTGGGTGTGCTCACAGTGAAAAAGAAAAGTTACACTGTGTACAATAACTTATTCTATTTATTTATTGCAGTGAGACTAAAGGAGAAAGAATACTTATTGTGAAATATTTTTGTATCTGGCCGTGTTTGCCGTTTGTATTTATTGATACAGTGCGCATTACCATATTTTTTATTTGATTGTACAATAGAACTTGTAGCGTTAGTTTGACAATAAACTGGCACCATATGGAAAAGTCCTGACGTTATGGTCCAAACTGCTTTGTACACGTTAAAGGCATTTTGGAGGGAATTTATATTGAGACTAGAGCCCAGCTGATATGGATTTTGTTTGCAACTGATATGATACCAATTAAACAGGAGTTGGAGCTACCAATATAAAAGCCAATATATTTAGTGATGTAAAAATTCACTGTCAATCTTCAGTTGTTTATAAAACTTATTGCTCTATTGGATTTTAAATTGGGTTTGTTTAGGCGACATTTATTGTTATTATGCCTATTACAGTCTTTTTTTTTTTCTTTTTTTTTTTTAAAGTAGGTTGGCCTAATGGCATTTCTGCATGACATTCTAGCCAGTAAAGCAAGCAAGTATTAGCCTTTAGCGGTAAAATGTAGAGCATTCATACCTCTATTCACAGCTAATCTACATATAATTGCGTGTCCAATAACATGTATACAGCCATTATAGTCACTTTACAGCTACTGGCCACTGTAAGAGAAAACAGCCTGTTTATGTGGGAGCTACAGCAGCTAATCGCAAACCAATGAAAAAGAAGGAACAGTAGCTCCAAAAGCGACACATTTCCAACACTCAGCCTCACACAGGCTCCTCTCAGATCACAAGTCTGCACTAAGAACTGTCCTTTTAATCCACACTCAAAACAATCATCCATAAAAAGAATATAATCCAGCATGTTGCACACATGGATCTATGGCAGCGCAGGGGTGTAAACAAATGCACATGAGTGGAGAGGAACCAAGATGGCGGAGTGAGTGGCAGCATAGTTGCAGTCTCTCTCCTTGTCATGTGAGAATATCGTGCTATAACGCCCTACTTTTAAGACTGAAGTTATTAACGGAACTTTAAGATGACTGACGACAAGTTACAACCCCTGTTTCACCTTTAGAAACTTTTTTTGCATCGATATCTGCTAAATCCTTTGCTAGCATGAGTGAACATGGATATGACCGGGCTGTGCTCTTGGAGGCATGCGATGTAGGCGATATTGAAGAAATAGAGATAGACCAATCACCGACAGATAAGAAAATTAGTCGGGATCACACTCCACTTAAAAGCCCGCATCCCAAAAAAATGAAGCAAAGTGACATAGAAGAAAGCACCGGAGCAGCGATTCTCCATGCCATACAAGCATTGACCCAAAAGATGGAAGAGCAGACTGAACTTTTAAAGCGTTTTGAAAAACGTATTGAAGCCAACGCAGCGGCTGCCAAAGAAAACAAGGAGGAAATCATCAAAGCGAAAAACTAAATCCATGAGTTGCGGGTTCAAAATCTCTCTATGAAGCGGGCATGTGAAGAGCAAGCCCGTTACAAGAGAAGATGGAATTTGAGCTTGACTGGCCTTCCAGAGAAAGAGGGAGAAGACGCGAGAGAGGTGGTCATTGGAATTCTAACGAGAGTGGTGCCTTTATCCGTGGAGCGATTGCGAGAGACGGTGGATACCGTTCATCGTTTGGGCAAGAAGGCGAATGCTGCTACCTCCAACAACGTGGCTAGAGCAATCATCATCCAGTTTGCTATGAGAACCGTACGGGACGACGTGTGGAAGAGGTCGAAGGATGCCCATGTGTGCAAGGAAATGCGCATTCGGTTCAAAGAGGACTTTTCAAAAGAAGATCGCGAGGCTCGAAGCAAGCTGTGGCCACTGGTGGAGGAGGCTAGAAGAAAGGGGCGACGAGCTTTCTTAAAGGAAGGGTATGCAATGATTGATAATCAAAGAATAGACCCAAAATAGGCTAAGACATGTCATGTATGCCCAGTTGTTATGTTGAGTGTTGTAGTAGGCTATGTATTAGGCCTGTAGTTGTAATGTAGGCTTAATGAGTGTTATAACACCCATGAGTATGTTTTTAAAAGGACATGGGTTACTCATTCCTGCACATCGATTGGACCTTGTGCATTTTGTTCAAAAGGACCGTTCAATGCTATCTTTTATGTCTTTAAATACTAGGGGGTTAAGAGACAAAGTGAAACGAAAGGCTATTTTTCTTTTTTGTAAGGAGCAAAAGGTGAACTGTGTTTTTCTACAAGAGACTCATTCAGTTAAAGAGGACTCAACATTTTGGAAAGGTCAATGGGGTGACAGTCTTTTTTTTAGTCATGGTACATCACATTCAGCAGGCGTAATGATTTTGTTGAACATATTTCCTGGTAATATAATTGACCACAAAAGTGATGACAATGGGCATTGGGTTGTGGTGATTGTGGAAATGAATGGAGTGAATTACATCTTGTTGTGTGTTTATGGGTTTAACAGAAAAGTGCAGAACAAATCTTTCTATTCGTCACTAATTTCTTTGTTGGAAGGATGGAAGACATGCTATACAACGGATAACGTTATTGTAGGTGGAGACTTTAACATAGTCCCTGATCTCTGGCTTGATCGCATGCCTCCCAAAGGGAATTGCCATAATTACGATGAAATTTTTCTTGATCTAGTTACAAAAGCAGGGTTGACAGATTATTGGAGAATGCTTAATCCCAGCACACAACAGTTTACATGGTTTAATGCAGCAAATAATGGTCAGTGCTCTAGGCTAGATTACTGGTTACTTTCTGACCATTTAGTTAACTACGTGTGTAAGTGTGAAACTTCTGCTTCTCCTCTGACAGATCATTGTGTTGTAAAATTATCTCTTTCTATGAATAGAAATGAGACTATGCCAAACCACATCTGGAAATTCAACAATATGTTATTAGAAAATGCTTCTTTCTGTGCAGAAGTTAAATCACTAATTGGAGAAATTGATGGCATGGAAATGTTCAATCTAAGTAAATGGGAATGGTTTAAATTTCAAGTTAAAGAGATGGCAATAAAAACAAGCAAAGAAATGTGCAAAATTAAAAGATCCAAACAACAAGACATCATCAAGAGCATCAACCAATTATGCTGTAAATCTGATTTATCCGATGATGAATATATAAGATTGAACAATCTCCAATCTCAACTTGACACTTTTTATTTGGAAAAAGCCAAGGGAGCTTTTGTAAGGTCAAGAGCTCGCTGGATTGAAGAAGGAGAAAAAAATTCTTCTTACTTTTTCAATCTCGAAAAACACAGACAAGACAAATGAAAAAGAGAATTCAAAAGTTGAATATAAATGGATCTGTAAGTGATAATCAAATGGATATTAATAGGGAAGTTACAAAGTTCTATAGCAATTTATATAACTCTCAGTTTTTAGAGACAGGTTGTTCTTTTTTCTTTGAGGAAATTGGAAAATTTAATACAAAGATAAATGATGACTTTAAACAAATTATGGAAAATGACCTTAAAATTGAGGAATTGGATAGGGCTATAACAAGTATGGCTAAAGGAAAGTCACCAGGAATAGATGGGTTAACCATTGAATTTTATGTGTTTTTTTGGAAAGAAATCAGAGTATTACTTTACAAAGCCTTCAAGGAATGTATTTCAAGTAAGAATATGTCTGCCACTATGAAACATGGTCTTATAACATTATTACCAAAACCTAAGAAAGATTCCCTCTTTTTAGATAATTGGCGTCCAATAACACTCCTCTGTAATGATTACAAGCTTTTGGCACATGTCTATGCAGATCGCCTAAATGAGGGCTTGATGAATATAATTGATGAATCCCAATCAGCCTTCATTAAGGGTAGAAATATTCATAATCACACAAGATTAATCCTAGATATGTTAGACTACAGAGAGTTTATTTACACTGATAGTTTTGTGCTCTTCCTTGACTTTTACAAGGCTTTTGATACAGTTGAGCATCCCTTCCTTTTGAAAGCTCTTAATTATCTTGGTTTTGGAGAAAGCTTCTGCAATATAGTTCAGATGTTCTATACTAATATATACAGTTCGGTAGTCCTAAATGCAGGAACGACTCCTAGGTTTGAGGTGATGCGTGGCATTCGGCAAGGGTGCCCCATCTCTCCCAAATTGTTTATTTTGACTACTCAGCTATTAGCTTTACTTGTTAATAATAGTCAGGATCTACTTGGTATCACTATCTTTGAAAAAGAGTTTAAAATTAGTCAGTTTGCGGACGATACATCCATATTCCTCAAGAATAAACACATGGTACAAAAAGCTTTAGATATAATTAATATTTTTTCAAAAGCTTCAGGTCTAATCCTCAATACAAAAAAATGTGAACTACTTCCAATTCATACTTGTCCAGATTCCTCTATTGCTTCAATTAGAGTTGAATCTGAAGTTAAATATCTTGGTATAACAATATCCAAAAATTTACTTAATAGAGAGGATTCTAATATCTTGGTCCGAATATCAGATATGAAGAAAAAACTTAGCCGATGGTTATCCAGGGACCTAACCATTTTTGGTAGAGTGATTCTTTCCAAAGCGGATGGCATTTCACATTTAATCTATGCTTGTCATTCGCTTTACATATCCACTTGCAATATAAAAAAAGCAAATTCTATTATCTTTCAGTTCCTGTGGAAGAATAAAACGCACTACATCAAAAAATCACAGCTGGTTAAAGAATATAATGTTGGTGGTATAAGAGCTCCTGATTTTGAAACATTAGTTGGGACTCTTAAGGTTAAATGGATTAAAACATTTTTGGCCCAGTCTGATTCTTTGTGGTTCCATATACCTAAATCTCTGTTCAGTAGGATAGGAGGATTTGATTTTCTTTTAAAATGTGATTTTGATATTAGCAAGATTCCTTTGAAACTTTCAAGATTTCACAAGCAGATTCTCTATTTCTGGAAGATGATATTTACTCATAACTTTACGCCACATGGAGCAACTTTATGGAATAACAGAGTTGTAATTATCAATAGAAAGTCTTTGTTTAAGAAGGACTGGTATGAGAGAAACATTTGTTTTGTTACTGATATAATGGATGGGGATGGTGAATTTTTGGAGTACAATGTCTTTTTAGATAAGTTTCAGTTGATATGCTCACCTCATCAGTATAACAAAATTTGCAAGGCAGTCCCCATGCCTTTAATCAAATTGATACAGAATATTAAAAGGACCTCTACTGTTAGGTCTATTTTACCCCGATTAATCGTAGCAGAAACTCCAATTAACAACAAGGAGTGTAATAACAAAATTATTAGTAAAGCTTTTAAAATGGAGCTCTTTCATAATTTTAAGAGAGCCTTGTTCATAGCGAGTGATGAAGCAAATATGTTGGTCATAGAAAAGGCTCATACAAAATATGTGAAATGGCCTGTTTCTCCTAAGGTCAAGGAAACTCATTTTAAAATAGTTAATAAAATATATCCAGTGGCTGAGTTTCTTAAAAGAAGATTTAGATTTGAGGTAGAGCCTTGTGGTTTTTGTATCGAGTCAGAGGAGACTCTGGAACACATGTTTTACTTATGCCCGGTAACTCAGAGATTTTGGTTGGATGTGAATGAATGGCTGTCCTTTAAGATTAATGATATGCAACCTTTTGTTATCTCTCATATTTTTTTCTTCATGGACAATATTAATTCTTCTATTTCTGATTTGGTAAACATTGTAATACTTATGGGTAAATATCACATTCACTGTTGTAAGTGGAGAAATATCAAGCCCTCCTTTTTGTGTTTTATTAATGAGTTTAAGTTATATTGTCTTTCACTCCGTAAATTAAAATCCAAGATGGCTTGTAAAATCCTTAAAGATATTTTCTCTATGTTAATACTGTAACATGCTCCTATGTGTCTCTCCTGCCCCATTTGGTTGTTGTTGCTTCTTTTTGTTTTGTTTGATTTTTGTGTTGATTTGTTGTGATATGTATTGGCAGTTTTGTGTTGTTTTTTCTTGAGATTTTGTCTCCTCTACGAGATGCTGTACTTCATATTATTTAATTTAAAAAAAAAACAAAAAAAAATACAAAAAAAAAAACAACAAATGCACATGAGTGACATGACTCTGGGAGTGCGTTCAGGGGCAGTACAGCATCACAAACACAAATTACTCCGCACACATGAATGAATGAATAATGCCTTTGTTGTCATTTCTCTTCACATGTACAAACACAGGAATCGAAATTGGACCTCTCCAGTAAATCCTGATACAGCGCCACATATCAGAGCATTTATCTGTCTGTAAATTGGATTAAATGGACAGAATATAGAGAGTCTGAGCTTTATAACAAGGTAAAACATGTCCATGTGGACTATAGGCCCATATCGGCAAGATTTAGATTGATAGCCGGTGTGTCTTTCATATCGCCCATATCGGCTGATAATATTGGCCCACTGATATATTGGTCGGGCCCTAATTGAGACACACAGGTTCAAACCCTGGATGGTCACGGTGCGTGTGGGTTTGGCTGGGGGCTTCTTCCATTCTTGCTATCACCTGCCATAACATAAGAGTGTAAAGCATCTAATGTTTGCAGTGGTTGATCAGTTCGGCATAATTTAAATGTGAACGATGACTTAGGTGTGTAAAGTTGCTTGCTTAAGTCCTAATGAAAGACTAACAGGAAGTGACAAAGGACTATTTCTAATTTTGGAGAAGGGGTGGGATTTAATATGTTTTTTTTGTTTTTTTTACTTCTTCCCACTCCTTTTCGGGCATGTAAACAAATTTGATCATCCTTGTTTAAATTTTTTATTTATTTACTTATTTATTTTCTCTTCTTCTTTCCTTTTGTTTCTTGTATTTGGAGTTTGCATGTCTGTACATAAACCACAAACCAACCACAAAACCACAACATGCAGCAACTGAAAACAAGTTTTTGTAAAGCACCCTTGGGGGTGTCATGACAACATCTATTTTCCACCTAAAGACATGAAATAAATCAAAAGTATCACACCACCTCATTGTGCAGTCAGGAAAGAGTTCTTTTTTACTGGTGCTTGTACAGTCTTGAGCCTTAATAAATGCCACTTTGGCCACTGATGCCACCAACATCACCAATACCACCGTCAAAGAAATAATAATGAGCATTACAATTAGAACAGTAGAATAGCATAATATAAAAGATGCAATATAAAGAGATGAACACATATGATCACATAAACATACCTCTCTGGCTGACCCATTCTTTGGAGCCAGAATGATCTTTAAACACACGTTTAGTCACTTTGTTGTAACTTTAATGAGCACACCACATTTCTGCTTCTTAACCAGACGTGCGTCTCTAACAAGTCTCCAGGGAAACCGAACAAAACAACAGTTCCTACCTGTTGACGACCAAAATAAAAGCACAGCATTTTCTCTTATGCACATATTATTACATAGTATTCAAGAATTATTTAAATAAAAGGTAAATCTAAATTATGGTGTTAAAAAATGAATTACAGCAATTGCAGAGTTCCGCCAAAATGACATGGCTGATCCGCATGTTTACACCTTTACACGTTCAGTGAAGTACGCACTACGTATACAAACATGATTTATGGCGGAGTTTTACAGTTATGTGTCACTTTTAGTCTTATTTGATTAAACGGCACAATTTTACCAAGCAAACTATATTATTGCTCAGTTTATTTTTCATAGAGAACAAACATTGGCTTGAATAACATGCATCATTCATACATCGTTCACTGATGCACTCGGTTATATCAAACATCGCAGCATTTTAAAACTAACCCATTTGGAGCTGGCTAAAGTAGACCCCTTAAAGTTTGTAAAGATTGTGCTGTTTTCTTGGGTGTGGGGCTAACACGGAGGCAAAACAAGCGTAAAATTCCACGATATACATGGAGGATGTGGGTTCGGTTGAATTCGATGTGGGAACTGTCGCTCTGTACAGTCACTGACTTTGCGGGGCCGTTACAGTTACTTTGGTGAATGCCGATGGAAGCAGGTCATTTTTAATCTGTATAATTAAAAACTGATTTAATTTCAGCAAAACAGAGTAATGGGCAGAGAGAATGGGCTCTGGAACACAAATTATGAGAAATGAAGAATATAGGATCTAATATTACAGTTATTATATAGCATACATACATGGTTTGGTATGTTATAAATGCATAATATTTGTTCTTGAATTGAACACTGAATACTGAAAAGTTTTATACTAAAGAAAAACAGCAACTGTATTTTAAGAAAGACAAAAAAATAAAAAACACTGAACACAATCACAGAAAAAAAAAAATCCTGTAGGCGTCTGGTATGCTGGTACAGACACCTCCTAGAGCAGTTTCCTAACGCACAAGAACCAACTCCAGAAGGTTTTTCTCAGTGGATGAGGATAAGAATAAGAATCCTCCATAAGGTGAATCCTGTCCTCTGGTTCCTTTGGAGGTTGGTTTTGGGCTAAGGCCTCATTTTGTTCCTTTCTGCGCTTTTCATTTATAGAATCCTCGTCCCCCAATCCACCTCCTCTTTGGCCTGCTCCTCTCAGGTGTTGGACCTTGGTTTTATACTTCAGACTTAAAAGTTTACGATCTTTGTTGCAGGTAAGCATTAATCCTCCCATGGAAACAAATATTTTTAAACTATTTTTAACTTTCATGTTGCAAACAAATAAAACATTAATTTTAAATCATACAGGTTTGGTGCTGTCCTCCTTATCGTGCAGAATTGTTTGGTATTCCTGTATTCTTTTAGCCATTGCAGTGACATCAGTTTTGGAGGGATAACAAACCATTTGACCGTGGCTTGCTCTAAGTAGAGAGTCTGCATATTAACTCTTTTGACGTTCCATTCCAGTGGATGGAGCAGCTGTAGCCTCTTCATTGGGGTTGTACTTTAGTTCTGGTGCTTTGATCGGTGGCCTGGTGTGACGTGTGACACAATAACATGTTGAAGCTGTTAAAGTGCAGTAAGGATATATAAGAGGAGGAGGCTGTGCAGCGAGTGAAGGAGGGCGACTTCTTTGCACAAAATAGTCTGATATTTTTGCCTGCCTTGTCCCATCCATTACTGTACACTAGAGAAAAAAAACACATAATGGTCAAACATTGGCCGTGATAAGAACCTAACAAGTAGAGATGTTAATGAAACAGAATATATGGGCAAGCATTTGGTAGGTCAAATGCTAAGTTTAGATGAATATTATGATTAACTATCTTACCTTCTCATGTACTTCCCACGACAAAAACAGGTATGACATCCAGTGTGGTTTAAGATCCTGAATCCAGGAGAGCACCTTTTTCAGTAGTTGTTTATTTCTCCAGATACCACGCAGGAGGGCAGATGCTTGAGAAATGATTTAACGACAACAACAATACATGTAAATATGATTTATTTTACAGATAATAGAGTCAGCCATTTAACAGACAGTTGGAGTCTGGCTCTTCTTAAAAGCCCAATGCAAGAAAGACCCTACAGAACACGTTTGGGTCACATTTATAGTTTCTATGAGGACATCCCACTCTTGACCATCTGGATTACCAGAAAAACATGGTTTGCCCAGGACAATTCTCCATGATAACCATGATCTATGCCAGATGCTATTGGAATGCTCTGAGGAGAAAGCATCCTCACATAACACTCATATTATCAGAAACTTAAAGGCACTGGATAACAATTCAGATAGTAGACCAGGGGTGCTCAATACGTCGCTCGCGATCGACCAGTCGATCGCCAAGGCAGTGTCGGTAGATCGCCAAGGTAGATCGTAGTGTAGTATTCGAGACCGTTTCTTTACGGTCTTGGACGGCGTTTGGACTCGGTCTTGGTCTGACTCTCGTCCAGTGTGATCATATTTCATAAAGGCCGCTGCTATTGGCAATAAACTCATAGCGACCGATGTGGAGGAGCGCGCGGGGTGTCTCTCTACAGCCGATGCGCTCGTCTGGAGTCCGCGGACACTGCGCGGCGCGTCACAACACACACCCCGAGCGCTTGCAGCTTGTCCACAACACCTTCGCGTAACAGTGTGTGTCACACTGCAGGTTAAACTTCTTAAAACATTCTCTCTGTCCATCTGCCTCACTTTAGTGCACCGCCTTTTCGCGCTCTCCTTCCTCCCTGTGTACAGCTCATACAGGCTCCGTCCTCAAAGCGCTGATTAGCCTAGAAGGGAAAGACGAAATACGACGCAAAAACTAATCTAAATTTATGTTACAGTGTTGCCACAAAGCGGTATTACAGCACAGAGCAGACCTACCGCAACATGCATCTGTATTTGTCACGACGCGCGTTTGGTAAAAGTGCAGAGGCTGTAAATCCCACTGCAAAACCAATAAGATATTGTAACTCCAGTGGAACTTGAAAAAATCCTACACTCTTTATTTACTTTCTTCAGTTCTGTGTAAAGTGCCAGTGGAAGATCTCTAAATGAATGAGCTCGCAAACTGTGGGTGAGGGTCCAAAAAGAGGCACAGAGTGTTTCCTGCAATACAGTTTGTTTGGCTTAAATAAACATTTATCAGATAAAATGGGGATAGATCTATAAAAACTTATTTATGTGAGTCAGCCTTTTACCACATGAAGTCATTAAGTCCAAGTACCGTTTCACCAAGACTGATTCTAGATATATTTATAAATAAATAAATAAATAATTTGGATTTTTGTAGTAGATAGATCATTTTGACTTTGTCATTTTAAAGTAGCTCGCATGCTGAAAAAGTGTGGGCACACCTGTAGTAGACCCTTTAAGTCATATAAAATTGCTTAACACAGCAGACAATAGATGGTCCAGTAACATATTTAACCAACAGATGCCACTATTCAGCCTCATCACAATGTCTCACTGTCTATGAATGAGGGGATTCAGTGTTTTTTGTTTTTTTCTCAGTGGGATGTAGTCAAGGTGGGGGGAAAGTGTTGTCGAGGCGGCCACCCTAACTATAAGAGATTAGAAGAGATTTAAGATCATGCATCTTGGTTAGTTTTCATGAAATTTGCAGAGTAAGAATTATTTTGGTCCATGTAGCCTTCCCCTACATTACAAAACACATCTGAATGCAGCCACGCATTCAATATTCTATAACCACATATACATTTTCAAAGTAACATTTCCAACAACACAGTCCCAACTTGCTCATCGTCAGGAAACGACAGAAAAAAGCCCTAAAAAGTCTATTTCACCCAATATAGTCCCTGCTGTGCATACTGGCTATTGGGGAAATGGCTCCATAATGTCCCTGTGCAGCTCACAATGTAAAGAACCTGCCCACTGTGCTACATTTAGCACGTAGCCCTGACTCTGGTGTTGTCACAATGCTAACATTTCAAATTCGATTTCGATACTAACCCACTAAACATTAGACGTCTTCTGGACGTGCAGATCATGTCTGTATGGTGTCCGTCAGTCCAAGACCAGTTCTGGACTAACTGACACACAAACTACGTCCACTATTTGGACGTCTCACTATGACCCCACTTGGGCGTCAATCTACAGTTAAACATTTGAACCGTGGACTTTTTTGGACATCATGGGAACGTCTAACACAGGTACAGGACAATGACGTTTTTAATGAATATACGCACTGAGCAAAGTAACTCTGAAACAGCATCTTTTTAGGGTCATTTTGTATGTCCAGTCTTACGTCCACTGAAGGTCCAGACTGTGACGCCAGATTAGAGGTAAGATCGGGCCTAAAAAATCCAGCCCGACCCGACCTGACCCGCGGGTATTAAAACCCGACCCGACCCGAGCCCGACCAATTAACTTGATTTGCAGGCCCGAGCCCGAAGCTCTGCGCACGAATTTAACTGTTTATTTATTTTAAAAAAGTCAGCGAGAGAGAAGCCCGGCCCGACCCGACCCGAAGCAATGATTGACATTTTAGGCCCGAGCCCGACCCGAATTTCGGGTCGGGCTCGGGCTCGGGCTCGGGCTTAAGATCTTACCTCTACGCCAGATGACGTCTTTTTTCCAGTATCTTCTGCATGTCCAGTATTGACGTTCCCAGGACCTCAGGATGAGGCTGATTCTAGTCCAAATGAGATCATTGTCGATGTCTTTTCTATTTTTTATTTTTATTTTATATTTATGACAAATATCAACGTTGTTGTTATCAATATTATTCATTCAAAATTTTAAATGTGTGTTGTCCATTGTTTTAAAATTAATTTAAATTTAATGTAGAAAAGACATCAACACAATGACCTCATTTGGATTAGAATTAGCCTCATCCAGAGGTCCTGGGAACGTCAATACTGGACATCCAGAAGATGTTGGAAAAAAAGACATCACTTGGTGTCACAGTCTGCACCTTCAGTAGGCCAAGATTGGACATCAAAAATGATCCTAAAAGACATCATTTGAACATTACTTTGTGCAGTGGGAAGGAATAGACTCAGTGCTCAATACGTTTCAATGTTAAAGGTCCTGTTCGTACCCAAAATTGACTCTTGTGAGCTTTAAGCCCTGTTATAATGTTGTTACCTCCAGAAAAATACACCTGCATGGAGTCTGTCTACATCTCCGAAGCTCAAAATGCTCTGGTCCACATTGTGATGTCATGCAGTGGTTTCAAATTAACAGCTCCTTTTACCTTTAGTTTGGTAGCGATTGGTAATTCCAGGGCTGAAATGATCCAAACGATTCGAGTGAAGGTGTTTGGAGTTTAAAAACACTGTGGAGTACTTCCTGTATTACCACATGACATCACAAGGTGGAACTGAGTGTTTTCTGAGCTTTAATATTGTAGGAGGTTAATCGTATGTGAACGAAACAAAACACCACTCCAGGTCTGTTTGTGATGAAGAAACATTGTAATATAAATCAGAAAATAGTGCAAAATAGTCCCATACCTGTGAAAATGAATGTCAGTATGTGATTTTTGATACTTTTGACAACCCTAACGAATAACCACTGAGCCACTGTCAACCCAAAAATGCAAAGTATCCTTCCAGATAAGGGCCCCACACTTGTTCATCGTCAGAAACGTGGTCAAACACTTTAAAAACCCCATTTGGCACAATGTAGACCCTGCTGTGCATATGGGGAAATTATTCCATCATGTCCCTGCGCACCTAGAGCTCACAAAGTAAAAATTCTGTCCACTGCACTGCATTTAGCTTTGACGTAGCACTTTCTCACTTATTCTAAAAGTACAACGCTCGCGACTGGAGTGGCCCTTTTCCATTTGACATGTGGAACAAAGGTATAAACGTGTTTTCGTCGTGCTGGTTGGTCAGACACTTTTGGCTTCCAGAGAAATGACAAAAAGATCCCATTTACTTTCAACAGATGTAAAAATATTCTGCTTTTGTCAGATTTTTATGATTATCTAATTTTGACTGATGAGATTTGGTGGGATTGGAACTTTTGTAAATATAAATGATAGTTGTATATACCAGAAAAGTTGAAAAATATGTTGAAAATTCCAGGAAGTAGAGCTGCCGGTGACTCAGTTTTGGCAGTTTCAATCCAATCCACTTTATTTCTATGGCACATTTCATGAACAGTTTCCAAAGAGCTGCATAAACACACAGTAACAACAATAATAATATAATGATAAAATAAACACTCATTTAATCACAGTAGTCTTAAAACAACAAAACCAGTAAAATAAAATAAGAGCCAAAACCTTAGAATAGCAATAAATAAATAAAAGCAATAAAATAAATAAAAGATACAGGAGCCACACAACTCACGCGGGGTTAAAATCCAAAGAATAAAAGTGGGTTTTAAGACATAAAACACTCCACTGTGGGGCTGTTGGGACATGGGGGGGGCAGAGGGTTCCAGAGTTCCCCTGGTTTTAAGTCTGGTCTTAGGCACCATGAGCTGGAGTTGGTCCTTAAAGCACTGGGGGATGTGATTTTGGAGGAGGTGTGGGGCCAGTCCTTTCAAAACTTAAAAAAAAAGTTTGACCATTACATGTTCAGAAATAAACAAAAAAAAACCTTCTGTCTACTGTCAAAACATGTGAAAGACACTTTCTCTACACATGCACAACTTAACGTCAAAATGATGAAAAGACAAATCTCCCTGTTTCCTGTGTGATCTGACATTTTTGTTGTAACGTAAGTCCAACCGACTCGGTGCTCTGAACTAGACTTTGTGTTGCTGTATCCCAAGCACAATAGAATGCAGCATGTTTCTTGGTTGATGAGGACCATAAGAATCCTCCATAAGGTGAATCCTCCAGTCCTTTTGGAAGTTGATTTTGGGCTAAGGCCTTATTTCATTCCCTTCTGCTCCTTTCATATCCGGCCAAAAGGAATGGCAGGTGTGGAGGGACCACACCATTTGATGGTAGCTCTAAGCTCTAAGTAGAGGCACCAAACTTGTACTGATGTTTCTCACCAGTCTGTATTTTAACTCTTTTGGCATGACACAATCTTCCCCTCAGTGTCAAAGTAGCTCCTGCAGCACTGCTCCAGTGGCGTGTCGGTGTAGACAACATATTCCAGTGGATGGAGCAGAGGTGGGGTCTTCATTGGGGTTTTACTGGGAGAAGCGGAAGGCTGAGGTCTGACTCACACATGCTTTGCAGAAACCATATGGTCTTCCTGTGTTAAGGAGAGAAAATAATAACTGCAACCTATGAATTAACACACACAATCTTAAGACATTCACCACAGTTGTTTCCTTCTAATGAAATATTCTGGTCCAGGAAAGAGATCAAAGATCAGATCAACATAAAAGCAAATTCTCAACAGTGTTGGACGCTAAAATGAAAGAAAAATATATATTGTGCCTCAGCATCCGCTGACTCCGCCCCGTCAGTTTACGTGACCGACCACTTCATGGCTGAGTTCTGTCATTCCCAATCGCTTCGCTTTGTTATAATCCCACTGACAGTCAAGTGTGGAGTATTTAGGAGCGAGGAAGTTTCATGACCGGCATCCTGCCACTGCCGCACTCTGGAGTTCACTGAGCTCCTGAGAGCGACTCTTTCTTTCACAAATGTTTGTAGAAAGTCTGCATGCCGGGGTGCTTCATTTTATACACCTATGTTTTATACACCTAAAAACACTCATATTTATAGACATAATGAGCTTGTAGACATCAAAATGGTATATACTGAACTTTTAACATAGAAACTGTGACATCCAGTTCCTCCATACTTTATCACCTGTAAAACACAACTAACATCAAATAGAAAAGAATAGAATTAAATTTGTTAAAAGGAATTAAAAACGTGCTGTGGTTAGAGGATTTTTGCTTGGTAACAGTTATGACTTCCCTCATGTCATGTTACGATTTTCAACCAGGAAGTGAAATTTTAAACCTAAAAATGGCCAAATTGGGAAAACAAATACCAGTGTTTTTTTTGTTTTTTTTTTTACAAAAATCTTAATGTAATGATCTTGTGTTTTAGTAAAGTTAGTCGTCTAACGAGTCAGAGCACTTTGAAGGTGTACTGCGTAACATTCGAGGGTCCGGCACCTGCTTGTCTCCATGGAGATGTTATTGCTTTGTCTAGAATGTTCCGCAGTACAGATTAAACCTCTCTATCACAAGGGAGACAACCAGGTTACAGGTAAGCAGCACTACACATTACAGTTCACATCTGTGGAGAGTCGCCCCTATTCATAGAAGGAATTATTGTATTTTTAAGCAATAGAAAAACCTGTAAAGAATAAATGCAAGATGGAAATGTTTAATGTCATACTGTGGAACATTTCAGGCAAAGCAATAACATCTCCATGGAGACAAGCAGGTAGCAGACGCCACTAAAAAAGTTTCACAGTGCGCCGTTAAATAATGACGTGTTTTTTAAAAATGGAATTCTTTGGCAGGACTGAGATGACGAGCGTTTCTAAAGGTCTGTCTACATCTACGAGGCAGGTTTTTAACACAAAGTGCTGCTTTTATGCAAGTCAAATTAATTCCATTTAAAGACAGGAATTAAGCTTTAGTTGAAGTGTGAAGCTTGTCCAAATGTCTGTGTCAGAATGAGGTAACGGTCTCCTGCAGAACTAAACTAGAAATTAACCAGGACTAAGCCAGGTCTAAACTGGGGCTGTGCAGAACTGAGCCAGGACTAAAGCAGGTTTTCACGGTGGTGTGGTGGAATCTGTGTATCAGTCGTTTTCTTCATTATTTGTAAAACCAAAATGAAAAAAACGGATAACGGCCGTTTCCCAACCCAAACTCCTGGTCCCAATATCCAGTGTTGAGCGTCAGGCCTGAACCAGGTCTAAACCAGGACTGAACCAGGACTGAACCAGGTCTAAACAGGACTGAACCAAGACTGAACCAGGTCTAAACAGGACTGAACCAGGACTGAACCAGGTCTAAACAGGACTGAACCAGGACTGAACCAGGTCTAAACAGGACTGAACCAAGACTGAACCAGGTCTAAACAGGACTGAACCAGGACTGAACCAGGTCTAAACAGGACTGAACCAGGACTGAACCAGGTCTAAACAGGACTGAACCAGGACTGAACCAGGTCTAAACAAGACTGAACCAAGACTGAACCAGGTGTAAACCAGGTGAACCTGGTTTCAACCAGTCCCGGTTGAAACCAGGTCTGGATCAGAACTGAACCAGGTCTGGACCAGGGCTGAACCAGGACTGGACCAGGTCGAAACCAGGTCTGGACCAGGACTGAACCAGGTTGAAACCAGGTCTGGACCAGGACTGAACCAGGACTGAAACAGAACTGGACCAGGACTGAACCAGGACTGAACCAGAACTGAACCAGAACTGGACCAGGACTTAACCAGAACTGAACCAGAACTGGACCAGGACTTAACCAGCACTAAACCAGGATTGAACCAGGTCGGAACCAGGTCTGGATCAGGACTGAACCAGATCTGGACCAGGATTGAACCAGGACTGGACCAGGTCTCGGCAACCTTCCCCGCCCCCTTTTTCCTCACTTTCGCGGGCACCCACCCTCCCTGATCACCGCCTTGACTAACCAATTTTCTCATCCAGTCCTGGTTCAGTCCTGGTTCAGTCCTGGTTCAGTCCTGGTTCAGTCCTGGTTCAGTCCTGGTTCAGTCATGGTTTAGTCCTGGCGATGGGCTCGATGGTCCTCTAATGACCCTCGGTACGCAAACGCTCCACACTGGATTTTAGGACCAGGGGTTTGGTTTGGGCCATTATCCATTTTTTCATTTTGGTTTTGGAGACAAATAATGATTTTTGGCTTTATTTTGAAAAACGAATGAACGAATGATACGTGGATTCGGTGGCCTGTGTTCTGCCCGTGTCTCGTGTTCTGCCGGTGTCTCAGCGGGGTTTCTTCAGGCACTCTGGTTTCCCCATCAGCCCCAAACATGCACAATCAGGCTCAGGTAATTCTGACCAAGGCAAGTCTGGGGGAAATGTGACAGGAGCAGAGGTGCACTGCAAATTCCTCTGATCCACGATTTTAAAGCTTATATCAGGTTATTCATCTTGCTTTTAGATTTATTATTTACTTGAGGCGGCTTCATTCTAGTCTAGAGGTCGTTTATTTTAAGAGAACTTGTCAAGTAAAATGATCTTGCTGCATGGACAGATCATTTTACTACTTTTTTACTATCATTTTCTGATAGATTTAAGTGTTTATAGCTTAAATTTTGGCCAAGCTTTTTGCAGATGTGACAAGACCAGATGTGACTGGGGTAGATGTGACAGGAGCAGATATAGAGCAGATGTGACAGGAGCAGAGGCGACGGGGGCAGATGTGACAGGAGCAGATGTGACAGGAGTAGAAGGGGAGAAAATGACAGGAACTCGCTCTGATCTGATCTGAATGGTCTCTCCCTAAACCCCAGCACCTGCAGCCAGTCCTCAATCCTCCTCCTATTACGTCTGCTCCTGTCACGTCTGCTCCTGTCACGTCTGCTCCTGTCACGTCTGCTCCTGTCACGTCTGCTCCTGTCACGTCTGCTCCTGTTACGTCTGCTCCTCTGCTCCTGTCACGTCTGCTCCTGTCACGTCTGCTCCTGTTACGTCTGCTCCTGTCACGTCTGCTCCTGTCACGTCTGCTCCTGTCACGTCTGCTCCTGTCACGTCTGCTCCTGTCACGTCTGCTCCTGTCACGTCTGCTCCTGTCACGTCTGCTCCTGTCACGTCTGCTCCTGTCACGTCTGCTCCTGTCACGTCTGCTCCTGTTACGTCTGCTCCTCTGCTCCTGTCACGTCTGCTCCTGTCACGTCTGCTCCTGTTACGTCTGCTCCTGTCACGTCTGCTCCTGTCACGTCTGCTCCTGTCACGTCTGCTCCTGTCACGTCTGCTCCTGTTACTCTGCTCCTGTTACGTCTGCTCCTGTCACGTCTGCTCCTGTCACCTCTGCTCCTGTCACGTCTGCTCCTGTTACGTCTGCTCCTATTACGTCTGCTCCTGTCACGTCTGCTCCTGTCACGTCTGCTCCTGTTACGTCTGCTCCTCTGCTCCTGTTACGTCTGCTCCTGTCACGTCTGCTCCTGTCACGTCTGCTCCTGTTACTCTGCTCCTGTCACGTCTGCTCCTGTCACGTCTGCTCCTGTCACGTCTGCTCCTGTTACGTCTGCTCCTGTTACATCTGCTCCTGTCACCTCTGCTCCTGTCACGTCTGCTCCTGTCACGTCTGCTCCTGTTAGATCTCCTCCTGTCACGTCTGCTCCTGTTACGTCTGCTCCTGTTACGTCTGCTCCTGTCACGTCTGCTCCTGTCACATCTGCTCCTGTTACGTCTGCTCCTGTTACGTCTGCTCCTGTCACATCTGCTCCTGTCACATCTGCTCCTGTTACGTCTGCTCCTGTCACGTCTGCTTCTGTCACATCTGCTCCTGTTACGTCTGCTCCTGTCACATCTGCTCCTGTCACATCTGCTCCTGTTAGATCTCCTCCTGTCACGTCTGCTCCTGTCACGTCTGCTCCTGTTACATCTGCTCCTGTCATGTCTGCTCCTGTCATGTCTGCTCCTGTCACGTCTGCTCCTGTTACATCTCCTCCTCTTACGTCTGCTCCTGTCATGTCTGCTCCTGTCACATCTGCTCCTGTCACATCTGCTCCTGTCACGTCTGCTCCTGTCACATGTCGGGTTGTTAAATCATGGAAAATCAGTTTTTACTCAAAACTAAAACGAGTATTGAAACTACACTACAGATTTCTCTGATCTTGCCAAGATTGTAATATTTAAATCAGGTTATTTATTATTAATTTATGATCTACTTTTGTTGTTTCATTGTATAATCTTAAAAATTGTCACATATATTTCTTCCATGACTAAACTAGTTAAAAAATCTTAAATTTAAATAAATGTTGAAAAGAAGTACAATCCATTGACCATCGTTTTCTACTGCAACACTTCACTTGTTTTTATACTCAGTGATACAGATTTACTTGATATTCGAGTCTGTTTATCTAAAACGGAGCATCTATGAACTTATTTCCCATTGTTGCCCATCAACACTTAGAGATGGCTTCATTCTAGTCTAGAGGTGCTTTATTTTATTTTTATAGAGAACTTGTCAAATAAAATGATCTTGCTGCATTGACAGACCTTTTCACTACTTTTAAGTCATTTTCTGATAGATTTAAATTGGAACTCCGGCACGTTTGAGGCTAAAGTCCTTTGCTAGAGGTGGTGGAATAAGAAGCCAAAAAAACGGCACAGATCAGTGTTGCCTCAGCGGAGATCTCACTGTGGTAGTGAGTCTGTCAGGGCAACAAACTAGTGTAGTGATGGGGGCAAGTTCCTAACTCCCACGTAAAACGACAATTTGCTTCACACTGAAGAAGCTTAACACCACTTTAACCCATCTTACAACAGCCACGAGTCTAACAAACAAAATGCTCTGCCTGGTTCACTCATTAGTGTCTGGAAACGTTAGAAAACAACTTTATAAGCAGCATTAGCTTGTTGATTTCCCAATGCACAGGCCAAAGCCCAAAAGACTCGATTGTCGACTCCATAAGCAACAAGTGAAGATCGACTACTGATGGGGAAGAAGAAGAGAAACTGAAAGTTGTTGAAAGAAAATGGTTTGGGAACGGTTTTTTGTTTGTTTTTTTCAAAAATATAAATGACTCATAAATGAATGGGATTAGAAACGACATCGGCGGTCAAGTCTTTTGGGTTTTCACATGTGTAGTGGGAAATCAACAATCTAATGCTAAGGCTGTTTATAAAGTTGTTTTCTAAGGTTTCCAGACACTGGAACCAGTGAACCAGGCAGAGCGTTTTGTTTGTTAGACTCGTGGCTGTTGTCAGATGGGTTAAAGTGGTGTTAAGCTTCTTCAGTGTGAAGCAAATTGGCATTTTACGTGGAAGTTAAGAACTTGCCCCCATCACTACACTAGTTTGTTGCCTTGACAGACTCACTGCCACAGTGAGATCTCCGCTGATGCAACACTGATCTGTGCTGTTTTTTGGCTTCTGACAGAATTCGATCACCTCTAGCAACGGACTTTAGCTTCAAACGTGCCGGAGTTCCCCTTTAAGTGTTTATATCTTCAATTTTGGCCAAGCCTTTTTGCAGTTTAGACTCTCATTTAAACATGTACCAACACTTAAAAAGTCCCACTCACAAAAAAAAGTTGCAGGACAGAAATCAAACTTGAGCTGTATCAGAACAAGTCTAAAATCGTTTAGAGTAATACCAGTATGCAGCCTACTTGTAGAACTAAGGGATGACACTGATGTAAGGACACTTGGGGATAGAAAAGAAAATCCTCCCATTTAATGTTGAAAATTACATTGTACTGTCTAAAGAAGTGCTTTTATTACACATCTGCGCCCGTCACGTCTGCTCCTGTCATATCTATTCAGAGCGCTCTGATCCTGCCCGATACGTCTCCACAGTGAGAGATAAACACCTCCTTATCTGCTCCAGTCTGCAAATGGCCTCTTTATCAAATATGGATATGTCGCTCTGACGGCAACGGCACAAGATCAAGTAAAAGAGCCTCATTTGTCAAACACGCAAAGTTCTACAGCAAAGTCAGTCAGGAGCGTTCATGCTGTAAGACATTTGAGGTCAAGAATCATCAGAAGTGTGTAAAAATGTACTGAGTTAGTAATGTTAAAGGTATAACATGGAACTTTTCTGGTGGAGGGTCCATCAAACGCTTTTCTCTTTGAAGATGTCATGGCTTTGTCTGGAATGTTTCACAGTGTGGTATTAAACCTTTCTAACTTCATGGGGACTAAACCAGACCAAGTTCCAGGTCAGATCTGTGGAGAAGCGACCCCGCTCACAGTCAGTGCTTGTTTTTCTAGGTATTTTTGAGTGATAAAACCATGTGTAATTGAATATATGTAAGTTAGAGCTGTTAAATGTCATACTGTGGATCATTCCAGGCAGAGTGTAAGGAAACCAGGTTTTCTCTAGCGTGTTCATTAGCTTCTCCTAAGAAAAAGAAATAAAACCAAGATAAAATTCACAGAAGAATTTACTCAATCAAGCAGTAAAAGGCAAACACTTGTACAAAGAGTCTGTGCAGCTGACTCAATATTTACGCTTATACAATGAGTTTTATACGGAAACTACAGTGGGAGCCGACCATGGTTTAGACTTCGCGCCTCTTTGTTGGTGCCAGGCCTCTTGGCACGTTGAATTATCTTATCAGACGTGACGAGCATCCCCTGGATTCTTCTTACTTCCCTTACGGAGCATCTTACTGGTCTGATGAATATGGCGACTCATTAGTCAGCTCATCCCTATCAAGTCCTTGCCCTATTTATTGACTTGATTGGACCTTAGGGGTGGCACGGTACACAAATTTCACGGTACGGTACATACCTCGGTTCAGACCCCACGGTTCGGTACATTTTCGGTACAGTGCAGGAAAAAAAACATAACCAGAAAGGCTGTCCTCAAAGGCAGCTTTTTATTGCCTAAATCTCCAGCTGAGATAACTGCAACTTGTAGTAAAACAAGTAAAAGTAAAACATGTAAAACAAGTGAACACGCAAGCACCACATTGAGTATATTGATTGGTTACTGAGCTGGGTACATCAGTGAAGTTTTAACACATGGTCTTTTTAGGTGCCTTTTATGTACCTTCTGGGTGCGCGCAGTGGTGGATGAGCCGCGCACTGGCGGTGCCGCACGGAGTGTCCGCGTGCTCCAGCGCATAGGTCCCGCACACCGGCACAAGTTTATTGGCGAAAGCAGCGGCAGTAATGAAATATGACCGCACTCAGTATTCAGACCTTGAGTCCGTGACGAGACTGAGTCCAAATGCGCTCGAGTCCGAGACAAAACCAAGACAAAGTTCTTGCTTTAGCGGAGGAGGAAGTCCAGCGGCACGGGGGTGTCTACTGAGAGGGACAGGTGTGGGTCCTGCTGCGGCGCGCCTCGTTTAACCTCTTGAGACCCTGTGGCCCCATACGAGGACATTACATTTTTGCCTCTTAGCACCATGATTTTCAATTATTTTAAACTTTCACCTGTAATCAACTGAAAACCTCTACAGCAGCTCCCGAAAGTAAAAAAAAAAAACTGTATGGTAAAGTTTAGATGCAAAATTTATGAATAAAACCAATGTATTTATGTACAATAATGTCTCTTCATGTATCTTAATGTATCTTCATTTGGCATTAAAATTTGACACATTTTATTGACCACAGCAGACGAGAGCATCAGTAAATGTCATGTCCTCGTTTGAAGACATTGGGACTATGTTATATTATTGATTGTACATGTTGTTAGGTAAACTTGGGAATATTTAGATGAGTTTACAGTTATAAATTGCTGGATGTTTCTGCTGCTATAGGGAAACTGCTGCCTGTCTCCACTTTTTGCACCTCTACTTTTTTTTTGTAACGATTGAAAACCAGAAAAAATTAAAACTGTGGACCACATTTTCAGGCCTTTTTGTGTGTTTTTAACCTCACTCACTGAACCCCAACCCGCTCACTGTCGACCTACGTCACATTTGGCAGGTTTAGGGCTTGAAATAAACAGCTAATTGCTGTTTGTTTGTTTTTTGTAATTTATTTATACATTTTAATGTTTTTACATTTTTTAACCAATGGTGTCATACAGAAGACTTACTTAGTAGGTCCTACTTATCCCAAATAGCAAGAAGAAATGAAAAATGCACACCAGACAAAAGCTCGGGTCTCAGGAGGTTAAGGTGGGCATGGGTGTGTTTTGAAGCGGAGATTGTTCTATGAGTGATATCGCCGCACACGCGGAGCTCGTATGCTGGGGTCGTGCGCAGTCGGAGGTGTTCGGTTGCGCTCGCGCTGGGAAAGCACGCCGCGCTTTAGGGGTGATCCAGGCTTGGGCACGATTCTGAAGTCCTAGTGTGAGTGCGCCCCTAATGTTTGATACATTTAGAACGTTTAACTTGTCACGTTACGTCTGTGCGCAGCTCCTTATTGTGGCTGCAGAAGCACTTGCACAGGTGCCCCTGTTTTGTTTTTCTCGTTCACACGCCGAAATATTTACTCGCAAATGCGAGTGAAATGGGCGCACTGTAGAGCCCTGCCCACACCACCGACTTAAATGATGGTGGTGGGTCTTCTAACTCCGGGCTTGAATTACTCGCCATCGTCTTTCACCCCTCTCGCAACGACCTAACAGCAGCAACAACAACAGCAGTTTTGTATTTGAAGGCGGAGTTTGCTAGCTAGACCAATCCAGACATGTATACATGTTCATGGACCAATCAGGGCTTGCACATGGCAATGGTTAAGGAAACCGTTGCAAAAGGAAAGTCCCGTGGTCAGTTCAATATTAAACTTTTGTACCGTATATTCACCGTCAAAATGCGCCGAACCGTGACCCCCGTACCGTGACGGTTCAATACGAATACATATACCGTGCCACCCCTATTGGACATATAGATAGAAACAGAATATCTTGTACATGAACTGAACCTATCTTTGCGTGACCCAGCTGTAATCTAGTTCCTGTTTTCTGTGCCATCGTAGAGTGAACTATAGCAGTACAATAATACAACATAGCAGCACATCAGTTACATCATAGCAGTACTTATACAAAACTGAGCATGGTTATTTGTCCTAACAAGAGCAATGACATAGCCATAGAAACAAGCAGGAGACAAACCCCCAACCAAAAAGTTAATTAGTGCAGCTGTAAATAACTACTTCCTCCTTTCACAGTGGATCAACACTGTGAATTAAAGGAACTGTATGCAACCTGCACTCTTCCTATTTTACAAACGGCATCACGATCACAACTGAACTTGCATCTCCAGAGCCTTAAGCTGCAGATAGAGACATTTAAATCATTCTCAGTATGTGGGCAGACCAGGCCTCATGTGAAAGCTCAGGTTTAGTAAATATATTTTTTTTATTAGATTTGAACATGTGTAACTCATAAATAAAAAATAACTAAATCTTACATATGGTTCTTGTTACCGACAACATCCTAGTTTTTTCTTGTTCGGCCTTGCCTCCACCCCTTCAGATCCGCCTAGCTCCACCAGCGGGAGTATAAAAGCCCAGAGCCGCCACCAACCAGACAACTACAGCGACCTTTAGTTCTTTAGTTTTCTGTTAATTGTTTGACTTTTTGTACACTTTAAGTTTTTTTTTTTGTAATAAATATCATTTCTTTTTTGGTACCTCTCCATGTTCCTGTTTTTTTGTCCCACACCTAGTTCTTTTTACATCTTTTAAGTTACGTGTCACCCTCTAGACCCCTGGCACATAACACTTCTTCTAACTAATCTGATGGTACATTTATAATCAGGTCTGTTGTAATTGTTGGACATGTGTTTATGGTTATGGTCTTAGACTTAGATGACTTTATTGATCCACAAAGGAAAGTACTTGGACAAAGTAGCTCACATATCACAATACATTATAATAACAGTGAAAAAAAAATCCTAGTCACTCAACAAAGCACTAAAAGCTGCATGCAAACTCTTCTATTACAATACCTGCTAAACTGTATATGAACAACTTTTAGCGCCCTGGTACTGGTGGTGTTGTATGGATCAGTGGTTACACCCATTGCAGTCCTGTGTCCTTGACTTTTCTCATTGTTTCAACTCAGTATGTAACGGGTTTTCATCATGTGTCCCACCCCTAGTGAGAGCGTCGAGTGCTTTTGTGGATTCCTGTGTCTGATGTTTCTGTATGAAGCACTTTGGGGCAGCACCACCTCTTTTTGAATGTGCTACACTAACTACACTTTAACATTGAGCTTTGACCTTGTGTGTTTGTTTATCTGGGGCTCTTCCACCTGACATGCTCTCCTCCTGTGCATCTGTCTCTGTCTTTTTTTGAGAGAGATGGAGAAAAGTCCCATTAACCATACCGGCTCGTCAAAGCCTGATCCCGTCAGATCTCAGAAGCTAAGCAGGGCCGGGCCTGGTTAGTACTTGGATGGGAGACCACTGGGAATTCCAGGTGCCACAGTGGGGCGCCAGTCACAAAAAAAACTGTTGTTGTGTCCTTAGGCAAGGCACATCACCCACATTGCCTAGTATGAAAGTGGTGTGTGCGTGAGTGTTGGTGGTGGTCGGAGGGGCCGATGGCGCAGATTGGCAGCCTTGCTTCCGTCAGTCTGCCCCAGGGCAGCTGTGGCTACAATAGTAGTTTACCGGGTCTGGAGTGAATGAATAATGCTCTGTAAAGCGTCTTTGAGTGTCCAGAAAAGTGCTATATAAAACTGATGCATTATTATTATTATTAAGCCAGTGTGGAGACATTTCTGTCTTACAGTTTGTAGATCGACCCTTCGCTAATCACCTTGTTGCCCGCGGCACTTCGACGCAAAGTCAAGTTTTTGGCCAAGGTGCACTTAAACAGCACAGCAAACACCACAGAGTTTCTGATTGAAAGTCTGGTGTGTCACAGGGCTTTATGATTGGCTCTCAGGTGCATCAAGGCAGTGTGACCAGGGTGAATCAGATTACAGACTACAGGGAACCAGTACCACCCCTATGGCCGTCTCATGTCCAGAAGACAATTTGAACCTTTGAAACTTTTTCTACAGTGGACCTCTCCTGGATGAATGAGGGATTACGCCAATACATTGACTAATACATCATGTTCTACCACTACGTCTACACTGCACTAGGTCGAATTATGTACTTATTAAAGCAGGACTAGTTTTAAAGTTGAGCTAAACACAAAAATCAACCTTTTAACTATGTTAAAGGGGAACTCTGGCACGTTTGAAGCTAATGTCCATTGCTAGAGGTGGTTGAATACTGCCAGAAGATCTCACTGGTAGTGAATCTGTCAAGGCAACAAACTAGTGCAGTGATGGGGGCAAGTTCTGAACTTCCACATAAAATGCCAATTTGCTTCACAGTGAAGAAGCTTAACACCACTTTAACCCATCTTACAACAGCCACGAGTCTAACAAACAAAACGCTCTGCCTGGTTCACTCATTAGTGTCTGGAAACGATAGAAAACAACTTTATGAGCAGCCTTACACTTCCCTCTGTTTATTTCCCACTGCACAGGCCAAAGCCCAAAAGACTCGATCACCAATGTAGTTTCTAATCCCATTTATTTACAAGTGAATTATATTTTTTGAAAAAAGCTAAAAAATACATTCTCAAACCATTCTCTTTCAACAACTTTCAGTTTCTCTTCTTCTTCGCCGTCAGTAGTCGATCTTCACTTGTTCATTCTGGCGGCTCGAGCTTCTTGCCGCCGCTGGAGTTTGTCTTACTGCAACAATGAACTTACACGTGATTTCAGAGCAAGAGTTCAACTTGGGGTCACAACAAAAGGACAGACAGCAAGAGCTAGAAAGCACGACCCAATGCCTCTCCATGCTGTGACATGCTCTGCAATATTATAGTGATGATTTAAATACTTAACCACAGCGTTTTTCAAAAAATAGAATTCACTCGTAAATAAACGGGATTAGAAATGACACCCGTGATCGAGTCCTTTGGGCTTTGGCCTGTGCAGTGGGAAATAAACAGAGGCAAGTGTAAGGCTGCTTATAAAAATTGTTTTCTAACGTTTCCAGACACTAATGAGTGAACCAGGCAGAGCGTTTTGTTTGTTGGACTCGTGGCTGTTGTCAGATGGGTTAAAGTGGTGTTAAGCTTCTTCTGAGTGAAGCAAATTGGCGTTTTACGTGGCAGTTAAGAACTTGCCCCCATCACTACACTAGTTTGTTGCCTTGACAGACTCACTGCCACAGTGAGATCTCCGCCGAGGAAACACTGATCTGTGCCGTTTTTTGGCTTCTGACAGAATTCCACCTCCTCTAGCAACGGACTTTAGCTTCATATGTGCCAGAGTTCAACTTTAAATGTGTATGTGGTGTTTGTGTGTAATGGTACTGTATGCTGTTCCTTGTCCTTTTTGGGAGTGCTAAGTTGTGCGAACTAACTAGGTAAATTTGCAAAAGGTGTATGTTTGTAAGATACTGTAGATCAGAAAATAGTGCGACATAGGCCCTATAATTATGCAAAACTCATTAACTTTCTTACAATATTCCACCAACTTATCCCAGTATCGCTGTGCTCACATGAACCTCCCTTCAGCCCAGTTTAATTATTCCAAATCAATGATTGTTTACCACCACAGTAAATCCAGCCGCCCCGTTTTTGTCCCAGCGTCTTTGTTCTAACCCAGCTATAGAAATCCATAAAGGTCAATGCAATGAAAACAATAGCGATTTCGGTTTTCCTCTGCGCACACACACTTCCAAATGTACATTCTCCATCCCCAAACACAATCGCCCCACGCCACTTTCTCTTCAACAGAAATAATTATGTTTTTATACAATACTGATTTGAATGGACTCCAGTGTGCTCCGTGTGATTGCCTTGTATTGCCAATAATGGGTCTTTCACTTCATTTAGAACAGATTTTGGCTTAAAAATGCAAATGTTTGTTTGGATTGTGAATGGACGTGTGATTTTGAAAACACTTCACAGGTAGCACAAAGCGGTATTGGCCAAATGTGGTGAACAATGCGTCCTGATTGGAAAGTCTACTCTTGGATGCATTAGGGGAAATCGTGTTAATCTGAAAGGGCGTATTAAAAAGAAATGATCCAAAAACAAACACGAATTGGCACAGGTTTTGCAGTTCATGACAGAAGCCACCGTTTCAAAGTGAAATTGTGTTATTAGTCAAGGAACAGGATCTCAGAGCAACTTGTTTTTTAATACTGTCACTTATTCTATTGGTACGTTCAGACTGCGGTGTCAGGGCGTCCACTTTACATGTAAAGGCCAAAGCTCCACAGGGCTGGGACTCTGCTTATGTGTTTAATGTAATAAATAAACTAAAGTCACTCTCGACTGGGAAAACACGGCACAGGAGACCACAGCTGACACCCTGAACATGTCGGGGGCATCTGAATTCAAATGCAAAGGCGTGCAAATAGGGGCGTCCAGGGCGTTTTTGGTCGCTGCGGTGTGAACGTACCATTAGTCTTATTGCACTAGCGACGCATGACTGGCTGCAGGTGCTGTAAACCAACTGGATTTCCGGATTGGAACTGATATTGTTGTGTCCTTTGCTTGAGGAGGTTTGTAACTCACTATTTATTTATTTTCCTTTTAAATCACTGGAAATGTTCCATCCATCTTCTTCCGCTTATCCAGGGCTGGGTCGCGGGAGCAGCAGTCTAAGCAGGGACTTCCATCACCCCAGACACTTCCTCCAGCTCCTCCAGGGAGACCAGGAGGCGTTCCCAGGCCAGCCCACAGACATAGGAGGGATCCAGCATGTCCTGGGTCTTCACCGAGTTCTCCTACTGGTGAGACATGCCCAGAACACCTCCTGAGGGGAGGGCATCAGAACAGATGCCCTCCCCTCAGCTGCTCCTCTCAACATGGAGGAGCAGCTCTACTCTGAGCACCTTCCGCAACTCATTTGTGCTGCTTGTATCTGCGATCTTGTCCTTTCAGTCATTCACCAGACCACAGGTGAGGGTAATGGCATTGATAATGGCGAAAAATGTTAGTTCATACAGCTTTTTTGTTTCAACAGAAAATCAAATAAATAGAAAAATGCAAACATTAGGGTTTGGTGCGTGGGCGTGGCTGGAAGTTCCTGCAGCACAGTGCCACATACCAGAGTGGCTCATTTGGGATCAGCTGCAGTATGAAAAATCCACCCTGCCTTCCCTTCGTTGCCAGATAATTCTGTCTGTGCTCTGAGGTCCAGTGCTGTTTACTTACCAGTGCTGTTACTTCCGTCCATTCATGCCAGTGCCGCTGCTACAGTTCTTGGACCAGCCTACGTCCCGTCACCACAGCCTGCAAAAATCCTGTGAATAAAACTGTTAAAACTTACCTGTCTTTGTCTCTGCTTTGGGGTCCTCATCACTGAAAACATAACAGCAGAGGTCTTATAGCTCTGACAGTGCACAGCGATTCATTACAGTTTGTTTAGATTTCACATGGCACAAGGCTTTCTTAAAATGTGAAAATTTGTTGAGGTAAATTTGGAACAAGGGTTTTACATTTAAGAATTTACATCTATGAATATACTGTTTGGCTGTAATAAACAAGAAATATAGAGTTAGAGGAAGTTCCTTTCTGTTGTCTTGTAAAATGACTCCACATTTGACATCCTTATAGGTCACATTAGGTAAATCTGTATCATATTCCACCATCAACATTTGAAATGAGTCCCAAAAGGTTCTAGCTACAAGAAAAGAGTAAATATTCAGCATTTTCTGTTTCACTGTAACAAAATGTGCAGTTATTAGTCTCCAAAAATTATTCCAGGGATGGGACTGACAGGATCCTTTAGGTTCTTATGAAAACCCAGTTTATTTCGTACATTGACAGTTTGAGCTGCTCTCTGCTCTTCAGTGTGATGTTGCTGTGACGTGTCTGCTCAGCTGCTTTAAACACAGTTTGGTGCTGTCTTCATACTTGGAGAAGTTGGATGACAGTTCCATCTGTTACAGACCCCTTATAGCCTTGGACAGAGGAAACAAAGGAAACAACAGAATTAATGTTAAATGGTGAGTATTAAGTGGCTATTTATTTACACAGTAAAAGATGTTTAAAAGTCCTTTCAAAATGTACTCTTGTGAGCTTTAAGCCATGTTGTAATCCTAGTCCAATGAGGTTCATTTGGTCATAATTGATGTTATTAGGTTCTTTTTTCAAACCAAGAGTTTGTTTTCATACCTGACAGTTTCATCTGCTCAGGTTTTCCTCAGAGTGGTCACAGGATGTTGCTGTGATGTACAGTCGGAACTATCAAGTATGACATCTCTTGGTCTCAAAACAGAACCTAATAACATACATGTTATAATGCTGTTTCCTCCTCAAAACAGACCTGGAGTTGAGTTTTGTTTCATTCACACAAGTTTGAGTAACTCTTTATTATTAGTCAGTCTCCATCTCCAAAGCTCCAAATGTCCTGCTTTTACCTTGTGACAAAGCGACCGTTTTCAAGTGAACAGCTTTAGTTCAGTAGAGATCATGTCTGAAATTAGCCAAATGATTCTAGTGAAGGTGCATTGAGTTTAAAAACATAGTGGAGCACTGACATCACAAAGTGGAACAATGTGTTCTGTTTGAGAAAAGAGTTCAGCCTTAATATGCAGGGTGTGTGTGTCAAACATGTGTGAATGAAACAAAGCACAACTCTCATGACATGTCTGTGATGAGGAAACATCATGACATCGATCAGAAAGAGCACAATATGGGCCTTTTTCAAATGAAGAAAGAAATGAAGTTTTGACATAAATTAATAAAACTCAATTATAACAGAAAGAGGTTCTCGCACAGAGGCTATAATGACAAAACCATAACAAAGACAAATGCCTGCAGGCCAAGCTCATTTGTCTGTCCAAAATGAACAAAAAGTGACCTCTAGTGTCCCAACTAATAATTATGCAACTACACAGGACCAGAACAAAGAGACATGTCTGTTTGAGAGCGAGCCGAGCGCTCACTGAAGTCCACACACACAGCACTTCTGTGGGTGAGGCTCAGGCAGGTGCAGACAGAGGACTGAACACACATACATTTAAAGGTGCACTATGTAACTTTTTGTTTGGAGGTCCGTCACATGCTTGTTTCTTTCCAATCCAATCCACTTTATTTATATAGCACATTTCATAAACTGAAAACGTTTTCAAAGTGCTGCACAAAACCATCATTTAAGATAAACAAATAACCACAGAAACTGTTTAAAATAAACAAGTAATCAAATGCCCTCCCAGAGTGCATACAAATAAATATACCATAAAATAATAAAAACAATAAAAGATAAAAACACTAAAAAAATAAAATTAATAAAAAATAAATACTCTAAGAACAATAAAATAATAAAAAAAAACCTAGAATACAATAAAAGACACAGAGGACCACACAACTCAAGCTTAAGACGAGACTTAAAACACTCCACAGGGGGCGCTGCTCGGACCTGGGGGGGGCAGGGCGTTCCAGAGTTTAGGACCAACCACAGAAAAAGCCCTGCCCCCTCTGGATTTACGTCTGGTCTTAGGCACCACGAGCTGGAGCTGCCCTCAGACCTCAGAGCGCCGGAGTGGAGATTTGGATGAGGTCCGAGATGTAATCCGGGGCCAGTCCATTCAAAGCTTTAAAAACAAACAATAAAATGTTAAAATCAATTCTAAAATGAACAGGAAGCCAGTGCAAAGAGGCAAGAATTGGGGTGATGTGCTCACGTTTTTTGATTCCTGTTAAAAGTCGTGCCGTGGAGGATATGTCATTTCTCTGCCTGGAATGTTCCACAGTATGACACTAACTCTTGAATACCAATACATATATTTTCAGTACACCCTGTTATTTCATAATCTGCTGCTGTAGTTGTGTCATGTGGCTGTAATAAAAGCTACAGGGCCAGAAACACAAATGGGAAAAAAAGAAAAACAGAAAATAAAGTGTAAGCTCTTTCATACAAAACATTTTTAAAAATGCTTAATTTAGGGCCTTACCTATAAAAGTGCAACATATCAAGTCTGTAAGTAAATTAAAAATATCATTATTGCCTCAAAACAAACACAAAAACGTGCAGTTGCCTCGTTACTTCACTGGTCCAGTCCTGGAAACAGCTCCTGTCAGGTCCAGGGCCCGGAGCCAAAGCACTTCTGTATTTCCACAGTGTTTATTACATTTGGATTTAGACATTTGCACTGAAATAAACCTTTCAAATAAAAACAGCAAGGGATGTGCAATTACACAGACCAAGATGCATCATTTGCCATTTATTTGAGAAATAACTGCACTTAGAGCGGCTTTTTCAGAGCATCGGCCATCTTGACTCATTACACTCTTTGGCAAAGTTTGGCCCAATTAAAATCCATATCCACTTTATTTCTATAGCACATTTTACAAACAGAGCAGTTTCCAAAGTGCTGCACAGAGATAAAGAATGCTAAAATTTGGTCATACCAGTCCTAAAACAGTAAAACCAGTCAAATCAAATTAAAGCATCGAAGTAGAATTAAAATCACAATGTAAAATTAAAATCAATAAAATAAAATAGATAAGAGACACAGAGGACCACACAAACTCACACAGTGTTAAAAGCCAGAGAATAAAAGTTTTAAGACAAGACTTAAAACACTCGATTGTGGGGCTGTTCGGACGTGGGGGGCAGAGCGTTTCCACAGTTTAGGGCCGAACACAGAGAAAGCCCCATCCCCCCCTGGTTTAAGACTCGACTTTGGCACCACGAGCTGGAGCCCTCAGACCTCAGCTTGCATGCGGGGGTGTAAATCTGGATGAGGTCCGAGTCGTACTGTGGGGCCAGTCCATTTTAAGCTTTAAAAACAAACAATAAAATCTTAAAATCACCTCTAAAATGAACTGGAAGCCAGTGCAACGACGCTAAAATCGGGGTAATGTGCTCACATTTTTTGCTTTCAGTTAAAAGTCACGCAGCAGAATTTTGGACCGACTGTAAGTGAGAAAGTGCATGAGGCTTATGCCAGGAAAAAGTGCATTACAGTCATCTAAACGAGAGGAAATAAAAGCGTGTTTGACCAGTTCAAATGATTTAAAAGATAAAAAAGGTTTAATTTTAGATGAAAGCCGCAAATGAGAAAAAACAGATTTTACAACCGCATGGTGGACGGAGCGAATGTGTTTGGTGGAAAACAAAGTTCCTATTGGACACTCGACACTTGGATAATGCTGGAAATACAGTCGTCCTTCACTATAACGCAGTTTTTTGTGTTGCGCATTGTGTTCTGCGTTCTGATTGGCTAAGGGAGAACCCTCGCATTGTGTTCTGCGTTCTGATTGGCTAAGGGAGAACCCTCGCATTGTGTTCTGCGTTCTGATTGGCTAAGGGAGAACCCTCGCATTGTGTTCTGCAGCAGCGTGTCTGTTCATAGGAATAAAAAACAGCTCCAATCACTACCCATAACTACAGTATGTTTTTCACCCCCTGCCCGCTCTTCAGTTTACATCACGGGCCGATTTGTGTGATTTGAGCAATCAGCCTCCCCGCTTAGATGGTGGAGGGGATTTACGACCTTAAAACATATATAATTGTAAAAAATAAAGTGGACTACTGCACAGATTTCACCTATTGTGGGTTATTTTTAGAAAGTAACCCCCACGATAAATAAGGGACCACTCACTGTATGCTCGGAAAGCCGCAACGCTCTGCTTTTCAAGGGAATAAAAGTAAGTTTCTATCTTTTATGGTTGAAAAGTTATGCGTGGTTATATAAAACCTATTCCCAGGTATTGTATACGGTACCATTAGTCTAGAAGAGTTAAACAGCTCTGCCTTACATTTATTCAATCACAGGTGGTTTTATAGCTCACAGATACCCAGAAAAACAGGCATCCCGACTGATCTGACCTGTAACATGGACTGGTTTGGTCTCCATGAAGATAGAAAGGTTGATTATCTTACAGAAACGAGCTGTGTGAATTATCCATAAAGTGTGTTTTCCAGAACACACCCATAATCTTTTTACTCAATCCAAGCTCCTAAAGATTCTTGACCTTGTAAGATATTATACGCTTGTAATCTTATTTTGAGCATTCAACAATTTACTGTCAACTAATTTACAAAGCTTTGGAGGAATTACTGGAGCCCTCCACTCCTCCCAGAGCCCTGAGACCAGCAGACCAGCTCCTGTTGGTTGTGCCCAAAACTAGGCTCAAGACGAGAGGAGACAGAGGCTTTTCTGTGGCAGGGCCCAGACTGTGAAACATCCTTCCTCTTCTGTCAGATCCTCTCAGTCTGTAACACAGTTTAAGACCAGACTGAAAACTCACCTCTTTTCCCTGCATTTAATACGAGCGAGTCAGTTTATCTTGGTTTTTATTATAGTTCTCACATTGTGTTATATATGTATATGTTTCTTCTGTCTTTGTTATCAGCAACGTGAAGCGCTTTGGTCAACTGAAATTGTTTTAAATGTGCTATAGAAATAAACTTGAATTGAACTGAATTGAAAAAGCTTGTTCAAAATGAGAGAGAAAACTCAGAATTTAAGAGGATATGGAAATTTCTAATCACCCAGTGTTCAAACTACTCGCAAAAGTTTCTGTGTGTCTATGTATGGTGCAAAACTCTGGAAAAGTCTGGATACACGTCTCAAACAATGCCAAAACATCCATAAATTCAAGTTGTTCTATAAATATATGATCTGGTCACAGTTTATAGAGAGTGGGTCCTAATATCAGAACAAACTGCCTTTTGTAGTGCTGGTTTATGCTTGTTGTTTCCTGACCATTGCTGGATGTGCTGTCTGTTACTGTTACTTGTATCTGTTGTCTGTTTCCACTGTTGGTATCTTGAAATTTCTTACCATTGCTGGTTTCCTCATGTATTATTATTGCAATATGATGATAATTATGTCACTGAGCTAGAACAGTTACACATTGTCCGCACTTGTAAATAGTTCATATAGTCAGGGGTGCACATAAGTGGTACGCTGGTACGCATGCGCAGCAAAAAATAACGAATGCGTAATGCCACTTCAGTTACTGAGCACCTTTGCGTAGCCCACTTGACTTGACCGATAGTGTCATATCGATCTTACACATGTCCAAGTCCAACTACTGTCAAAGATGTCTAAAAAACAACAGACATTAAGCAGCTTCTTTGGTGTTTCCCCGCCTACAAAGAAACACCAACCGGAGCCAGAGCCGAAGAAAAGACTTTTTTCGGAAAAGTGGCTTCAAGATGTGCAGTGGCTTGAAGCTAACGATGAACGCACTGAAATGTGGTGTAAGCTTTGCCGCTCACATCCACACCTAGCAGATAAAACAGGTGCGTTTTATAAAGGTTCAAAGAATTTCAACCATCCTTTATTTGACAAGCACGAAAAGAGCAAAGAGCATACGAATGTGGTGCAAGCCATTGCTAATAAACAAGCTAGCCGAGAAGAACTGTCCAGTCGCCCACTTAGCAGATGGCGAGATAAACTGAATGAGGAACAGTGGGGGCGACATGGAGGACAGTAAGGAAGATGGCACTTTTTAAGACCTCGCTACATAATGAGTGAGTACCAAACTCCATCTCCTGGTACTCACCTGAGTAACTCACTGAAAAAGTTATGTGCACCCCTGCATATAGTTAATGTAAAATGTCCGAAAAATGAATAAGAAAGCTCATAGCGTTAGATTAGAAGACGGGGTGGGAGTAAATAAGTTCTCTTCTTCCCACTCCTTTTTGGGCAAAATATTTTGTTGTTTTTGTTATTTCTATCATGATTTCTCTAATGTTATATGTTCCATTGTAAAAGAATGTGTATTTCTTAATTGCCCAAAATAAAAACACACACACACATTTCAGACAAAGCAAGGACATCTCCATGGAGAAAAGTATTTGACAGAGCCTCTACCAGAAAAGTTCCACAATGCCCCTTTTAAAGTTTACCCAGTCGGAGCTCAGAGTTCAGCGCCAGCTCCTCAGACTGTGGTGGAGGTTGAAAAAAGTTTGTCACTGATGAATAATACAACATTTAGTGCCGTCTGTGGTTAGAATTTGAATCAGATCAAAGCTGAATGACACTGTAATAACCGCCCTGAAATCGAACGCCGCTCATTAGATTTGAAGTCAACCAAAAAACTATTGTCTGAATGCTTTTAAAATGAGAAGAACTTTTCCTAACTATTCAAATCTAGTGCATGACTGGGTTTATGCTGGAAATGATTAAAGCAGGCGTATTATGCAAAATGGACTTCCTAAAATGATGTTACCCTCTGAAGTTGTGTTTAGAGTGACTCATGCATGTTTCAGTCATCTTTATTCTCTTGTATTCAAAGTGAAATCAATATGCAGTTCGTTTTGATGACGTTTACGGCAATGCCAGCTGTTTCATCAAGTAGTTTTAGGTAAATATTACAATTTTAAATGCCCAAACTATAACATCCAGAGTATTCTGCAGGATCATTGCACGTGCTTTTAACACTTTTATATCTTTAATCTGCAAATGTTTCACTGTTTCAAGTTAAAGGGGAACTCTGGCACATTTGAAGATAAAGTCCATTGTTAGAGGTGGTGGAATTCTGTCAGAAGCCAAAAAACGGCACAGATCAGTGTTTCCTCGGTGGAGATCTCACTGTGGCAGTGAGTCTGTCAAAGCAACAAACTAGTGTAGTGATGGGGGCAAGTTCTGAACTTCCACGTAAAACACCAATTTGCTTCAGACTGAAGAAGCTTAACTCCACTTTAACCCATCTGACAACAGCCACGAGTCTAACAAACAAACGCTCTGCCTGGTTCACTCATTAGTGTCTGGAAACGATAGAAAACAACTTTATAAACAGCCTTACACTTCCCTCTGTTGATTTCCCACTGCACAGGCCAAAGCCCAAAAGACCCGACTGTCGACTCCAGCAGCGGCGAGAGGCTCGAGTCGCCAGAAGCAACAAGTGAGGATCAACTACTGACGGTGAAGAAGAGAAACTGAAAGTTGTTGAAAAAAAATGGTTCAGGAATGTATTTTTAAGCGTTTTTCCAAAAATATAATTCATTTGTAAATAAATGGAATTAGAAACGACACTGGCGATCTTGTACATGTTAAAGTCACCTGGAGTGACATTCAAAACATGATTGAATGAATATGTACCTTAATATAAGGAGGACGTAGGGTCAAACATCCGCACTAATTCATCAAATTTAAATCTATGTGCAAATGCAGGCGAATGCCACAGTACAGAGCATGTGTAGAATGACTCCTGATTGTCCTGGAAGGCGTGAACATTGAACTCACATAAGGCATTTGTCATGTGCAGTGAGGGAGAAGGGAATGTGATAGCTGTATCTTTATGACTGGATTTAATTCTAACATTAATTCTTAAAGAGGATCCCCAGCACCTGCAACAGTCCAGAGTCAGTGCTAGTGCAGCCTCTGCAGCTCAGGGAGGGAACTCTGAAGGTTCTGAGCTTGAACATGAGACCTGTTCATAAACTGAGAATGAGACAAATGCAGGATGGGTCTCTATCTGCAACTTAATGGTGCACTATGCAACTTTTTCCTGCTTCTATGGATGTCACTGCTCTGCCTGGAAGCTTCCACAGTGTGATATTAAACAGCTCTACCTTACATGTATTACCTATGATTTTATAGGTAAAAATGCCTAGAAAAACAGGCATTGTTAGTGTGAGTGGAGTTACCTCTCCACAGATCTGATCTTAACTTGGTCTCATTTGATAATAATAATAATACATTTTATTTATTAGGCGCATTTCTAGACATCCAAGGTCGTCTTACAACATAAACAAATAAAATCTGATTAAAACACAGTTAAAAGCCTACAGTCAAAATGAGACAGTATTAAGTTGATTGATTGTATTTAATATTGTATTTTATTAGTATTTATTGTTTTAGTATTCAGTAATGTATTAGACAGTATTTGAATTGATTGATTGTATTTAATTGACTTAGAATAAGTTCTCAGCTATTCTCCCTGGAGACCTGTAGCATGTTTTGGATTGATGGGGGAGACTGGAGCCCGGAGGAAACCCATCCAGACACGGGGAGAACATGCAAACTCAGAAAGTCTCCTCCCCCCTGCAGCTCAATGCTTCCTGTTATTATTTTTTTGTTATTATTAAATCAATAATTACAGTGATCCCTCGTTTATCGCGGGGGATACGTTCCAAAAATAACCCGCGATAGGTGAAATCCGCGAAGTATCAGCTTTATTTTTTACTGTTATTTTACAATGCAATACTTTACTGCAGAATGAAACAAAAAATAAAACCTCTTTTCAGGCCCAAAATGTGTTTAAGAAATAGAAATATTAACGTTTTCTTACAAATAACTATAATAGTTTAAAGAACGGTGTTGTAAAACAATATTTTTTATATAGTAATGAACACAAGGTAGGAAACATTGTCACTGGTGTATTTCACAGTCCCTCCAGCTGCGCCTCTTCGTCCTGACTCCGCTGCGCTGTAGCGTCTTTTTCTACTGAAGGCTGCGCGACCAAGTGTTAGTCCTTCCTCCGCTTCTTTAGTCCTTCCTCCTCTTCTTTATCAACAAGATACAGATTCACTGTAAAAAAAAAAGCACTGTAAAAAATTCCGCGAAGCAGCGAAGCCGCGATAGGTGAAGCGCGATATAGCGAGAGATCACTGTATAATAGTCATCGTCATTGTTGTTACTGTATAATCATTGTTGTTATTATTCTTAGTAATGGTTTGCAGTTTGTTTACAATTTCCTATTTCCCGGAACATTCAGTACTGTGCAGTACTGTTGCAAACACAGGGTGAGGGGCCTTTTGGGTGGGAGACGTGTTGCATTTTATCAAATATGTGACATTTCATGAAAATTCAATGATCCAAGATGGCCGCCGCCAGGTGATGAAATAATATGCTAATTAGATTGGTATATTTATTCCCTACATAAACTTTGGGTCATCCTTAATATTTCTCTAATTTACAGAAAGTCTTAAGTTATAGCCTTTTAAAATTAAGATGTGAAAATCGAACATTTTAGGAAAAAACCTCCCCCGTCTAAAGTGTTGCCATGGGGCATTGGGCATGATTAGCCGACTAATCGATAACTGATCATTAAGAATTTTATCGATCATTTTTAATTGACAAACCAAATGTAGGTCGCTGTGCGTAGCGTAAGGATTCGAGGCTGCGTCTGATCGTAAACACTGGAGATGTGGCCTCACAGTCCCACGTCTCGGCTCTGGCTCCTTGAGATCTCTATATCCCTCAGAGTGTGTTTACCTGCACATCAGTATCCCGGGTATGATCGGGTTTTTTGAGTATCCCGGTTTGGTCGTGCTGCATGTATACGCAGTATCCCGGTTACTCCAACAGTTGAGTGCACATGGGTCCAAAAGACAAACACTTTTCAGTCTTTTCGTCACAACAGAAGCTAAAATAAATAATGTGACCAACATAAATAAACTGAAATGACTGAAAAATAAAAACCTGCTCTAAACCTGCACACGTACAACCTGCACATGTATGAAACATGAACCATCTCCAATGCGACATACGCACAGAACAGACTCACCATCAGTAGAACATCCTCTGTCACAGAAAGAACACTCATATTCCAAGTGTCGTGTCCTTTAGTCTGACAGAAGCTGAAGCATCAGCACAAGGAAAGAGCTGCTTTTTTCAGAGTTTACAGTTTATGCAAATGAGCCATGTGGTTTTAAGTTTCATTTCTGTAAAACGTAAACAAATGTGCCAAAGCTGCATTAAACACATTCTGATCTCACACTGATGTGGCTCTATAGTGGTGATGGTTTAGATGTTGTAAAGTTGAGTTTATTTATGCAGATTAGTAACAGTAATAATAATGATGATAACTTTAATATAAAAATGTTAATGATTAATTGATAATCGATTGTTAATTCTCCCGATGATCGATTAAGAAAATTTAATCAAATGTGCCCATCCCTAATTTCCATGAAGAAAAGCATCTGATGGATCATCCACTAGAAAAGCTACACAAAGCACCTTTAAGTCACTGGCAACCCAAGTCCACAGGCTACATACAGTTCCTCTAAAAGCACAATAGAATAATACATGCACACTTAACCCATTTATCCTTAGAGATGCATTAAAAATAACATTATAAAAGCTTTTCTAATTAAATGCATTTTTTACAAACCCAACATCAGGAAAAGTCATCTTTCTCCAGCCTGTTCCTTACCTCATGCGAGGCCGTGCTTCATGAAATCCTTTAATTCAAACGCGCTGTGCTTAATGCGCCGGTGCATTAGTGCGCACTGTTTCACAGCACCATTTAAAAGCCTCATTTATTAACACTCCATTTTGTCCCTGATTTATTCTGTGTAAATGTATGCGCAGTATACACTCCCGACATGTTTCATCTGTCAGAGAGGAGCAGGAGGCGGAGTCCAGCTGTGGGCTGCACAACACTATGGACAGTGCAATTAACTAGTGCGTAGAGTTTGATAGGATTTATGTGTTTTCTTCCTCTTTTGAATATGGAACACAGCAGGGATCTTCAATTACTTTTTCCAGGAGGCCAGTTTTTCTGAGGGTTCAGTCTGGGGGCCAAGTGAAGAAACAGCAACTCAATTTTACATTTTATCTCTGATTCCACACACAACTCTCAAGTGGTGCAATAGGCAAGTTTCAGCTGATGTCATTGTTTTAAAATGCGTGTGTTGCATGATGGGAAATATTGAGGCTGGTGGCAAAAAAACAAAAGCACAGTGCGTGACTTTGCATCTCTCAGTTTATCTGCAATAATGGTGAATTTCTGCTGCATTTTCGGATGCACAAATAGAAGGAAGGAAGAAGGAAAAGGTCTTTTCCATATTCTGAGTGAAAAGAGTCGCCAATATCAGATTAAACGACTTTCAAACATCTGCAGAGCGAATATTGACGATCCAAGCAAACCGTGGAACCAACAAGTTCAGAACGCGTATGTTGGGCTCATTTTTTGACTGGTTTGTGTATTTCTTTAATATTCATGATTTTATGACTTATGATTTTGCATTTGAGTGAACATCCCAGGAGTTTCCACCAAGTCATTGTGGATATCGTCGAAGTGGATGGTGGGCCATGTAGTTGGCGATTCAGACCAGAATTTTGCTTTCGTCCAGACTTTGTCGGGGTTGAAAAGGGTGATTTGGCATCCTTCGATGCTCAGGACCAATTTCTGGTCAAATCATGTTCAGTTTTCTGCAGTTAGAGTGGATAAATAACCGGGATTGGTGCCTTTACGTGCTTTCTCGCCTCGTTTGTCATGTTTCTTGCCGCCAGCCAAACTATTTCCCAGCATGCAACGCGTGCTTTTGTCAACAAAGAAACTCGCTTATAACAGCAACAACAACCAGCAGACTTTAGATCTATTCACACAGGATTAATATTACCTGTGGACCTTTGGTGATGTGCAATAATTGTGGAGGATGCCTGAGATCTTAATCCTGTGTGAATGTGCCATGTCTGTCATTTGTAAAAATATCATAGGCATCTGGCGATAACACTAGTCCCGTGCGAATCTGCGTCTCAGTGTTTGTTGTTGTTGTAATTGCATCTTTTCTGTCGCTTTGTTATTCTTTCCTCATTCTTTTCTCTTTCAATCTCAGTCAGTGTTCGTAAAATAGAGTAATTTACGGACTTCAAATAACACAGAGATGGGGCAGTAATTTGCAAATTACCAGAGTTCCCCAGGTTGTACTAATCCCGTGCGAAAAGGGCTTTTAAATGTTGGGCGGTTCATATCAGATCTAGGAATACCAGGCTTAAACCAAGACCAGGACTAGAGCAGGTCTAAAACAGGACTAAAGCAGATGTAGGACTATCAGGTCTAAATCTTAAATCTTACTAACCCTTGTCTAGAGTACATTTCATCGACTTACACATCCCTCGTGTTTTGTAAATCGATCAAACGCACGCAAAGTATCAGCAAAGAAAATATTTGGTTTTCCAGTTACCACCAAATCTAAACCAGGTCTACAACAGGACTATTGTAAATCTAATCTAGGACTAAAGCAGCTCTATAATAGGACTTTTGCAGGTATAATCTAGGACTAAACCAGGTCTAAAAGTGGGCCATATAATTTCCACTGTCATTCTAAACAAGATATGATCCAACGGAGGTCAGGAAAGTGGATGAATGAACTGTATATTAGGCAAACTGAAGAGCTGTGATGATATTGCTTTGCCTGGAATGTACCACAGTAGGGCATCCTCATCTTCATGGAAACAAGCACGTGTCATGGCCATCCGAACTCGGGAGATCACCACCACCATCACACCACAATCAGTGTGCATTTCGCTAATGACACTAGTGCACATCGTCACGTCGAGTTTATGAAGTTGTACGGTATTGTTGTAGAAAGCTCCGAGTCGAAATCTTGCATCGCATGAATCGTCAGATGTTGAGGGACTATTTTCTCATATATCAGTCCGCCGCTACCAAGCTTTCTATCAGGAAGTACAACTTGCTGCTGCTGCTCAGACAGAAATCCTTCAAATGGAAAGGTTGGTTTTACTTCAAACATGATTCTCTGGACACAGACGTTCACATGGACAGTCTGGGGTTCTAATAGTTTCCTCGGGTCTGTGGAATGGGTCAGACTGTTTTTAGTGGCAGGACGACTGTGGCCATTGACATGCACTAGCCTAGCACCAGCAACCTCTGCAAATACAAGGACTGGATAGAACTTTTAAAAAAGTGTCTCCACACGTCTCCAACACTAGGAAATGAGGCCCTATGTCCAAAATTCCCAACTGTCCCTTTAAGTGCATGTTACTCACTAGAAGAGTACATCTAACTGTTGCAGTGGTCATTGCTGATTCAGCCACAGTTTACTGTATATGAGCTCAATGTTTACTCATAAATGTGCAGTTTAACTCCTCTAAAGAGTCACTACAGAATAATGCCATGTTACTAAAAGTCTTTGTTAAACGCAGGGTGTCCCCCAGGTTTGACTCCCCTGAATTTAAGACTTTTTAAAGACCTTTTTAAGACCACATAAATGAAAATTAAGACCAACATCGCACCCATTATATGGGCGAAAAACACCAGATCTAATTCTAATAATGACCATTACTCACCGCTTTAAATAACCAAAAATATAATTGCTTGTAAAATGGCCAAAAAAATCAGTTACATTCTAACAAGACAAACTAAGCCTTCACATTGTCTAATGAAATGTAAGACCTTTATGACAAAATAAGACTTAAGACAACATAATTACAAATAAGAATTTTTCAGGCCTTAATTTAGGAACATGAAATTTAAGAACTTTTTAAGACTTTTAAGACCCTGCGGCGAACCTGAAACCACAACCTGTGCAAAGTGAATCAAAACAGTGAATATGTCAATCGTATGGCATAAATCAGGTTCCTTTCTCTAAACAAGCACAGAATTATAGCACTGTCACAAAATAGTTTGGTAAAATAGACAAAACAATAAAAATACTCTTGGCACTATATATATATTATATTTAGTCCTGGTTTTATCTGGCTTGGTGTGACTTTAGTCGTAGTTTAATCCTCTTTTTATTCCAATCCTGCTATAGGCCCATTATCCCAATATTATTATATATTATCATTAGTCCTGACTTCCATAAAAAGTCCTGGCAGTCAGCTCGTGTTACCAAACTCATGTGTTGTGTAAAATGAAAAGACAAGTTTAATCCTCCTCAGGCTGATGCAACACATTACAGTTGTATTTCACGGAGGCAGAGCATAAATCAGAATAAACGGTAGAAAAACAAACTCCCACGTCCTAGTGCGACGCAGATTCACCAAAGCAACACAATGACGCTTGTATTATTTCTGACTTTAAAACATCAGGAAGGATTGAGTACACGGTGAATCTGAGAAACAGTCGTAGCACAGAATGGAGAGGAACTTAACCCTTTTAATCCCACCGGTCACAATAGTGACTGTAAAAAAATGTTTCATTTCTAAGACTATAAAAATGTTACTGAATGATCTATCAATGGATTTCCAGCAGATATTGAAATAATAAAGGGTCCCAATGAAATCTGTGCAGTGTCACATATTTACTGTAAACTGTCACATGACCAGAGCTGTTTACATCCTGTTTGCGCCAAGAGAAGAGGATAGCAGCACAAACGCTCTCAAAGAAAAGATTAGAAAAGTATGTTCACATGAAGATAGGACATAGATCTTTGGTACACATCATGTTTAAGGTGTCTAGTATTGATATATGCATTTGTTATTACTCAGCTTTGTTTAATGTGGTTATAGAACTCACAAACACATCACCGGCAACAATAGTGACCGCTGGGATAAGCCACTGTATCTACAGGCTAATACACACAGGCTAACTGTTCTGTACCTTATGTTCTGCTACTACCAAACTGTCTACCTAATATTACACACACACACACACACACACACACACACACAGAAACACACACACACACACACACTGCACAGGTCAGACCTATATTCAGTCTGTCCAGTGGTTGATACAACACAGTTTCCCACCGATCACAAAACACACTTTTTCACCAACTTTTCCATGAAAATTTCAAAAAATTATGATTGATTGTTCCAAAGGGATACTAATGACACATGATTTGGATATTTTTGTGTCTGGGAAAAAATTGGAATAAATGGGTTAAAGAGGATAACTTGCCAACTTGATTTTTTTGTTGCCTCATCAAAATCATGTGTGAATTGGTTTTAAATGTCATGCATGTTTGTGTCATTTAGTGATTTCTCCCACTATTCGGACCCTCCTTATGGCTGGTTGTAAGATTCTGTACGATGTTCCACCTACAAATCTACATCACCCACGCTCCCACAGGACAATTCTCCATAAATATACAAAAACATGATACAAAACTGAACATAGCAACTTGTCAAACCTGATGTGATATGGAGTTATTGACTGAGATTCAGGAACAGGACCACACCTCCCCACAGTGAACCACAGCTCAGCTCAACCACACAGGTCCTGCTGGTCTGGGAGAAACACAAACAAACTTCTCTACCTCTGTAACTGGTATTTTTCATGTAAATACTTAACTGTTTGTACATTTGTCTCTAGGGTAAACTTAGGGCTGGGCAATATGGGAAAAAAAAAGAATCACAGTTTATTTTTCCCATATTGATCAATCTCGATTTTTGATTCGATCCTCTTCCATCTTATTGAAAACAGGTATAAAGGGTGGGGTGTTGGGATCACTACAGTTTTTATTTCACATTGATAGGACCAATAATCCCGGAGAAATCCTCATTTAAAGTTTGGAGTGCATTTGTCCAATCTATTAAACCTAATGTATCTGTGTGTTAGAAACACGTGCACAAGCGCTACCGCTGCAGTTGTTAACTTTCTGTCATTTGGATTATAATGATCAGAAGCAGAAGAGTAAAGAGGAGAAAATTGAGGAAGCTGGATCAGAGAGGGAAATAATTAAAGCACAAAATATATAATTATCTGTACAAACTGGAGCATGGTCTGATTCAAATTGAAACTGTTGATTTATTTTTAATAATGAACAAAGCATGTTCGCCCATAGGCCCTCGGCGAAGTGCTACTGCTGAAACATGTCACATTAATAAGATATTTAGCTTTTTACATTTGTCTGATTAAAAGAAACAGAGTTTCTATATAAAAAGAAGACAACATGAATTTTCTAAGCACACTTTAATTTTAATTCAAGTTAACTTTAATACTTTATGGAGATGTGAGTCTGGTCATCAGTGATTTCACTCAGAAGGGTGTGAGTGACCTGTGCACGAGCCATCAGCACTGGAACAAATAAAGAGAGTGGGGTCAGATTTCTGCAGAATCACTGAGTGAAGCACTAAACTCTGAGGGATCAAGTATTCTATTCAGAATACAGAGTATTTGGATGGATAACAGAATATATTTCAAAATACATTGTAATGATGGTGTTTAGTATTCTTTAACTAAATCTATTTTTCATACAGTATTTTTCCCATCATTGATAATAAGTCTATGCCAGGGTGCTGGAGAGGAGAGTTCGGCCGATAGTCGAACCTCGGATTCAAGAGGAGCAGTGTGGTTTTCAGCCTGGTCGTGGAACACTGGACCAGCTCTACACCCTCCATCGAGTGCTCGAGGGTTCATGGGAGTTTGCCCAACCAGTCCACATGTGCTTTGTGGACGTGGAGAAGGCATTCGACCGTGTCCCTCGTGGTGCCTTGTGGGGGGTGCTCCGGGAGTATGGGGTCCGGGGCCCTTTGCTAAGGGCTGTCCGGTCCCTGTATGACCGGAGCAGGAGCTGTGTTCGCATTGCCGGCAGTAAGTCAGACCTGTTCCCTGTTGTGCATGTTGGACTCCGCCAGGGCTGCCCTTTGTCACCGGTTCTGTTCATTGTATTTATGGACAGAATTTCTAGGCGCAGCCAGGGGCCGTAGGGGGTCCAGTTCGGGGACCACAGGATTTCATCGCTGCTTTTTGCGGATGATGTTGTCCTGTTGGCTCCATCGAACCAGGACCTGCAGCGTGCACTGGGGCGGTTTGCAGCCGAGTGTGAAGCGGCCGGGATGAGAATCAGCTGTTCCAAATCCGAAGCCATGGTTCTCGACCGGAAAAAGGTGGATTGCCCTCTCCGGGTGGGTGGGGAGTCTCTGCCTCAAGTGGAGGAGTTCAAGTATCTCGGGGTCTTGTTCACGAGTGAGGGGAGGATGGAGCGCGAGATTGACAGGCGGATCGGTGCGGCATCGGCAGTGATGCAGTCGCTGTATCGGACCGTTGTGGTGAAGAGGGAGCTGAGCCGAAAGGCGAAGCTCTCGATTTACCGGTCAATCTACGTTCCTACCCTCACCTATGGTCATGAGCTCTGGGTAATGACCGAAAGAACGAGATCGCGGATACAAGCGGCCGAAATGAGTTTCCTCCGCAGAGTGGCCGGGCGCTCCCTTAGAGATAAGGTGAGGAGCTCGGTCACACGGGAGGAGCTCGGAGTAGAGTCGCTGCTCCTCCACGTCGAGAGGAGCCAGCTGAGGTGGCTCGGGCATCTGGTCCGAATGCCTCCTGGACGCCTCCCTCGGGAGGTGTTCCGGGCATGTCCCACCGGTAGGAGGCCCCGGGGAAGACCCAGGACACGCTGGAGGGACTATGTCTCTCGGCTGGCCTGGGAACGCCTCGGGGTCCGTCCGGAGGAGCTGGAGGAAGTGGCTGGGGAGAAGGAAGCTTGGGAGCCCCTGCTTAGACTGCTGCCCCCGCGACCCGGCCCCGGATAAGCGGAAGAAGATGGATGGATGGATGGATAATAAGTGACCAATCAGCTCTTTTGTTTCACGTGTCACTGAGGAAAACAAACCTGATTGGACGATCATGTTTAGTCAGAGGGTCTGGGGACCAAACTGATCCATCTGTAGAAAAATACAGAGTAATATCCCTCTGGATTAGCCAGGCCGGTAAGTATTTTTAATTTTGTTTAGTTCAAAATAATCAGTTAAACTTTTGGAGCTTTCTAACATCAGCAGCACAGGTTAAATTTACAGCCTCTGTGGCAGGGGGACGGTCCAGGTTAGACAGTAGTTCACTGCTCAGACGTTATCCAAACTACCAAATCTTCCAAGACACATTGCACAAGTTCTGATTCAGTATTTCTTTTCCAAACTATTCTGATTGTATTTTTGATGTACTGTAGTCATAAAACATATTTTAGAGCCCGGACATTACCTCCTCTCCCTCTGCCTCCCATAAGGCCACAGTCGCAGGCAGTTACCCAGAGGGACCGGGCCCTAACTCATTTCACTGCTCTGCCCATAAAACGCTGCTGTTAAATACGGCCCCGCTCTGAGCTTTACTGCAGTTTGAGAGAGTTGGAGTAATCATTGGCAGAGTGGTTAGCCTTTTTAGCATATACCTGCGAGGTTGCGGGTTTGAATCCCGCGTGAACACGACGCTTCGGCCCATTCACACAGGATTAGTTTTCGTTCAGTGTCCCCCTGATAAATTGTCATGGTTATGAACGTCATCTGTGTTTCCAGTCCCGCGTGAATCATCCGTCCCTGTGAAACTGTCAGAATCCCCCTGAACTTCACCTCCTGGAATTCTGCAAACTCAGAGCTCCTCAGGTGATTCTACTCCCGCGACAACACTCATGTCCGTAAATTGGAAGCTTTGTGCATCACATCCAACTAATTACATTTATTCACATTACTGTAATTAAGTAGTTTTTGTAATTTTGAGTAATTTGTTATTTTTTAAGTAGTTTTTTGAATAGGTAATTTTACTTGAGTACATTTTGACCCAAGTATTTCACTTCATTACACTGGAGCCCACCCTCGATACTGAGGAAAATCACAAAAAACAAAAAATAGACAAAAAAACAATCTGTGGCAGCGCGCAGTGATATGAACCAGAGAGAAAATAGTACCAGGTCTGACTTTTTTGCAGTTCAAGTTTTGTGATGCAAATGTATCACTCGTTTGAACACATATTGTTTTAAGAAGAAAAATACTTTATTTTCGTGACTCCAGCCAACTTGCCGGACACTTCCATCAGCACTAATGAGTGAACCAGGCAGAGCGTTTTGTTTGTCAGACTCGTGGCTGTTGTAAGATGGGTTAAAGTGGTGCGGTGTGGCTCAGTGTGCAACAGACTTTAGCTTCAAACGTGCCAGAGTTCCCCTTTAAATGAAATCCTTTCCATTTTAAAAATATTATACACCAAGACAATCCATTCGTTTACTGTAGGTGTTTTCTGTCTAAGCTATTTTCGAATTATTCAGGCCTTGTCCACACGTAGCCGGGTATCTGATAAACCGAAGAGGTTTTGCTGCGTTTTGACCTGTCGTCCACACGAACACGCATCAAAAACGAGTATTCAGGGAAAACTCCGGCCAAAGTGAAGATTTTTGAAAACTCCGTTTATGCCCGTTTGTGTGGACAGAGATAACTGGGGTTTTGCGTTTTAAAACGTCACTGTCTGCGCCAAAAAATATGAATCTGCCCTGACGTCAAACGTGCGACATTTGTTTAGGCGACTGCAAAAGCCAAAGCCAAAGCCAAAGCCAAAGCCAAAGCCGACTATGGACCGGAGTTGTTTCTTGAGAGCTGTGTGTGTGTGTTGAGAGCAGAATGTGTTTAGGAACAATTCTGACTCCGAGTCTGTCCAGACAGAGGAGCTCGGCGCCCTGTTTTCTGTTGTTTAAGTTTAGGCGGAAGTGACGGTTAAGTGATGGAAATAACGCCATCTACAGGTTTGGAATGTGTATGAATGTGGTTGAAAACGCAGATGTTCGGTTATGTGTGGAAGGTATTTTTTTTCGAAGACGAGGTGGTGTGGATAAAACAATTTTTATAAACGGAGCGGGGGAAATGTTCGGTTTTAAAAATACCCGGCTACGTGTGTACATGGCCTCAGAGTGATCAGAAGTCTAACCCACAACCTCCTTACTGAGAGGAGGGAATAGGCTCTGCCACAGTAACACAGGGACGACCATTTCTTTACATTTGACTCAGAGTCCTGAATGTTTGTGATGACAAAGGAAAACTCTTTTCCAAAACAAATCTTCAGTCTTCCAGAATACTGAAAATTGGGAAAAATCAGCCCCCGCTTCCGCCACAGTGCACTTGTACTGGTTTTGTAAAAGACCTGTTTTCTGTGTTGGGAAATGCACTTGTAAAAAAGATATTGTTGTTTTTCGCCCACTCACTTTCCCCAAATGAATCTTAATCGTGTGAGAAGACTGTTGATTAAAATTAAGCTTGTAGCGCTGGTTTGAAATCCAAGGTCAAGGCTTTTTTTATTTTGTTTTATGAAATTAATTCTTGATATTTGTTCATTAACTCAAAGTAAAGAGTGAATTTTGAAGCGGTGCGGATTATGTGGTTCAAAAGTGTAACCCACGACCTCCATACTGAGAGTCGGGAGACAAGCTAGATGTTTTATTTACTTTTAATTAAAATAGTTATTCATTCAGTCAGTATCAGAACACGGTGTTATGATACTTCTGTGTCAGAGGTGGACTGAGGTGGATGGAATAATCACTCTCTCACCGCATTCGTAAATAGCTCTTTTTGCTCTCCTGCGTTAGGTCCCATATCACGCTATTTTCTGATCTGTGTTATAATGTCGTTTCCTCATCACAAACAGACCTGGAGTTCTGTTTCAGTAATGAAAATGATTATTCGGAATTAAGTTTGATTCCAAAGTTAGTGGGTGGTTTATACTGATTTTAAAGCCGAATGAATTTATTCTTCCATCGTGTAAACGTTTCTTCTTCTTCAAAATAATCCCGGTGGTTCTTGCTCGTTGGCTCGTCCTTCTGACACGATCTGGACGATCCAACTCCTCCAGTCGTCTCTTGGGACTTTCCTCCACGTCTCTTTGGATTTGTGAGCGGGATGTGGGAGTGGGCTGAGGTGTGGCAGCCTCAGACTCAGTTTGTCTTCTTCCTCCTTCTCCGACACTCTTCCCTTCTCCTCCTCAGCTCACAGACGTAAAGTGTGAGGAGAGAATTCTCCAGCTGCTGCTTCATTATCACCGGAACCACTGCGGAAAAAGTTTGGATCGTGTAGTCGACATCAATACGTTCATGTCCCTGTCCAATCAGAACCCTTCCCCACCCCCAGACGTTGAGCAGAATTAAGTAAAGGTGATTTAATGTGTTTTCCATGGAAACCTCAATTTGGAAATATTATTTCCATGTAAACTCGAAAGAGAACAATTGATTTGGAATTTAAAAAAAAAACATGTAACCATGCCAGTCACATGTTAAGCACACAAACCCTGATTTCAGCCCTGAAATAGCCCATGTCTACTGAACAAATTGTAAATGGAGCTGTTAACTTGAAAATAACAGCTTCATGACATGACAAGGTGCAGTTTTGGAGATGTAGACACCCAATTCACAGCACGATCACACACAACCAGTGTGTGTTCTACTAATGAAACTACTGCACATCACATCAAGTTTGTGAGGTTGTTGTGCACAGTTTTGTGTCATGTTTTTGTGTATTTATGGAGAAATGTTACACAATTACTGTAACATCTGAAACCTCTTTAGGCATGTTTTTGATGAGTGACTTTTATAACATGGTAGAAAGTTGCAAAAAGTAGATTTTTGCTTCATATCCTCTGAAAGATTAAAGGGCCAATGCTCAAATGACCACTTATATTTAACTTAAGGCCTTTTTCATGTAGATAAAATGAAAAATGAATATATGTAGTCTGAATATATAGGGTACTCTATGTGCTTGTTTCCATGGCTAGTTTAGAATGTGCCACCGTATAGGATTAAAGTGATCTCTCTCTTGGAGACAAACAGGTACTAGAAGACAAGTTACAGATCAGATCTGTGTAGAGATGATCTCACTCACAGTAATGTATAAAAATGTATATTTTAAGTGTTTTTGAGCAACAACAACACCCATAATGAAATAAATGCTTGATCAATTTGTTTTACAAAAGAGGCATCAAAATCTCCGTGGAGACAAGCCGGTCAAGAAGAGAAAAGTTGTGCAGTGCATTTTAACTCTTCAAAACATCGCTCTTATAATGACTGCATGCGTGTGAAATAAATGCAGAACAAAACCTGTGTGCCAAACCTTTACTGTGCCATGCTGAAAATCTGCTTATCCTCTCCAAAACACCATGTATGCATTATGTTTTTGGGGGGTCTGCCCATTGGTCCAACAGCCCTTTTATCCGATATCCCAATAGTCCAAAAAGGCCCCATTGAACAAAGATCTCATTAGTCCGATAGTCCATTAGTCCAAAAAAAGAAGACCCATTGACGTTCATAAATTCCTGGTGCAGTCCCGTTTTAGTCCTAGTTTAGTCTTGGTTTAGTCCTGGTTCAGTCCTAGCAATCGGCATGGCTGTGATGGCGTGTATATATTTATACTCTGCTAAAGACAGGGTGTAGATTTTCCCCCGGGGGCCCCTGCCCCGGTGTGGCTCTCTAAACGAACAGGAGTTCCACCCAATTCAATTCAATTCAATTTATTTTTGTAGCGCCCAAAATCGCAACAACAGTTGCCTCTAAGGGCGTTCCAAGATTTGGATGAGTAAAACATACACACAGACATATCAAAACAGGAATAAACAATATTCACCCACACCCTGAATTTACGAACTGTTTATCCTCAGCACGTTACAAGTCGTCCATGCAGCTCTACTGTGTATGCTCAATGGGCCATTTTCGGACTATTGGGATATCGGACTAATGGGCCGTCGGACCAATGGCATGGAAATGGTAGGCATGTTGAAAACCCAGTTATCCTCGTTAAACACCATGTAAGTGTTATTTCTGCATGTACAGTTGTTGCATGTAAGTTTCCATCCCCTGTCAGAATTGATGATTTCTTGGTCCAGAAGCTGCACATGGGACGTACTTGGATATTCCAACATGATAATGATCCAAAACACAAAGGCAAGTGGACCTGTGGCTCCAGCAGAATAAAGTGAAGGTTCTGGAGTGTTCGTCTCTTCTGACCTCAGTATCACTGAGTCTCTGGGCAGATCTCAAGCTGCAGTTCAGACAAGAGCCCAAGAATTTACAGGAACTGGAGCCTTCTGCGTAGAAGAATGTGCAGCTTTACCATCAGAGAAAAGAACACATCCACAACTATCACAAAAGACTCCAAGCTGACATTGGGTCATTTGTGTAGTTTCTGTTTCATTATGATTTAAAAAGAGGAAACACAGTTGTTTGATAATAAACGGCTTCACCCAAGCACTAAGAAAAGTTTTTGTGTATCTTTCATATTCTCTGAAAGATGGACAAGAAATCATAAATTCTGTCAGGGTATGTAAAACTTATGAGCACAACTGTATATATGTGTATATGTTCATGTTTCTTTCTATTAGCAAAACCTTTTAACTAAAGTAAATCTTTACGTTAAACAATCCATGTTAACAATCTATTTTCATCTCAAAGCACCTGTTCATTTCCCAATTGCAAAACTTGTTAAACTGTTATGTTGCCATGTTGAAAACCTGCTTTTCCTCTCAAAACACTATGTATGAAGTAGGTTTGTGTTAGTTTTCGACTAGATACTTGCTATGTTGTCATATGCATGTTAGTTATGTTGGTTTTGTATTAGCAATACCTGTTTACCAAGTCTTTATGTTGCCATGTTGAAAACCTGCTTACCCTCTCAAAAACACCACATACGTATTATTATTTGTGTATATGTGTATGATCATGTTAGTTTTCTATTGGAAAAACGTGTCTGCCTAACCTTTACGTTGCCATGGTCAAACCCCTTTATCCTCTCTTAAACACCATCCATCCTCTCTGTCCTCTCCGCTCTCTGCACAGTTTATTCCCACAGACATCCATGTAGTTCCACACTTTCTCTTTGGGAGGACACACACACTGGAGGGGGCCTCGGTTTGCGTTGCCAGGAGCAGTCGCACAGCTCCATTCGTGAGGAGGAAATAGGTCCATTGCTCACTTTCTTTGCTTTATATTTTTCTGCCTCAAAGCGTTCCATGTTCTTTAGAGATGCCAAAGAGTTTACTGCCATTTTTGTGCTGCCAACTCACCACCGGCGACACCACAAAGCTAATTTAGTTATTTCACTTCAATGACATTGCAAAGAAAACTAAATGTGAAGTTGTGATAGCTTACATTCATTTCGTCATTCTTGTTTTTCTATTTGATCAAAACTAAGACAATTATTATTGTATACATTGTTCTACCAATGTGCCTATGAGCAACGTAAAGATTTGAACAGACATAAACTATAGGATTACCAGGATCGAGTTAATTACTACTGACCAAAATGCTGTCAAGTCTAGACACAGCTCCAGTTGTCGGGGCGACAGTGGCTCAGTGGTCAGAGCAGTGGGCCCCAATCTGAAGGTTGGAGGGTTGATTTTGTTGTGTAATTAGGCGCGACACTTTGTCCGCATTGCCTAATGTGAAAGTGGTGTATGTGTGAATGATTGGTGATGGTTGGAGCGACCAATGCACAGACTGGCTCCTTTGAGAGGAGGAGTTAGGAGAAGGAGCCATCGCTGCTTTTGGTGGATCCAAATCCTCTTAATCAGTGACACAACAGCCGTTCAGTCAAAACTACAACTGCAACAAGTGCACCATCCACTGCTGTGCTGAGTCTGATGAGAATTATTTTAACTGTTCAGTCTTTACAGTCATTTTTTTCACTGTAGCCTGCATAAATAAAGTGACAGTAAATGTGCAGCAGTCCTGCTTTTTCCAGGAACACTTTCAGTGACATTTATTTCTACAAGTTTTTTTTTTTTTTTCTTCTTTTGCAGCAGTCAGGATTCTGCCAATTTGGGGCATTCAGCACAAACATCTATACGTATAATAGCCTTTTTAAATTATGTAAAATTGTATTTTTTTAATCTAAAATACCAACAACATTAATTCTAACCTTATATTTTATTAAGATTTAAATGTTCCAAAAATATGTTTTGACATATGATATTAGATTAGATTTTAGACTATTATTCTTATTGATGTTTGTGCCGCTGATGACCTGGAGTGCACTGTGTGATACAGGCCTGATTTAGGATCGAACTAGTGCTGAAAGCTTTCTACCATGTTATAACTGATTAAAAACATGTCTGAAGAGGTTATGTTTTGAGTCATTTAGCGATCTCTCCTGGGCTCTATTCAAACCCTCTTTACAGTTAGCTGTAAGATTCTGTCCAAGGCTCCGCCCACAAGTCCAAATCACCCATAATCCCACACGACAATTCTCCATAAACAGTGTTGGGAAGGTGACTTTTAAAATGTATTCCCCTACAAATTACAGATTACATACCCCAAAATGTAGTTTGTAACGTAATCTATTAAATTACTTAAAGTGAGTAACGTAATCTGATTACTTTGGATTACTTGATATTGTTATACTTTTTAACACTACATGAATGTAGCAACCACATCCTGAAAATTCTTGTTTGTTTTTCTCTTCAAATTGGCTGTCGAGCCCAAGTCTTTGTCTGCTTAAAGACTATAAAAACCCCAGTCTTTCCTTAACCATTTCTTTATTTCGAAAACTGATAAGTGGAAGAATATTAGACAAACATCATTAGTCACCAACATTTTCTATTACTTACTGTAGTTAAAATAAAGGTAAGGTTTTTATAAGGTAAGGGTTTTATTTATATAGCGCTTTACACAGCACATGTCCCCAAAGTGCTTTACACAGCATTTGACAGAGTATTCTTCATTCACTCCAGACCCGGTGGTGGTAAGCTACTGTTGTAGCCACAGCTGCTCTGGGGCAGACTGACAGAGGCGCGGCTGCCAAGCCAAGCGGCGCCAACGGTCCCTCCGACCACCACCATGACTCACTCACACAACTTTCACACCTACAGTGCATGTTTTGAGTTGATGGGGGAAACCGGAGTGCCCAGAGGAAACCCATCCAGACACGGGGAGAACATGCAAACGCCACTCAGCCACCGTGCTGTAACCCCCAGCATTTTCAATTACCCATTTCCCTATAAGGACAAAAAAAAAAAAAAAAAAACACATGAGGAAAAAAGGTTTTATAAACAATTATCAAAAATGAAAATTATAGTTTTTTTCATTTACTGTCAGTATTCTTCCACCAATAATTTCAAATTACTGCTCTCAGTGGTGAGAGCAGTGGGCCCCAATCTGAAGGTTGGAGGGTTGATTTTGTTGTGTACTTAGGCGCGACACTTTGTCCGCATTGCCTAATGTGAAAGTGGTGTATGTGTGAATGATTGGTGATGGTTGGAGCGACCAATGCACAGACTGGCTCCTTTGAGAGGAGGAGTTAGGAGAAGGAGCCATCGCTGCTTTTGGTGGATCCAAATCCTCTTAATCAGCGGCACAACAGCCGTTCAGTCAAAACTACAACTGCAACAAGTGCACCATCCACTGCTGTGCTGAGTCTGATGAGAATTATTTTAATGGTTCAGTCTTTACAGTCATTTTTTTCACAACTGTAGCCTGCATAAATAAAGTGACAGTAAATGTGTCAGTATTCTTCCACCAATAATTTCAAATTACTAACAACTTTGTTGTTACTAAACTTTAAACAACTAAAGAACAAGTTAAGTCAGTAACAAGAACCATTCAAGGTGACAGTGCTTAACTGCTTGGTTGAAAAACTAAAATCTCCCTAAAATCTATTCCAGTAAACATATGATAAGTTGCTTTTCCAATATATACCAAAAAAATCTAATACTGAGGTTACAAATTAATGAGATTTCTATTATCTATTAGAAAAACCACAACAACCTACTTAAATTTGTCCCACTTAATCTAGAGCCCAGTAAAGGCGGTTTTAGTGCAGCAAGAGCACCTGTTCAAAGTGCTTGTCTGTCAGGCGGTTTTGGTGTGGGGTGAAAACAAGTCCTCCATGGCTAAAGAGATGTTCAACAGGGGCACTTGATGGCAGAGTGGTATTATATTTTAAGAAGAGGGCTCTGATCATTGGATATGTTTTTAATGAGGCCAATGTCTTCTCTGGATCTTGAAGATACCGTTGTACCTCATCCTCCACTGTAGAAGACTGAAAACTGAAGAAAGTGTCATCGTCGCCATCGTCTGGCCCATTTCCCACTGGGCCACGTCCAGTGGTGTTCGTGTCACTAGAAGGTTTTGTGTTGAGATGAGCCTCTTGAACCATTGTTCTTCTCATGGATTCTCTCTCATCATCAGCAAGCCACCACAGTCGGAATTTGGGGATGGTGGATGCTGCCATCCTTGCCTCGTGGGAGACTATGACTGCTAAGAGGATGTGAGTTGAGAATTGCACTTGTGCCAACTTCTCAGTTAACTTGGCTTTCAAACGCAGAAGGGTGAGAATCACGTATCCAAAATAACAGTTCTTTTCCCCCTGGAGCAGGTTGACTGAGTAGGCAAGTGATTTCAGAATTGCTGTGTATTCTTTGAGAAACAACGTCTCTTGAGGATGCAGTTTTGCCACCTTCTGTTGGTCACAAATTTCATTGAGCTGATTTTCAAGTAGACTCATTAGCTTCTCAATTGCATGGTACTCTGAGCTCCACCTAGTTACGGAAGGAACAACACGTCTCATTTGGGCAGTTTCCTCAATTATGTCAGCAGCACCTGATGAGCGATGAGACTTATTCCAGATGGCAGCACATTTTGCCAATGCACTCCTGTACAGCTTTCTGGAAACACCCTGGGAGGCAGTTTTGTCAAGGTCAGCCGTGGCAATGAGATTTAAAGTGTGCACAGCACATCGAGGGTGTGGTGGCAAAAAGAAGTTGAGCTCCTCCTGCTCTTGCTCCTCGTCAAGTGCTGCAGTAACATCAACAAACTGCACATCATCAGTGTCTTCCAGATCATCTTCTGTCTCTGAATCTCCATATTCACTGAAAGTCTTCACAAAATTGCTCCCATTGTCAGTGACTGTAGCACTGACCTTGCCTTGGATAAGGAATTCAGCATGAACCTGACTTATTTTGGCAGCAGTGACATCATAGGTGTGACGGCCTCTTATTCTCTCACATGCCAGTGCAGCAGACTTGTGATCTAATGTGTCTGGCTCGATCCAGTGGCACGTGATGCCAATGAAGCTTCTGTGATGTGCAGCCCATATATCTGCTGTTGTGCATACATTTTCAACATGTTTATGAATTTCGGTTCCAGTATCCTTCATTTTGTGAAAGCTATTCTCAATGTGTGACATTAATGTTTTTCTGCATACAGGGGTCCTGCCCCCACTTAGCCCTTCAACTAACTTACGGAAGGTGGTTTTCTCAACAGTAGAAAAGGGCTGAACTGGAGTGTTAAGGATGGCTTGTTTGAGAGGAGGAGGGGTTATGTCTTTGCTACTTTCTCCACCACCATGAACCGATGTGTTTGCTTGGGCTAGACTGTGCATGACTCTGGGATGCAGCTCTAAAAAGAAGGAAAAAAGACAAAAAATATTATTGATAGAGAATGCTTTCTATATGAGATCACTGCTGCCTGAAATTATCTCCACTCCTACTGTTAGTATTGGTTTAGTCCTGCTTTTATTCCTGGTGTTAGTTCTGGTTTAGAGGCGCACAGGAGGAGGCGCTGTCCACGCAGCGTACGCGACAAGACATGATCCACGCGTGACGTACGGGAGGAGATGCGGTGTCCATGCTGTTGGGGAGGAGATGCGATGTGCACGCCGTATGGGAGGTGGTGCGGTACGGTAGGAGATGCATACGGTCTTTGGGTTCACGCAGCGATGGCGATCATGAAGGTGGGTGTTTGTGCGCGTCCCCTCATGTGGCAGGTCACTATAGGACTGTACTGCGGATGTCATGAACCTGCAGGTTGTTTTCTGCATTGCCAGTGGTTCCGGTTTGACATTTAGCTTGTAGGCGATTTTATATTTGTTATGTTTTTATATCTCAAGTTGGGAGAAGTGGGTAGATGGCGTATTCCCGCATACAACGCCCACTACACCCCTGTCTATATGGCTACATACAGTCTGTGGTTTATGAACTAGCCTCAGCTAACGCCAGCTAGCAATATTTGCTTGACGGGGTAGCCTTTAGAAATATTAAAAGCACATAGCAAATAGTACATTTATGTTCATGAAGTGGCACTGGCACACAAGCCACATAGTGTAGTTGCAGTTGGCTAACATTAGATTTTAAAAAAGAAACTTACTGTTATGTTTCCTTAGGTTGGAGGTAGAGTCTCTCGATGTCCAAAGTCGCTTGGGTGCTGCACCAGAGTTTGCATTGCACTGTCAGATTCCGCTCGTCCCTCTCTTCTTTAAATACAAAGTGATGGCTGAATTTCCAAGAGACAAATGCATTTTTTCCCCTTGAACTGCTGGATCTGTTCCACTAGCTCCTCGACTTCATCCATTGCATGATTGACGCGGCCGCTATCAACATTAGCGGGACCATTACAACTCTCTGTTGTGTGTTTCCGGCAATGAGTGGAATTACCGAAATAAAATTAAAAAAGCTCAAAATGTGAAAACAGGAAAATACCGCTGTGTAATCCATTTATTTCAACAAAGTAACTGTAATCTAATTACCACTTATTGAAACAGTAACTGTAACAGAATACAGTTACTCATAATTTGTATTCTAATTGCGCAACGCTGGTTCATGTAATCCGTTACTCCCCAACACTGTCCATAAAGATACAAAAACATGATAGTAAATTGACTTGACAAACCTGATGTGATGTTAGTTAGAGCTTTATTGATCCCGATGGGGCAATTGTATTTGCAGTACAGTCGCTGGCTCAAGACATGAGACACAGACAGGCATACGAAAGAACACATACACATTGCTATTCACACTAGCACACACTACATTGGATGGTTTACCACTTCGTTTAGTGCTTTTATTGCTTGGGGTACAAAAGAAAACCTTGACCTATTTTTGGACAGTGGGGGGAGGCAAAAACGACGTCCAGATGGCAGGAGTTGAAATGAAGAAGACAACGGATGTGAGCTTTGTTCAGTGATATCATCAGCCTTTTTAACAAGTCTGTCTCTATAGATACTCTCCATACTTGGCAGAGTAATCCCAAGCATCTTGCTAGCAGTAGTGACTGTCTTTCTGACCACTTTTTTCTGTGCCTCAGTGGCGTTGCCAAACCAGCAAATAATACAGAAGGTTAAAACACTTTCAATAAAAGCAGTATAAAACATATGAAGCATCCGTTTGTCAACATTAAAAACAAGCAGTTTCTTTAAAAAAATGTGCAGTAGTTTCATTAGCGGGTGCACGCTGATTGTGCTGTGATGGCGCTCTGAAGGGGGAGTGACTTAGCAGAGAGTAAATGGTGGGAAGATTTAGAATGTCAAAAAAAAAAAAAAATGAAACTTTTAAAACACATTAATAAGTTGTATTCAGTGAATACAGCATCAAAATAATAAAAGCCAACATGATGATCTACATAGGATAACTACAGGATAACCACTCTGCCACAGGAAGGACATGTACAGATTCATTCAGAGAGCTCAGAACCCACAACCGCCTCATGAGCGGAAGAGACAGGATAACCACTCTGCCGTCTTCTTCTCCCAAGTTCAAGAGGGTCAGGGTTTACATCTTGTATTAAGTGGACTATTAGGTGCATGTTTCAGTGTCTAATTTTCTCCCAGAACCCAGTGGCATTAACCCTGTCTGCTCTTCACATGCTTCAGTCTGTCACCTCTGACCCTCTTTGGTGAAAACACTCTTGAATCATGAATAGATTGATTAGAGGCAGAATACGAGCTTTGTGAAGGAGTAATCAGCTGCATGACGAAGAAACGGCCAAAGATTGTGCTCATTTAGTGAAAAACAACGATTTCTGAATGTTTGACTGGAGAAAATGCGAGAAAAAGATGTCCATACATACTGGTGAAACATCTCTAAATGTCCATATATACAGTACATGTACAGGTGAAGCGTCTCTATAAACCCCCAGGCTCATACGCAGCTGAAACTTCTGTAAATGTCCACACATCTCTAAATGTGTCCATATCCACCTGTACAGCTGAAGCGCCTCTATATATCCCCACACACGTATAGGTGAAACATCTCTAAATGTCCATATATACGTCTAAAGGTGAAACATCTCTAAATGTCCAGATTTACATGTATAGGTGAAACATCTCTAAATGTCCAGATTTACATGTATAGGTGAAACATCTCTAAATGTCCAGATTTACATGTATAGGTGAAACATTTCTAAATGTTCACACACATGTACAGGTGAAACATCTCTAAATGTTCACACACATGTACAGGTGAAACATTTCTAAAAGTTCATACACACACACATACAGGTGAAACATCTCTAAATGTGTCCATATATACATGTACAGGTGAGGCCTCTATATAACCACACACACATACACAGGTGAAACATCTCTAAATGTCCACATGCACAGGTAAAATGTCCATAATGCCTACACAGACATACAGGTGAAACGTCTCTAAATGTCCACACACATGTACAAGTGAAATGTCTATACATCCACACGCACGTACACAGGTGAAACATCTCTAAATGTCCACATGCACAGGTAAAATGTCCATAATGCCTATACAGACATACAGGTGAAACGTCTCTAAATGTGTCCATATACACATGTACAGGTGAAGCTTCTATACATCCACACACATATACACAGGTGAAACATCTCTAAATGTCCACACACATGTGCAGGTGAAACATTTCTAAATATCCACACACATGTACAGGTGAAACATCTCTAAATGTCCACACACATGTACAGGTGAAACATCTCTAAATGTCCACACACATGTACAGGTGAAACGTCTCCAAATGTCCACACACATGTACAGGTGAAACATCTCTAAATGTTCACACACATGTACAGGTGAAACATCTCTAAATGTTCACACACATGTACAGGTGAAACATCTCAAAATGTTCACACACATGTACAGGTGAAACATCTCCAAATGTACAGGTGAAACATTTATTCATCCACACACACATTGCCAAAATAGAGTTATTCATATATTCTTGTTCCTGGGTGTACAATAAATCCAAATTTCATATTCAAATTTAGATTCATTTTTATGTATTTTGAATCATTCCAAATTACTTCTGTAAAGTCAAAGGAAAGTTTTAATCTTGCTTTTTCTTTGCTTATTTCAGGTAAAGGGACCTTAGAAAACAAAAAGGAAATAAACAAATTAAGATCCAAAAAACTTCATTTATGACTGATTAGCAAAATTTTATTTCTGAACTATTAATTGGATCATATTTGTCTATTTATAACACCATTATTGACCTTAAAATGTGTGGTGTATTCTCGAAAACAGTTCTTTAAATAAACTGAAAATTGGGACATAATTCTGTGTTTTTGGCATCTTTAGTAAATAGAACTTTGTAATTTCAAATGAACGATGCATTTTCAGAATTAGAAGGTTCCATCTGTGTCACTTTCCAGAACTTTCACACACATCGCACATTTGATTTTCTCAGTTTCGACTCTCCTGGGGGTGCTTTTATTCCCGTGTGTTAAATAAATCTATCCTCTGTTTTATTTCTGATGTTCAAGACGTCAAAACTTTAAACCTACATATCTCAGGAGTACACAGAACAGACAGAACCATCTCATTCTAAAGGGACGACACGTACAAGCCTCAAAACCTCCACAGTTGAACGTGCATTATGAGTTTATCTGAAAAGCTTGTGTACGTTTTTTAAATAAATACTTGTAGGTTTCAGAAGTTCTTTAAACCTTATTGACTTTAGAAAAAAAACATGCAAACATTCCTCCTATTTACACAGCGCTTAACAATGAGAGGCACCCAGCGTTCACCAAACAGCTGTGATGCAAATGAGAATGCTGCTGTACTTGGAGAGCTCAGGGAGGTACGCTGAAGGACGAGTACCTGACCTTCTCCTCTTCATCCTCTGCTCTGTCTTCATCCTCTGCTCCATCTGACCTCCTTTTCATCCTCTGCTCCATCTGACCTTCTCCTCTTCGTCTTCTGCTCCATCTGACTCTCTCGTCTTCATCCTCTGCTCCGTCTGACCTTCTCGTCTTCATCTTCTGCTCCACCTGACCTTCTCCTTTTCATCTTCTGGTCCATCTGACCTTCTCCTCTTCATCCCCTGCTTCATCTGACCCTCTTGTCTTTATCTTCTGCTCCATCTGACTCTCTCGTCTTCATCCGCTTCTCCATCTGATCTTCTCCTCTTCATCTTCTGCTCCATCTAACCCTCTCCTCTTCATCCGCTTCTCCATCTGACCTTCTCCTCTTCATCCTCTACTCAATCTGACCTTCTCCTCGTCAGCTTCTTCTCCGTTTGACCTTCTTCTCTTCATCCTCTACTCAATCTGACCTTCTCCTCGTCAGCTTCTTCTCCGTTTGACCTTCTCCTCTTCATCCTCTGCTCCATCTGACCTTCTCCTCTTCATCCTCTGCTCCATCTGACCCTCTCCTCTTCATCTTCTGCTCCATCAGACCTTCTCCTCTTCATGTTCTGCTCCATCTAACCTTCTCCTCTTTTTCCTCTACTCCGTCTGACCTTCTTCTCTTCATCCTCTGCTCCGTCTGACCCTCTGCTCTTCACCTTCTGCTCCGTCTGACCTTCTCCTCTTCGTCTTCTGCTCCATCTGACTCTCTCCTCTTCATCTTCTGCTCCGTCTGACCTTATTGTTTTCATCTTCTGCTCCATCTGACCTTCTCCTCTTCATCCTCCATCTAACCTTCTCATCTCCATCCTCTGCTCCATCTGACCCTGTCCTCTTCATCCTATGCTCCATCTGATCCCAAAATGCTCCGTTCACCTTGTGATGTCATGAAGCGGTAGTAAGAACGTGTTTTCAATTTGGGAGAGGAACTCAGCCTAAATACTCAGGCTTTGTGTGTTAAAAATGTGTGACTAAAACAAAACAAAGACAGTTTTGCATCGCACGTGGCCTTTATGTTGTGAAAAGTACATTCACTCCCAAAAATAGCGCTGTGTCTATAATCGCACCATTAAGGGAACTGCAAATGCATCTCAAATACCAGATGGCTAAAAGTGGATTTCTTATGGGGTCTTTAGTGCATTGGTCACAGCTCTGTTCTCCCTATTCTCTCTTTTAAAAGCTTCGAGTTGCTATGGAAACTGCTGTGCAAAACCACTGTCAATTGTGAGGAATGAGTATTGTCGGCGAGAATTGGTGAGGAGGGAGATTGTTTTTGAGGTGGACACAACAAAGGAAACAACTAATCCATCAAACCCAACTAGTGGTGAGAAGAAAAAAAAAAAAGGAATTTGAAAATGCCCTTAAACCAAATTAAACTAGATCATCCAGTGTTTTCTTCATCCTTTTTGCCCTCTTAGAGCAGGATTTTGGGGAGGTAATGAAGAAAAACATAATAGACTGGCAGGCTCTCCACTCCCTCCTCCTTTCAATGTGAATGCAGCAGTGTGGAACCACAGAGAGCCTCAGACAACTGTCGAGACTGACGAACCGATCACAGTCACTCATTTGTCACAAGTGTCACTCAAGTGTGGAAGACATCTCCTCTTAAAGAGTATTGTAACATTAACCTTAGACTTAAAGCCATCAGTACTTCACTTTTTGTAGAAAGTCTATAGTAGAAAGATCTGTTTATTAATCCTGTTTTTTATTGTCTGTTTCCTTTACTCATAAGTTGCCATGTTGCTCTGATTTACTGATCCACCTGTCAATCAAACCCACCCAGACTTGCTCCAGTCTTAGCAGTAGCACTAGCGTGAAGGAGGGGGTGTGTCTAGGTCAGGACTTCACTGCTGGAGGTTGGAGTGGGACGGTACAAGTACATATATGGTCATGACATCTGAACCCATCTGTGACCACTGTGGCATTTAAATTCACTGCAGGCGTGGATGAATTCTGCAATGGTGACCTGATTACCAGGCAAGAAGAGAAACGAGTGCTTCACTGCAGACGAAACAATGGTACGAAGAAGTAACAAAGTGTGCCCAATTAAAATATGGAGACAGCTCACTCCCGTAGAGGACATTGCCTCTTCGAGCCTAAGTCAAGAGAGCGGAGGGCTTTGGTGACGTCCACGTAGGACATCGAGGTTGGACTTTTCTGTCCCACAATCACACCGCTCACTAATTCAATTGGAGTCATACATAGGTCTACGTCTATATAATGTTGAATGGACCTATCATTGTACCTCTTTGTAGCCTATTCATGGGCTTGGACTAATCTATTAATTAACTATAATTTTTCCCAATATGTTGGTGCAATTGTCCCGGCCTACCTAAATAGCCTACACATTTTTCAAACTAGGCCGACACCCCTTAAGGCATGTTTGATTTATAGCATAGGTTCATTACAAAAAGGCACTATTAAGAAACATTTGACAAAAGAGTAGTCTAGCGCAGTTTTATTCAATGGATCAAATAAATGCAAACATTTTAATTGACTGTCAGCTGTCTACACTTCATTTAAACAATACATTTAAAGCCTATGCTCAATTCTGCCCTCTTGTTCAGCTCCGCAGCCACGACCACCAGAAGTGAGAATCACTGCTGCCCCGGAGATCATGGAGGAAGATTGGAGGAAGAAGCAGAGGGAGAGATGGAGGAAGGCTCCTGTAAGAGGAGGCCATGTGGGGCCACGAGCGTCGGAGAGGAGCTGTTCCTGGAGCAGCAGCAGAGGGGCTTTGCCAAGCTGGAGCTGCAGATCCACCAAATAAATGACAACATGGGGCTTTTGCATGGCCAGTTCAATTGAACAGGGAAGTCGCTGGAGCAGCACTTTGCTCCAGCACAATCTGCCCCACACCTCACATGCACAGACTCTCCTGGCCCCTTCCGATCCCGTGGTTCTCGCTGTGGCACACACCTGCGGAGGAGAGGAGAACAGGAATTTTTTGTTTATTATGATAATTATATTTTCACAATATAGTAGCCTGTACTTGTCCTTTGTTAATTCATTTTGTCACAATTAAATCAAGTTTGTAAACCACCCTGTGTTGCACGTAATTTCTTAAGCTATATCAGTGTAGGTCGAGGCCTATACTTATAAAACCTTAAGCCTATGTAGCCCATCGTAACAAAAAGTAGCTGCCAATTTACAGTTCTATGTGTATGAGTGCATATTCTTAAAACATTTGACACTAAACTTGCACTTTAAATGGGCCTAAAGGTAATGCATTTATCATCGTAATGCAATTGCAATAACAGTTTGTTTAGCCAACATAATTGTATTATGTCAGTGTTTACCTGTTGCCTTGAGGCGACCGGCCTAGGAGCTGTCCATAGTGCTGTTGCCGAGAGTGGGATATCTGTTGTATCAAAACACATGAGTCAGAATGTAAAAGGTACACAAATATTAGACAGTAAATTTAGTTTAGCCTACTGCTCCTCCACCAGCTGATCCCTCCTCACCCGGGCTGCTGCTTGTGCACGCCTTCTGTAGTCCTCTCCTCAGGTATGTCAAATACACATCCAATGTCGTGTAGTACAAAACATGCTACAAAGAAGGCAGCGGCTTTCTGAGGACTATAGTACAATGTACCACCGGACGTATCCAAACATCTGAAGCGCATTTGGAGCAGCTCAAAAGTTCTTTCAATCACACTACGCGTTCGTGTGTGCTTTTGATTATAGGCAACTCGCTCCTATTCTCTGTCGAACAGGATCATCAGCCAGGTCCTCAGAGTACAGACATTGTCCCCCAACAGCCCCCATCCAGAGGAGGGAACACTAAAGGATTGCCAGTTGGCCAGAATGAATAAGTCATGGGTGGATCCAGGATAATTGGCAAATATGTGCATTATTCTACACCCTGCATCACAAATCTCCTGTACATCAATGGAATAGGTTCATTTGCGATTGATGTAGATCAGTGCGTTTTCATTTGGCGCATGTATCTGAAAGTCAATCACACCCAGGCCATTAGGGAATCTAAACTTGTGCCAGAAATCATTTTTCACTCGTGCTCGGTCTTCAGGAGACATGGACCACTGTATGAATTCATTGGCATGTCAGACTGAGCATGACGTAACTGTGTGTATTGCCGACGGACTGAGATATGCCTCCAGCTGAACCCAGGGGGTGCTGGACTGACCCAGTGGCATGAAACTGTAATGCTACACTTACTTTGGTAGCCACAGAGGGGGTAAGAACACTGATGAATCAATGTACTGTACATGAGGTAAGATGTCTTGAAATCACAATAAAACTATCATTTGTGCGCATTAACCTCTTGAGACCCTGTGGCCCCATACGAGGACATTACATTTTTGCCTCTTAGCACCATGATTTTCAATTATTTTAAACTTTCACCTGTAATCAACTAAAAACCTCTACAGCAGCTCCCGAAAGTAAAAAAAAACTGCATGGTAAAGTTTAGATGCAAAATTTATGAATAAAACCAATGTATTTATGTACAATAATGTCTCTTCATGTATCTTAATGTATCTTCATTTGGCATTAAAATTTGACACATTTTATTGACCACAGCAGACGAGAGCATCAGTAAATGTCACGTCCTCGTTTGAAGACATTGGGACTATGTTATATTATTGATTGTACATGTTGTTAGGTAAACTTGGGAATATTTAGATGAGTTTACAGTTATAAATTGCTGGACGTTTCTGCTGCTATAGGGAAACTGCTGCCTGTCTCCACTTTTTGCACCTCTACTTTTTTTTGTAACGATTGAAAACCAGAAAAAATTCAAACTGTGGACCACATTTTCAGGCCTTTTTGTGTGTTTTTAACCTCACTCACTGAACCCCAACCCGCTCATGGTCGACCTACGTCACATTTGGCAGGTTTAGGGCTTGAAATAAACAGCTAAGTGCTGTTTGTTTGTTTTTTGTAATTTATTTATACATTTTAATGTTTTTACATTTTTTAACCAGTGGTGTCATACAGAAGACTTACTTAGTAGGTCCTGCTTATCCCAAATAGCAATGAAAAATGCACACCATACAAAAGCTCGGGTCTCAGGAGGTTAAGCCATGTTATAAAGTTGAATTTATTTAAATGTATTTGTTTGAAGGATAAGAGATTGATTGATGGTCGTCTTAGTCATAATCACAACAACAGAAGAAATTCAGAATAATTCAAATACATTCAGAAAAATAAAATGTTATAATGTTCCCTTCTCAAAAACAGACCTGAAGTTGTGCTTTGTTTCATTCACACCTTTGAGTCATTCTTTATTATTAGTCTGTCTACATCTCCAAAGCTCAAAACACGTGAATAGCTCCTTTAGTTCACTGAAGATAGAAAATTCCAGGTCTGAAATTATCCAAATGTTTCTAGTGCAGGTGTACGGAGGTTAAAAACACAGTGGAGCACTTCCTGTATTACCACATAACATCACAAGGTGGAACAGAGCATTTTCTTTTTGAGAGAACAATTCCAGGTCTGTTTGCGATGAGGTAACAACATTATAACATACTGTAGATAAGAAAATAGCGTAACCTGGACTACCTATAATTAAGTACATCATTGCTATGTACTGGTACCAACATACTTTAAAACGGCCCCGTTGTTTGACCTTGGACGACCACGGACCATGAAACTAATTACCTCCAGCCCCAGTGTTATCTGCTCAAATCGCTGTCCAGATCTGTGGAGTTGAGGCTGGATCCTCCGGGAGCTCCTTCACCTCTCGAGAATCACTCCACAAGCTCCGACAATGGACAAGTTTTCAGTCTGGGTTCAATAAATAATGCAAAAAATCAAACCGCAATGTCTCCGACTCTTAGTGCATAATTAAAATCCCCAACATGGAGACGATGGAGAGACAGTGAAAGAAAGAGGATTTAAACAGAGGTCTTTTAGAAGAGATGGAAAAGACGACACTGAGATGAAACTGTCTGAGATCGAGTAAGTTTGACTGAGAAATACTTGTGTTTTTTCTGATGTTTAGTTACAAAGAACGTCATTTAATGAAGACATGTTATGCTTGAACAGTTAAAATCAATGACACCCATGGATCATTGTTATAATTTGGACATTTTACATCCAAATATTCATTTAAAACAGGGGTGTCAAACTCATTTTGGTCCGGGGGCCGTATACAACCTACTTTGATCCCAAAAGGGCCGGATCAGAAAACTCAGTTCTCTCTTCAAGTTATTGTATTTTTCTCCGTGTCTCGTAGTGGTGTTTAAGATTATATTCCTCGAGCAACGCCACTTGTTCCAAACACACTGAGCACAGATTTCCCATTCACCTCTGTCAACAAATAAGAATTAGACTATTTTTCTTGGGAAATCCTGAACTCAGCATCTGCTTTTCTCATTTTTTGACATTTTGCTGATGAGGGTCACGGTCGACAGTCAGAACGATCGTCCTTTAAGAGCGTTTGGAAAGAGGAAAGTCTTCATTTGTGCTGCTCTGGTGGGAGTCGCAACGCACAGAAACGCCGGAGACGCTGCTATGCTTAAACGGTGCAGAAAATTAACAGAAAAATCTGAAAATTTTAAGTATTTTAATAGAAAAATCAGCCGAGGGCCAGATTAAAGGTCTTGGAGGGCCGGATCTGGCCCCCGGGCCGCATGTTTGACACATGTGATTTAAAATGACTTTAAAAGAAATGCTGACTTTGTGTTAGAAGACGGGTGCTCAGTAGGAGCTGACATCGCCGTAAACATCATCACAAAACAAAGAGCCGTGAAATTGACGATGTCCCGTCGATGTGAGCTCCCTGACGCTGCTGCACATGTGCACAAGCCCCAAGCACCATTATAGTTTAAATGCCGTCAATTTGAGCTTCAGAAGTGGAGTAACAAGTCACATTTTAAAAGTGTATTGGTTTTATTGTATGTTTTGACCAGTTAAGCAGCACTGACATGTGCATGTTGGATTCATGACAGAATACCTATGTTAGATGATTGAAAAGTTTGGATTTAGTATTTGATTTTATCATTATGATTTTCATGACATCATATTTTATTTTGTGTCTCTGTGTAGAAAATGTAACTGTTCAGAAAGGCGCTGTATAAATAAAATATCACTGTATTATAATAGGAAATTCACACAGCCTATGATATTATAATACAATAGTGCTGTCAATGGATTCAAATATTTAATCGCGATCAATCTCATGAATGTCATAGTTAATTCGTGATTAATTGCAAATTAATCACACATTTTTTGTCCCATAAATCATCATTTTAATACTCTTATCAACACAGAAAAGTGGATAGGCTTATTTTGTGCAAATGTTTTTGTTTGTTTGTTTGTTTGTTTGTTTGTTTTCCTCTGTAACTGTGTGAGTGAAGTGCCTCTTCTGTTTTCAGAACAATCAAATAACGGGTGAAATAATGTGCTGTGACCCTGAGGTAGTTCTTATGACTGAGGGACATCCAGTGTTGTACTGCAAAAAACACTACAGATACCACAACTGTCACATTTTGCAGAAATACAAATTAATGACCTGGGACAATCTTATTAAATTTAAAAATATCTGTCTAATGTACAAGATTAAACATGGCTCGGCCCTTTCGCTGAATGACTTTGTTCATTTTAGATCTAGTGAGGGCAGAGTGACCAGAGGAGCAGTGAGGGAAGACTGCATTATTCCTCATAGAAAATCTGTATTTGGTCAGTTCTGTTTTCTCCATCAGTGGAACTCCGTGCCTGAAGCCATCAGAACATCTCCCTCATTCTCTGCTTTTAAAAAGAATGCTAAAAAGTGGCTTTTAGAAACGCAAATGTGTGAACACTAAAACTTTTATTGTGTTTTTGTAATGTTACTGTACATTTGTGTAATTTTTAATGTGTAACTTTTTAAGTGTATTTTCTTTTAGGATGCCTTTTTGACATCTGGCAAAGGGACTACAGATGCACATTAGCTCTTATCAGCTAACTCGGGCACATTTACATAGATTTGATGTTGATTAATGTGCATTGTCCCCTTTTCAAATAAATAAATAAATACTAGGGACACTTCTGTCGCTGTCCGTGGTTCTTGTCACGGACTTGCTGTATTTTTTGAAGCAGACTTTGTTTCATGTTTTCCTTGTGCGGGTGATGTCGGCATGTGCAGATGTGCTGTGCTTTCGTCCACCTCCTCCAACCGGGGCTTCTCAGTTTCGTACAAATTGTTTTCCTTCCTATTTACAGCCTGATCCTGTAGTTTTTCGAACGTTATTAGCAGTGGCCACAGCTTATGAAAAAATGTGTTCACTGGGTCACAAAGAGTGTTAACGTGTTGCTTATCTCGGGTTGTCCAAACTTTTTTCCTCAAGGGCCCCGCGTCAAAACAGGGACAAGCAGACGGCCAATCAAGGGCCATAGACTTGTGCCCTGTACAGTGAATAATTCTTAAACGTCAATTTTTAACAAGTTAGAATGAGCCAACAGATCTTTATTTTAGTAGTAGTTTATCTGGTCATTTTGCAGCACTACATGACAAAACAAAACAAAACATCATGACCGAAAGAGTTTAGGCTGAAGTTAAAGTACTTCTAACGCCAAACTCTGTTAAACCATGACAGAATTCCAGGAAAGGAAAGCTGCGTATGAACAGTAAGTTTGCATTTACAATTTCACTTACAACTTACACTATATATGAGACAAAATATAAATTAAAACAAACAAAACTTAATGCATAATTCATTCATTCCAGAGCTCTAGAGCTTTACAACACTTTACAGTCGTCCCTCTCTACATCACGGTTCACCTTTCATGGCCTTGCTGTTTCGCAGATTTTTTTTGTGTGTTTTTTTTTACAGTGTATGAACCTGCATTGTGTTCTGCGTTCTTATTGGCTAAGGGAGAACCAGCGCATTGTGTCCTGCGTTCTTATTGGCTAAGGGAGAACCAGCGCATTGTGTCCTGCGTTCTTATTGGCTAAGGGAGAACCAGCGCATTGTGTCCTGCGTTCTTATTGGCTAAGGGAGAACCAGCGCATTGTGTTCTGCGTTCTGATTGGCTAAGGGAGAACTCATGCATTGTGTTCTGCGTTCTGATTGGCTAAGGGAGAACTCATGCATTGTGTTCTGCGTTCTGATTGGCTAAGGGAGAACCAGCGCATTGTGTCCTGCGTTCTTATTGGCTAAGGGAGAACCAGCGCATTGTGTTCTGCGTTCTTATTGGCTAAGGGAGAACTCATGCATTGTGTTCTGCGTTCTGATTGGCTAAGGGAGAACTCATGCATTGTGTTCTGCGTTCTGATTGGCTAAGGGAGAACTCATGCATTGTGTTCTGCGTTCTGATTGGCTAAGGGAGAACTCGTGCATTGTGTTCTGCGTTCTGATTGGCTAAGGGAGAACTCGTGCATTGTGTTCTGCGTTCTTATTGGCTAAGGGAGAACTCGTGCATTGTGTCCTGCGTTCTTATTGGCTAAGGGAGAACTCATGCATTGTGTTCTGCGTTCTGATTGGCTAAGGAGAACCTGTGCATTGTGTTCTGCATTCGGATTGGCTAAGGGAGAACCAGCGCATTGTGTCCTGCGTTCTTATTGGCTAAAGGAGAACCAGCGCATTGTGTCCTGCGTTCTTACTGGCTAAGGGAGAACTCATGCATTGTGTTCTGCGTTCTGATTGGCTAAGGGAGAACTCATGCATTGTGTTCTGCGTTCTGATTGGCTAAGGGAGAACTCATGCATTGTGTTCTGCATTCTGATTGGCTAAGGGAGAACTCATGCATTGTGTTCTGCGTTCTGATTGGCTAAGGGAGAACTCATGCATTGTGTTCTGCATTCTGATTGGCTAAGGGAGAACTCATGCATTGTGTTCTGCGTTCTGATTGGCTAAAGGAGAACCTGTGCATTGTGTTCTGCATAATCGAAGGTGTTTATAAGAAGAAAAAACAGTGCCAAAAACTACCCATAACGATGTCTCCTCCTTTAGATCATGGAGAGGTTTTACCGCCTTAAAACATATATAATAATTGTAAAAAATAAAGCTGACTACTTTGCGGATTTCGCCCATCATGAGTTATTTTTAGAACATAAGTGAGGGACCACTGTATGCTCATTTTAGCCTTCTACAGCATTAGACTTTTTTAAAATCAGCACTCAGACTGTTCCGTACATGAGCCCCTCGAACAGAAATACAATCCCTTTTTTTTCTTAGGTCTTCTCTTCATTTTTTGATGCCTGCTATTCTAAGGTCATACTGACACTCTCTCTATTCAAGCTTAGCTCCTCAAAGGACACACAAAAAATTGCTATTGGCTTTATCAGTGTAGATGCAGTAAAAAGTGTTGCTTTAGATAATTTGGGCCAAGAAAAATTGGTCTAAGGGCCGCATTTTCCTCCTCTGAGCCGTAAAAGCCATCATTTGGATATGGGCTGGAGTAAATGGAGCTACAGTACAGAATGGAGCTGCAAATACTGTACGACTAAACGCCGGGCGCTCTATGATACGCCGGGTCCTCAAATAATGGCGCCCCAGGTTCAGTTGTGATTGTAATTCACTTTTTTAACCAGCAGGAGTCACGGCGTTTCCCTTTAAGCCTCTCTTTGCTGAAACGTTCAAATTGTTTCTTTTGAATCAGCATGACGACGTGAACAGACCCCGCGCTACATTCCAACATTAAAATGGGCCCTTTTTCAAAAACATTAGTTCCTGTCCCCACTGGTGAAGTTCAAATGGTTTTCCTGACTGGAGCTCGATAAAGCGCTTTCCTGAATGTGCTGAACAGTAAAAGACTATCCGCTGATCACCTCCGGCTGTCCACCGCCGCTAAAATGAATGGGAAATCAAAGTCACACTCGATATGGCCGCCACTGTTGAATAATGCGCCGCGCTCTGGCTTCTCTCGCTCTCCTCTGAAGCACTAAAGCATAAAACAGGTTCGGGCGATCGTTTAAATATCGTCAATAGACCCTTCCACCTGCGACCGCTCAGTTTGGAGCAGAGAGAAAAGTTAAGTTCATACAAATTAAAAACTGCAGATTAAATGGTTGTTGGAAGCTAAAAGTTTTATTATACCTAATTTAATTGACCTGCTTCCCTAAGGATAGGCTAGCAGGCTATTGATGGCGCTGTAGCTCATTTTTGTCGTCCTAAATGTGTAGAAAACTGTGGTACAAACTTATTATTCTTCACTTTCCTAACATGGTGATCTGAATATATTTTGTGTTAGCAGTTAAGACGCTAATAAAAGGAAAATAACCCCTCTTTAGCTGCAGTTCAAACTCATTTCTCACTTTTTTAGCCTATTCTTTCCATTCTAGTTTTGCAAAGCACTTCACAACTTTTAGGGGACAGGAGTTTTAATGCTACAACACTGTTCACTGTTAACAGAAACCGACTTCTAACAACTACTGCCACTATAAAGTTTGCAGTTGTGGTTATTCATTCAGAAAGCAGAACAAGCCTCTCACTTTGAGCCTGGGACTAAAACCGTGTTGTAATAAACACAAAAAAGCTGTGATGTAAAGCAGGGGTCACCAAACGTTCTTCTCTGGGGGTCACGTTATCGCTCCTGACTGTGACGGGGGCCGGGGTCGGGTCGGCCGTGTAACAGAATTGTATATGTATTCGTATTGAACCGTCGCGGTACGGGGGTCACGGTTCAGTGCGCGCATTTTGAAGGAGAATATACGGTACAAAAGTTTAATATTGAACTGACCACGGGACTTTCCTTTTGCAACGGTTTCCTTAACCATTGCCATGTGCAAGCCCTGATTGGTCCATGAACATGTATACATGTCTGGATTGGTCTAGCTAGCAAACTCCGCCTTCAAATACAAAACTGCTGTTGTTGAAAGTTGCTGCTGTTAGGTCGTTGCGAGAGGGGTGAAAGACGATGGTGAGTAATTCAAGCCCGGAGTTAGAAGACCCACCACCATCATTTAAGTCGGTGGTGTGGGCAGGGCTCTACAGTGCGCCCATTTCACTCGCATTTGCAAGTAAATATTTCGGCGTGCGAAGGAGAAAAACAAAACAAGGGCACCTGTGCAAGTGCTTCTGCAGCCACAATAAGGAGCTGCGCACAGACGTAACGTGACAAGTTAAACATTCTAAATGTATCAAACATTAGGGGCGCACTCACACTAGGACTTCAGAATCGTGCCCAAGCTTGGATCACCCCACGCTTTCCCAGCGCGAGCGCAACCGAACACCTCCGACCGCCCACGACCCCAGCATACGAGCTCCCCGTGTGCGGCGATATCACTCATAGAACAATCTCCGCTTCAAAACACACCCATGCTCACCTTAAACGAGGCGCGCCGCAGCAGGACCCACACCTGTCCCTCTCAGTAGACACCCCCGTGCTGCTGGACTTCCTCCTCCGCTAAAGCAAGAACTTTGTCTTGGTTTTGTCTCGGACTCGAGCGCATTTGGACTCAGTCTCGTCACGGACTCAAGGTCTGAATACTGAGTGCGGTCATATTTCATTACTGCCGCTGCTTTCAGCAATAAACTTGTGCCGGTGTGCGGGACCTATGCGCTGGAGCACGTGGACACTCTGTGCGGCACCGCCAGTGCGCGGCTCGTCCACCACTGCGCGCACCCAGAAGGTACATAAAAGGCACCTAAAAAGACCATGTGTTAAAACTTCACTGATGTACCCAGCTCAGTAACCAATCAATATACTCAATGTGGTGCTTGCGTGTTCAGTTGTTTTACATGTTTTACTTTTACTTGTTTTACTACAAGTTGCAGTTATCTCAGCTGGAGATTTAGGCAAAAAAAAGCTGCCTCTGAGCACAGCCTGTCTGGTTATGTTTTTTTTCCTGCACTGTACCGAAAATGTACCGAACCGTGGGGTCTGAACCGAGGTACGTACCGTACCATGAATTTTGTGTACCGTGCCACCCCTAGTGTGCGTGTGCATGTGTGTGTGTGTGTGTGTGTATGTGTGTGTGTGTGTGTTAGTCAGAGGTCGATGGTGCAGACTGGCAGCTTCACTTCCATCAGTCTGCCCCAGGGCAGTTGTGGCTTCAGTAATAACTCACCCCACAGAGAGTGGAGTGAGTGAATAAGGGGATGAGGGTATCATGTATTCTCGTTAATGCCATTAAAGGTTTAGATGTAACTGCGCTGACATGAACCAACTGTTTTTAAATGTCCAGTGGGTGGATTCCTTTAAGCTGGTAAATGTGGAGCAGGTTTGTTCGCAGCAGCACAGACTGAGTGTGCTGGACAGCTCCTCACTTTAAACACCGGTCTCTGTACAGGATTAAGCATTAGCAGCACGGCGCCTGATAGTGGATAAGTGACGCCCGGGGCCTGAGCAGAGCAGGAGGCAGAGTGAGTGAGTGAGTGAGTGAGTGAGAGCTGGAGGTCGCTACTGATTTCACAGACTTTGGGTCAGAGGCTGAAGCACTGGGCCGGAGGGACTAAGAGATGGAGTCTTCACTCAGGAGTGAATGAGCATGAGAGAAAGATGACAGAGAACAGGCCTGAACCACAGGGATAGATTAGATTTACAATGATTGTTTCAATAAAAAAGAGTAATAAGTTCACATTTGAAACATGTCCATAACAATTAACAAAAACATTGATGTCTGACAAACGACTGCAAAAGTCACATTTCAGAACATGTGTGAGGTATAGTGTTAACAGTTTAATGGTAACTTTTATTAAAACATCAAATCTAACATGACAAGAAAATTCTATTTGTTCTAAAGACTACCCGATTATTTTAGGTGTACATTATATTGACCGTTATATCAGCTAACCAATATATCAGGCTGATATTTACACTTTTTATTGGCTGTGGGCCTTAATTCTCCAGCACAGGTTGATATTTAGTTTTCCTCACTAGAGCAGAGTGTCTGAGCATAAGGTGTCAGGAGATTCCTTCACCTGTGTCGAGTCGTTTGAAGCTTTAGATGTTAAAGGCAGGATTTTAAAATCAATACGTTGCTGGATGGGTACCCAGTGCAGAGCATCTGAATGTGCACCCACACACGCTCTGAGGTCCGAGGGCAGCTCCAACTCGTGGGGCCTAAGACGAGAGTGAAATCCAGGGGGACAGGGCCTTCACTGTGGTCAGCACCAAACTCTGGGACTCTCTGACCCCACATCCGTCTTAAGACCCACGACTACTCTGGCTTTTAACACCACGTGAACTGTGTTGTCCTCTGTGTCTTTTAGTTAGTTGTATTTCATTTTTTATTTGATTTTATTTATTGTTTTTTATATAATTTTTAGCTTTATGCACCTTAACACTTTGTATTTATTGTTTTCTTTTATGATTTGCTATATTTTATTGTCTTAACTTGTCTGTGCAGCACTTTGGAAACTGTTTATAAAAATGTGCTGTAGAAATAAAGTGCTTTGTATTAACATATCTATTTGTACCTGTTAAAGGCTGAATTATAGTTCTGCGTCGACTCAGCGCACACTGCCGCTGTCGCCTTGTCGCTGTTGTTTTTCATTTATGGTTCTGCGTCGAGGTCCGTCCGCCACAGCACTGGGGGGTGTGGATTTAAACCAGCCTATGCTACTGCAGACATATAATCTCTGAAAAGTTTAACACAAACCATCTCCAACGTGTTATACGCACAGAACAGACTCACCATCAGCAGCACATCCTGTCACACAAAGAACTTTTGTGCTGTGACATTTCCATTTGTGCAAGTTTATTTCTAAAATTATTAATTGCTCCTATAATTGCCGCACACTGCAAAAAAGGATTTTCTAGCATAGTTAAACTGACTTGAATCAAGCAGATTCATCTTAAAAGATCCATTTTAAGATTTTTTTACTTAATAAGATGAGTTTTTTTACCTGTTTCAAGATATTCCATCCTGATTTATCTTATTTAGATATTACAACTAATTCTAAGCACTTTTTATATTAAATCAAGCCAGGTTAAGCCTCTTTAACTTCCTTCTCAAACCAATAAGGTGAAAAATCTTGCCATAAATATTTGAAACTCATGTTTTCTGCTTCATATTTTGTCTCGTTTTAAGAAAACTTGGTAAGTGGAAATTTCTTGCTGCACTGGCAGATAATTTCACTTAAAATACGGCATTTTTACCTCAAAAGTGGTATTTTTTTCTTATTTTTGATAGGCCTTTTTTGCTGCACAAAAATAATAATGAATAATTTTAGAAATAAACTCACACAAATGAAAATTGTCACAGCACAAAACAGGACAAACGAAATACAAACGTTTTCTATAATTTTCTGCCTGTTTTGAGGCTGTTTCACCTTTTGAGGGGCTGGATGACGTCATCGGCCCAAAATAAAACTGCAAATATCTTGCGACCAAAATCGCACAAACAAACTTTTTGCAGCACAAAACAGCACAAACGAAGCACAAACGACTGACTCCATTTTGGATGTTTTAGTGCATTCTGAAGCTTCCTGGGGGCTGATCCCAATTTGTCCTTTAAAAGAATCGTTAATTTCTCAGAAACTAAAGCAGCACAAATGAAACTTTTTGCAGCACAAAACAGCACAAACGAAGCACAAACATTGACATAGTTTTTGTGTAGGTTTGAGTTTGACGTGGGGCCAACTTCACAGAGGTCCATAAAACCCTTAATGTCTCTGTGTATTGTCCCTTCAAATAAAGACTAAACTAAACTAAACTCCAGGTAACAACATTATAACATGCCTTAAAACTCACAAGAATCCATTTTAGAGCTTTAACCGTGACCGCTCCAAACAACAAAACTGAATCCAAGCCCTTATAGTTTCTCTTTTGCTGGGAGAGAGCAGAGTGATGGGGGGATATGTGCGGCAGAGGTGTGCAGCGGTGATGAAATCTAAGCGGACGTGGCGAGGTCGTGGAGAGGCGGCGGAAGCGTTGGACGGGGCCCCGGTGCAGCGGAGGAGCGGAGCCGCCCTTAAACGAATTCATCCATCAATATGATCTGGTGGTCGTCGGGGCTGAGCCGAGTCTGCCTCCGAAAACTCACTTTACAAAGATTTAGTTTGAGCGCACTGGGACCGAACGCAGACTGTACGATGAGGAAAACAAAAGCAGTGGGCGTTCACTTGTCAAAAATGGTCAAAAGAGAGCGCACGTTGTCTTGTATTAACTCATTTACTGTGCGCTTGAGTGTGGCTTTATAAACAAGTTTGCGACAAGTTTTGTGGCTAAACAAATATGTTAAAGAAAGTGTGATGTGATTTTTAAAAAAACAAAACAAAAGTAAAAGCATACACTAGTGGCTGAGGGAATAAGAGTTAAATATACTAAACAAAATCAACTTGTGAGGTTTAAGCTGTGTTAGAATGTTGCTACCACATCAAAAACATACCTGGACTTTCATTTATTAGTCCAGAGGTGTCAAACTCATTTTGGTCCGGGGGCCGTATACAACCTACTTTGATCCCAAAGGGGCCGGATTGGAAAACTCCATTCTCTGTTCAAGTTATTGTATTTTTCGCCATGTTGTGTCTCATAGTGGCGTTTATATTCCTCCTTTATATTTATATTCCTTGAGCACCGCCACTTGTTGCAAACACACCAAGCGTACAGGTTTCCCATTCACCTCCGTGAAAAAGAAGAATTAGTAAATTTTTCTTGGAAAATCCTGCACTCAGCTCCACTTTTCTTATTTTTGACATTTTACTGATGAGGGCGTCATGGTCACAGTCAAAACGATCATCCTTTAAGAGAGTTTGGAAAGAGGCGAGTCTTCATTTGTGCTGCTCTGGTGGGAGGCGGCCACACACAGAAGCACTGGAGATGCTGCTATGCTAAGTGGCGTAGAAAATTACCAGAAAAATCTGAAAATTTTACATATTTTAAGAGAAAATCAGCCGAGGGCCAGGTTAAAGGTCTTGGAGGGCCAGATCTGGCCCCTGGGCCGCATGTTTGACACCTGTGTATTAGTCTGTCTACATCCCCAAAGCTCAAAATGCTCTGTTCCACCTTGTGATGTGATCAGACAATAGGTTATATGAGACAGAATGGGGCATTTAGATACAATTTTGAGGCCTCTGTAGTTAAATTTCTTCTAATGTGTCTAAAATTGACCAAATTAAATGACATTTTGTTTCTCACATTTTCAATATGCTTTTTAAATGATAAGTGAGAGTCCATTGTGACACCTAAATACTTGTATTCTTGTAACACTTGTAGAGTTTGCCCGACTACCAGAACTATTGGATCTCTCTCTCTGTTTGCAGATTTTGAGAAAAAGTTGATGCAGTTTGAAGGACAAAACATTCAATAAAGCTCAAACTCGGGCATTTCTTCTCAAAGTATAAACGACAAACATTAATTGAACAAAATCACATCTGAACGAACAGTGTAAAAAAACTATAAATGTTCAAATAAGAAAGAATCTAACAACAAACTCTGCAATTACATATTTAAATTAAACAATTCTGCTGCCCAAATTATTGCATTACTAGTTGGACAAAACTACTCTTAAACTGTCTACGAAACGGTATGAGACAAAAAGCCCACTAATTATCATGATTGCAGAATACTTGACAAATGCAAATTTCTGGGACAACACAATCAAATATGCAGATTTAATTTGGGTATACTAAGTGTTTATTAATAATCTTGCTCCACCTCTTCTCAAGGAGTTTGTGAAAAGAAATTTAAATTGGACAAGAAGAGCGGCTCTAGAGGTGACCGCCGGTGCCGTTCAGGAAAACAGCTTCCGGAGCAGCTCTGTTTTGCTTATGGAGCAGGTCGAACATGGAACACAGTGACGCTTACGTACAAGAACTTTCAAAACTGGCGGTATTATCGAAAGCTTCAAATCAGGGGTGGTTCGATGGTCAAATATGTCACCATGTTCAACCATTTTTGTAATTTTTTGAGGGGTGGTTGGTTTAACTCATCCATATGTTCCCTCAGCCCTATGTTCCCTCAGCTCTATGTTCCCTCAGCCCTATGTTCCCTCAGCCCTATGTTCCCTCAGCTCTATGTTCCCTCAGCTCTATGTTCCCTCAGCCCTATGTTCCCTCAGCCCTATGTTCCCTCAGCCCTATGTTCCTTCGGCTCTATGTTCCCTCAGCTCTATGTTCCCTCAGCTCTATGTTCCCTCAGCTCTATATTCCCTCAGCTCTATGTTCCCTCAGCCCTATGTTCCCTCAGCTCTATGTTCCCTCAGCTCTATGTTCCCTCAGCCCTATGTTCCCTCAGCTCTATGTTTCCTCAGCTCTATGTTCCCTCAGCCCTATGTTCCCTCAGCCCTATGTTCCCTCAGCTCTATGTTCCCTCAGCTCTATGTTCCCTCAGCCCTATGTTCCCTCAGCCCTATGTTCCCTGGGCTCTATGTTCCCTCAGCTCTATGTTCCCTCAGCTCTATGTTCCCTCAGCCCTATGTTCCCTCAGCTCTATGTTTCCTCAGCTCTATGTTCCCTCAGCTCTATGTTCCCTCAGTCCAGCTCGAGGCCCTGGTGCAAAGGACCCTAGGTTGAAATTACTCTGAATCATCCCTTTAAATGTGGTATAAAAATAAAAATGGCTTGACTTGAGAGTTTAATTTGAGAAAATTCTTAGAAATAAGAAAAATCTTAGAAATGAGGGAAGATACGGACTCATTTTCAAAATTTTCAGTGAAAAACACATTTTTTGAACTGAGGGAACAAAGGGCTGTGGGACCATAGGACTGACCCCAACTCTTTAACTCTTTACTTCCAAATGAACTGGCTGAAATGAATTGTATGTCTCATCTGTTTTGCCAGTTTAGCACTGTCAATGTTCATGTCCCCTCTATCTTGGTATTGCTGCTGTTTTCCCCCCTTCCTTTAGAGCAGTGATACCCATTGTAACCAGGGCCATCCTAATGTAAATAAAAGTGAGGAGACGGCGGGCGTGCTCCAGAGCGGGTTGGAGAGTGTATCTGGGCACGTCTCAATCCGTTCTCCTCGCGAGTAAAACTAAATAATCTCTCTTGTCTTTCTTCTCTGAATGTTTTAGATGGTGTTAAACCTAACAGTCACTCATCTCGTTATACTGTGTATAATGACAATAAAGGCTTTCTATTCTATTCTATTGTATGTATAGTGAGTGTATAGGTAGTGTGCTGGTGTTATGTACTTTTGTGTGATTGTTGCTGTACTTTTCTCTGTTCTGTAGATGATTTCACATCAACCTGCTGAGGGACTGAAGATGGAAATTAGCCATGATGGTTATAATCTTTACATATTTATATTTTAAATGTTCATTAATATGTACTCTCCCTTTACAAATAAATAAAATAAATAGAGTATGTACAATGTGCACTGTAGTACAAATACTGTTACAAATACTGTAACTGTCGGCATGGAAAGCAGGTCAAAGTGTTTCTGAACAACCTAGACCAGCCATGCAGCACAGTCGGCTAATCCCCCAGCTACATACTCCTAAGGTCGTCATTTATAAAGTGTGCGTACATACACAAATGTTATGTAAAGTTTGTGATCTATAAAAAGACAACTGTACATAGACATTTGCAAATCTTGTCCACAAACCCAGAACTTTACACATGAAGGCTTTCAAAGATGAGCCAGGAGATCTGAGCTCAGAGAGATGAAAAGTAAAGCGAGTACGAGGAACTTTGTGGAAGTTTGTATGAACAATTTCAGTAAGAATCCACTTGTAGTTTTCTAAATGAGATCCCAGGTCTCCAGGATTCAGGAATCAAAGTCCTTCTTCTTCCTGCTCTGAGCTATAACGTACTAAATGTTTGGCCAAATATTAATATCAGTCTTTTTCATCATAAATACCACACGCACAGTAAGAGCTGCTATAACCGCTGCACGAAGAATCGCTTAAAAACATTTCCAAACCAGGGTATAAATGTTTCTTTAAAGTTCATTCACTTAGTCCAATAACTGATCGTCCACCAAAACACTGACACGTTTTCACACATTTCTGATGGACTGGCCAAACAAGATCTTATTATCAGCCACGTATATCAGCGATTCTAAAACTTTTCACACCAGTTACCAGCTAGAATAATACGGAGTGTTCCAAGTACCACCACATCTACATCCGGACTAGAACAGGTCTAAACTAGGGACGTCCCGATCCGATACTGAGTATCGGTATCAGCTCCTGATCCAGCTCTTTTATGAGTATCAGACAGTATTGGATTCAGTTACGTGATCAGACAGATGTAGTTTCACGTTTTTGCAGCATCGACGTGCTTTAAGGCAGCTGTAAATCAAAACGCCGTCATGTCGCTGTGTGGGACTTTTCACTACAACAAAACGAGTCAAACAGCAACATGTAAACAAACATTTTCTCAGTGAGGAACCAGCAGAGCCACTTTAACACGACCAGTTTGATTCGTCATTTACAAAAGAATCATCTGGACGAATTTGAGATTTACAAGTGCAAGACGGCAAAGCCACAGTGGCAAACACTGGCGGAGGCATTTCAGAGAAAGTAAGGTCAGTAAGGCTTTCATCATCTAATGGACTTTTTGGAGCTATGGTACGAACTTCGTTCACGACACTACATTACGGAGACAGTGCTACCGGAGCTAAATAAAAAGATCAGCATAGGAAAGACCACTCCTTAAGAAAAATCAGATTGGAAGCCAAAAAATCTTGACCGGGACATCTTTAGTCTAAACCAGGTCTAAATATGATGAAATAGTAGATAAGGTAGTTCTAAACACTGATGAGGTGTAGCTTCAAATTATGATAAAGCCAAAGGAGGACAAAAACATTCATGGTGTAGCAACTGTCCACCTGCTTTTAGAATCTGAAGAGAGTGCGCCTATAAAAAAAAAGAGGCCCTGTGAAGTGTCCTGACCTCTAACCTTTTACCTCAAACAGAAGCACGAGCGGCCAACTACAAGCTCTGGAAAGTCACTGCTAATTGCGAATCTAGTTGTGTGTTTACTTGGTGACTGTAGCGGTTCTGTTAATGAAGTGAACATCAGCCATCAGCTCTAATATGCCATAGTCGGAGGTCATTATGAGTGTTCTGCAGGGATCATTCACTCTGCTCCTGTGTCTTCTCCTTTGGCAAGCACTGGTGATTATACATCTTACATACACAGTGGCCATGTTTACCTGATGTTTTTTAATTCCAAATAAATTGTTTTGAATTAAATAGTTTGGAATTAAAATACTCTCCTTCGAGTTTACATGGAAATAATAATTACGAATTGAGGTTTACATGGAAAACATGTTAAATCGTCTTTATTTAATTCCACTCAACGTCTGGGGGTGGGGAAGGGTTGTGATTGGACAGAGACATAAACGTATTTATGTCTTTGGGAAGAAAACACACACTTCAGCTGCTCCCGGCTTTTCTGTCATCTCGGTTTGTCTCCGCCGACACAAACACGATCCAAACTTTTTCCGCAGTCCTTCTAATGATAATGAAGCAGTAGCTGGAGAATTCTCTCCTCACGGTTTACGTCTGTGAGCTGAGGAGGAGAAGGGAAGAGTGTCGGAGAAGGAGGAAGAAGACAAACTGAGTCTGAGGCTGCCACACCTCAGCCCACTCCCACATCCCGCTCACAAATCCAAAGAGACGTGGAGGAAAGTCCGAAGAGACGACTGGAGGAGCCGGATCGTCTGGATCGTGTCAGAAGGACGACCCAACGAGCACCAACCACCGGGATTATTTTGAAGAAACAACGTTTACATGAACGAGGAATAAATGAATTTGGCTTTAAAATCGTAATAAACCCACTTACTTCAGGATTAAGTTTAATTCCAAATTATCATTTTTATTAGGAAGTAATTTGTTTGCATGGTCTTTTTAAAGCGGAATTATATAATTTGTATTCAGAATTAAATATTTTTTTATTCAGAATTAAAGCTCTCATGTAAACGTGGCAAATATTACCTGAGATAGAAGTTGACTGTGTGCTGTTTTATCTAGTGGTCAGTGCTGGGGTGGTTACTCATGTAGGAGTAAAAAAAACAAAACAAAAAAAACATGAAAGCACTCATGCTTCACAGCACAGTTTCTCCCATCAACCCAAAACATGCACTATAGGTCAAATCCTCCAGCAACGGTAGACCTCACCAAGGCTAGTTCAAGATCTGGAGATGGTCTCAGGGTGCTACAGTGTGGTGCTCACTGATGCCTCAGATGCCCCAGCGACATTGAAGAACGGGTCACACGCTGGGGACAAATTCTCTTTTTTGTGTATGCCTCTGTGTTCCTGTACATGGTTTGTGATGTTGTATCTAGGAAGACAATGAAAAAAACTGTACCTTAACCTTAAACCCACTTTATGTATAAGCTAATTTGACAGATGAATTTGAGGGTTTATATTGTCCGGAGCCTGCCCTCTTCCACAAGCCACTGTGCCCTAATCAAAGTGCACAGTCGGTATTTCTGGGTCCCTGCAGCCTTTATTCATTGTTGAAGTGTATTTGAGTTAGTGGAGGATGATCTTAATTCACAAAACTGCAGTACCGTTCAGTATGCCACAAGAGACTTGTCTCTGAATAAAACAAATATTCAAACTGCAGAAAGCCCCCCGTACCTACAGGAACAGCCCCCGTACCAGCAGAAACAGCCCCCGTACCTACAGAAACAGCCCCCATACCTACAGGAACAGCCCCCGTACCAGCAGAAACAGCCCCCGTACCAGCAGAAACAGCCCCCGTACCTACAGGAACAGCCCCCGTACCAGCAGAAACAGCCCCCGTACCTACAGGAACAGCCCCCGTACCTACAGGAACAGCCCATGTACCTACAGGAACAGCCCCCGTACCTACAGGAACAGTCCCCGTACCTACAGGAACAGCCCACGTACCTACAGGAACAGCCCCCGTACCTACAGGAACAGCCCACGTACCAGCAGAAACAGCCCACGTACCTACAGGAACAGCCCCCGTACCTACAGGAACAGCCCCCGTACCTACAGGAACAGCCCCCGTACCTACAGGAACAGCCCCCGTACCTACAGGAACAGCCCACGTACCTACAGGAACAGCCCCCGTACCTACAGGAACAGTCCCCGTACCTACAGAAACAGTCCCCGTACCTACAGGAACAGCCCCCGTACCTACAGGAACAGCCCCCGTACCTACAGGAACAGCCCACGTACCTACAGGAACAGCCCCCGTACCAGCAGAAACAGTCCCCGTACCTACAGGAACAGCCCCCGTACCTACAGGAACAGCCCCCGTACCTACAGGAACAGTCCCCGTACCTACAGAAACAGCCCCCGTACCTACAGGAACAGTCCCCGTACCTACAGGAACAGCCCACGTACCTACAGGAACAGCCCACGTACCACAGTTTAAGAAACACTGACCTCTATCACCTGAGACCACAGTTATGCAAAAGAGCCACAAGGGCCTATTCAAATCCCTTTCTCAAGGTTGTATTTTATTCCTCTGTGTACTCTGCCTGTCTCTCTTGCACATCCTTGAGCATATTTACATACTGCAGGTGGGCTGCAAACAGAGTAAATGCTTGTGTGGTCCCAGGACATATCGCTAATGTCACTAACGTGTGAGCTTAATTGCTAATCCTTTTGTGCTGTTTGAATGCTCAGGTCTTAGGAACCATCTGCATCACATTACACTGAATACACGGCTCCTCACAGGAGCAGACTTTTATAGTGAGGAGGATGCTACAAGAACATGTCAAGGCCAAAGTACCAATGCAGTTAGTCAAAGGCAGAGGACTGTGAGAGTGTAACACGCATTTGCAACCAATTCACGTAAATTCACATTTACAAGCTTGTTTTTTTTCTCTCTCTCTCTTTCTCAAATCAACTGTTTCAGTTCACAATAAAATAGATGGCATAGGCCTAATGCCGTATTTGACAGTAAACCACAGTGATAACATTAGAATATAGTTCACAGTTTAACTCAAATTTTATAACAGTTTCCAATTGGTTTTACATATTTTTTTTAGCATGAGAGCTAACGTTAGCCGAGCGGATTAGCTCAACTCAACCACACAATGTGACTCACCAGAAAAGATCTCTGCAGAAAACTTTTCTGCAGGGATGGGTTACAGCAGGTTACCAGTGAGAACCGAAGTTTTAACAAAGAAAAAACAAAGATTTGAAATATACTTCTTAATAATAACAAACCAAGACAACAACACGTGCTACCTGCTAGTTTCTTTCCAATCCTGTGCGCTTGACGTTCTTGCGTGAGCAACGTGTTACTGTACTGAGTCTAGTGCCATCTCCTGGCGGTTGGCTGTAACTACACTTAAAATAATATGCAGCCAATTTACCAGCCTGTACTGCAGCACTAAAAAATAAAACAATGAATGCACATATTCACCAAAAATTATGGGGGTTACAATAGTAAAGACAACCTGAGAATATTCTGTTGACTTAAGGCAGACTTATTCAGCAAACATAACTTTTAGCAGAGTTGTCCAAGCTCTGGCCCAGGTGCTCAACAACCCAAATGACCAAAAGCAGTACTTTCTCCAGCTAAATCTGAATACTTCAGTCATTATTAGTTACACAAACATTTGTAATGTGATATAGACTTCACACAAAAGTCTTAGCCTTACAAAAGTGGGCCCTCAGTCAAACTTAAATCAGCATTTTCAAAGTTTCCTCAAAGAGTCCCTCAGTGAAAAAAGTTTGGACATAAATGTTTCAGAGCTTTTAACCAGGTTATAGTTGTTCCCCCTCACATTTACACACACCAAATTATAGTAGGAGAGATTGGTGCATGTTTGAGGAATATGTAATTGTCTTTGTTGTGATGATGTTTACAGCCATGTCAGCTCCCATTGGGCACCATGGACGTCAGTGCACTGGTTTCTTTTAGTAAGTTGTTTTAGATTAATATTGTGGTTTAAAATGTGTAAACTTGGAATAAAAAATACATGGAAAAAGATCAGAATCATTTATATTTGATTTATTGAAAGGCATAATTTCATATGAGTGAGAGAGATTTCAGTCTAGTCCCCGCGCCCTCCGCCGCACCTCGAGCCAGGCTCAAACATGGCCGTCCAATCAGATTTCTTTTTTTTTTTATTGCAGTGACACACATGGAACAAAGGATCTCACTGATCACCCATCAGTCCCCTGTTTATCAGTCCCCTGTGATATTTTTTTCTTTTCCATTTTCCCCATAACCAGCTATATTTGTTTTGATATGGGCAGACCATGTGTGTCTCTGATTGGCTAATCCACCTGTCAATCACACCCATCTGACCTTGGGGACATTCACCGAGATCAGACTCACATCTTCATAAAGTATTGAAGAAGTGTGTATTCTGGCAGGCAAGGTGTCAATGAGAATATTTTACTCCCCTGAAATTCCAAGTGACCTCTTTTATTCTTGGTCCCACCCTTCAGTTCACCAGTAGGGGGTGTCCTTACATAGCATATTTGCCGTTGCTGATATATTAGACATTTTAATGTAGGAATAATTGCAAAAGAAAGTAGAATTCTGTCAAGTGGTCAAAAGTTTTAAGAGTGAAAAAGTTTTGCCGCTCATCCAAAGAGCTTCTTCTGACGGCTCTGTCTGTCACTGCCTTCTAGTTGTCCTTCCCCACTTATCCGGACCCTCACCCTCCCTTTCTCTCTCCTCTCCAACTCTTCTCTCCACCTTCTCTCTGTCTCTCCTCTCTCCACCTCTCCCGGCCTCATAAAACACTCTGAAATGACACTTTTCAAACTTTTGTCCAGTTGACAGAATTCAATTTTCTTTTGTGATGGACACTCCTGGGAAGTCTGAGAGATTAGACAGAAATCAGGAATATAGTGCTGGGACTTTTGGCTTCTTTGTGGGATCCGAATCTTTTGGATCAATTCATGTCAAAATGATTCAAAAGAACGGCTCTTTTACTATTTATTTATATAACACAAACCAATGTGAGAACTCATTTACTACAACCTAATCACAGAGAGAACACACACAGAGACCAAGATTTGCTTAAAATGGTTCAAACTGAGAGTGTATGTGTGTTTACCCTTTGAAATTATGAGATTCTAAATAAATAAGTAGTTCAGTTGGCGAGCGTTTGTCACTGATCCAAGGGTCGGTGGTTAGAGTGGGCGATATGGCTGAAATCTCTCACGATATAAGCGTTTCATATCGCTCAATATCAATAATTATCGAAACATTGTATGACCTATTTAAACTATGGACCAGGAGGGAAAAATACTAATTTAAACATTTTTATTTTAAACTTAACCTTCCTCTGCCTGTGTTACCAAATGAAAACAGCCAGAGACCAGAAAAAGGCGTCTGGTGTCCTGTGCACACGGAGCAGATGCGTGAATACTGTAGTATCACAGTTCTGCATCAAAACCACAGAAACGATGCTCCATCGTGAACAAGACAGGTCACCAATCACACACACAAAGACAAAGTTCCTCACCTGGACAGAGACACATCCAGGTGCTGCGTCAGGTGCTGCATCAGGTGCTGCGTCAGGTGCTGCGTCAGGTGCTGCGTCAGGTGCTGCGTCAGGTGCTCCTCACTCCATGATCCAGGAGCTTTAGTCCCAAACTCCACTGAAAGCTTCTATGTGCGTACATCCTGTGAGTGTGCGGGTCATTTCAGAAAGGTCCTAAACAGTGCACTTGAGCGTAAATCATAGACTGTATAAAAGAAGTGGACTAAGTGAGTGTGACGTCACCCATAGCGTTTAGCGCCGCTCAAATGAGGCTCCCAATGCCGCAGTTACAGGAGTGAATTTGGAGCCAGGCTCTATGTTATGAATAGTTTTTTTTTGTCGGACAAAATAGCAAAAAAAATTCAGGATCCTGTGTCGCGGGTTCATACGAACATTTTAAGACCAAAATGACGAGGCCACAGCAGCAGGTCCAGAGAGAGGAGCCAGAAGATCCCAATCTAAGTCAATGGGAAAAAGGAAGAGAAGGAACCAGAAGAGCCTCTTCCTGTTTGGCGGCTAATGGGTTAGCTTTGTCCACTCATATATACGGTCTATGGTGTAAAAAGCAAAACGAAGTGTGATTTGTTATAGATATAACATAGATAGATATAGATATATTTGTCATAGACTGTATTTCTTTTTTATACTGTCTATGGTCCCAGTATTTGCTGCGCACCAGAGGATGAGTCCCTTTGCTCATGCAACTAAGCTCGCTTCAAAACAAAGATTTAAAGCGGAGCTGAACCAGAGAGCTCTGGCTAAACGTACGCCAGTTTCTTTAAAAAAAAAAAGTAAAAATCTATCGAAATGTTTTATCGAACACAATCTGTATTGATACTGAGTACGTGTCTCTCGAGGTACATATCGTTAGCCCAGCCCCAGTTTGAATCCCGCTCTCGACATAAACATCATTGGTTGACACACAGGTTGGCAGAGAGATTCCAGTTCCCACACATGAATGAATGTTGTGTGCAAGACACTTAACCCATCTCACCTCCGGGGTGTGCATACACTGGTGTATGAGTGTTTATGTTAATGGGTGAGTGATGTATTTTTATTTTTTATTTTTTTTGTGCACAAACCTCTCACTCATGTTGCCTGCTTTTTTTTTTTGGCTAATTCTTGTGTTGGTTCAGCATTAATCAGTGTGAAAATGTGTACAAATGTGAAAGAAAAATATTTTGTTCTTTTAAAGGGCCTGTACTAACCAATGTTGTCGTTCTAATGTCGTTTCCTCATCACAAATACCTGGAGTTGTGTTTTCTTTCATTCACAATGTTTAACACACAAAACCTGAAGATTTACGCTGAAATACTAATAATTCTCATGTGTTTTCACTGATTAACACGGCTGTGGTGAGGGACGCTTTGAGCACGTTCATGTCGACAAGGTTTTTTGATGACTGAGAGCCACCGTAGGATGACAGTCAGGCTTACAATGCTTTTGAAGTCGTACATGTATTATGGAAAATTGACTGTTTTGAGGTTTTATCCATGTTGTCCAATCATCAAAAACAAACCTGGACTTGTGTTTTGTTTCATTTACACTTGTTTCATTAATCCATTAATCCAAAGTCGCCTTCTCTAAGCACTAAAATAGCTCCATTTGCATTTTACCTGTTTAGTTGTGTCATAGATAAAACTCCACAAACCCTCACTGGGCTTATTCTGTGGTCAATGACATTTTAAGTTGTGAAAAATGTGAAAAAAAAACAGGTCCCAAAACCAAAAGCATGTTTCAAAGGCCCATTTTACGCTATTTTATATTTTCTAATGAAGTTTCTTCATAACAAACAGACCTGGAGTTGTGTTTTGTTTCATTCACATATTTGAAAGTAGCCCTTAAAGTAGCCCTCATCAAACCTCTTTTGAAAAAGCCCACTCTCGACCCAGAACCTCTCTCACACTACCGCCCAATCTCAAACCTTCCATTCCTTTCCAAAATCCTTGAAAGAGTAGTTTCCCTTCAAATTCATAATCATCTCAAAAATAACAGTTTGTACGAAAAATTCCAATCCGGTTTCCGCCCATCCCACAGCACAGAAACTGCTCTCATCAGAGTGACCAACGATTTACTCATGGCCTCTGATTCCGGTTCCACATCCCTCCTCATTCTTCTCGACCTCTCTGCTGCGTTCGACACCATTGACCACCACATCCTACTACACCGCCTCCAGCACCACATCGGCCTCTCCGACACTGCCCTTCACTGGTTTCACTCCTACCTCACTGACAGGACCGAGCATGTAGTCCTGGGGGATGCTAAATCCCGCCCCCACACTGTTACCTGTGGGGTTCCCCAGGGCTCCGTGCTCGGCCCCACCCTTTTCACCATCTACATGCTCCCCCTTGGGTGTGTCGTCGGCAGGCATGGAATCAACTTCCATTGCTATGCTGACGACACACAGCTCTACCTTAAGGTCACCCCCTCTGCCTCCCTCTCTGCCACTGTTGCCCTCCTTAACTCCTGCCTGGAGGAGATGGGGGCATGGATGAGTCAAAACTTCCTGCAGCTGAATGGCTCAAAAACTGAAGCCATTCAAACCGGCACTTCTCATCAACTTCACTCTTCTCCTGTCACCTCTGTTTCATTCTTTGGCCACAGCATTCCCCTCTCTCCCTCTGTTACAAACCTTGGGGTCAAATTTGACCCCCACCTCTCCTTCAGTGATCATGTCACCCACATCTGTAAAACTTCCTTCTTCCACCTCCGTAATATCTCTAAACTTCGCTCTTCACTTTCCCTCCCGGCTGCAGAGAAGCTCGTCCATGCCTTTATCTCCTCCAGGTTGGACTACTGCAACGCACTCCTCATCGGGATCCCTGGCAGGAGCATCCAAAAGCTCCAGTATGTCCAAAACAGCGCTGCCAGGGTCCTGATGAGGGTGCGGAAACATGAGCACATCACCCCCATCCTCCACACCCTCCACTGGCTCCCCGTGCACCTCCGTATAGAATACAAAATCCTCCTGCACACCCACCACTGTCTCCACGGTGATGCCCCCACCTACCTCACAGACCTGCTCACACTACATACCTCAGTCAGGACCCGGTCAGGCCAACAGCACCGTCTGCTCCCGCCCAGGACACGCCTCAAGACCATGGGGGACCGAGCCTTTGAAGCCGCCGCTCCACGACTGTGGAACGCTCTACCTGACCACCTCAGGGCCCCACAGACGGTAGAAGCTTTTAAAAAAGGACTCAAAACCTATCTTTTTAGAAAAGCTTACAACATTTTATGATGTTTTTAATGTTCTTTTTATTGTAGCTTGTGTAGCACTTTGAGATTTGGAATCAAATGTAAAGTGCATTATAAATAAAATGTATTATTATTATTATTATTATTATTTGTTAACTTAAAAACTACCATTTCATGACATTACGAGGTGGAACAGAGCATTTTGAGGTTTCGAGACGTCAATAATCGCATAATAAAATACTCAAGCATGTATGAATGAAACAAAACACAACTTCAGGTCTGTTTTTTGAGAAGGTAACAACATTATCACATGGCTAAAACCTCACAAGAGTCAATTTTGCATAATGTAGGACGTTTAAAACATGAGATCTGTATCCAGCGATTCGCCTTAAGGAATCGAAAGAGCCGACTCACTCACGTACGTCACATCACTACAGGAATACTCTTTCAGTCTCTCCCCTGGTCTCAGTTGACACTGGATAGTTAAGAAAAGTATAAAGGTCTGTACCATCTCTCTCTAAAGACGTTGCAAAGCCTGAAAATAGGACTTTACGTTTCAAATCTTGAGACGATGAAAACCTTGCGCTCCTCCCTGCTCCCTGCGCTCCCCTCTGATCACTGCTTTGTAAGATCTCTGTAAATGTATGCAGTGCTAAAGTGTGTTAAAAGCGCAGTCTTCGCCCACGCCACATCAACAAACTGGAGTTCAAAACCACAGCAGAGCCTCGGAGTCTGGGGACAGCTCCTTGACCTTGGCTCATCAGCCGAGCAGTAGTGTTCTTTTTCAGGCTAATTTCAACTTGGGTGGGATTTATTCGTGCAAAATGTGCTAAAAGCTGCGGGGAAGTCTGACAGAAACACTTTTAATGAGTGAGGATGGAAGCTGTGCCAGAGGAGATGCTGATGGTGATACTGGTAAATCAGTGGAGCAGGTTTGGTGATGTGACTCTGTACAGTACAAAGATACATAAAGGGGATCTATTGGGCAAATTGTGCTTTTCTGAGCTTTTCATTCTCATTCTCTCTCTTTTATTTGAGTATCTAAGTATCATAGTGGTCAGCAGATCGCAAAGAACAATATCAACAACAACAACAGAGGCATCCACAGAAAATAAAGAGCAGATTAGACGCCCAAAAGCAGTAGGCAGAAGTAAGAAGATTATAGAAGTCTACTGTGTGCTTTCAAATACTTTCACATTAAAGTATTGAAAAGTGCACAACACATTTGATTTCTGATATTACATTTTCACATTCTTTCCCAAAACAAACATACAATCAATGCATTTAATCTTACGATCAGCAGCATGAACTCAGCATTTACAATATCAGAGTAAGAGCTGGAAGCCCCTCACAGAGGAGGAGCCCCGGAGACCTCCGACTGAACTACAAATATCAGTCACCACTTTATGTTCAGAATAATTATTATTATTCAGGCTATTATAATTCTTTTACTATTATTATTCCTATATCAGGTATAATTATTATAGTAATAATAACAGTTTTATACCATTATGTTTACTATAGTAATAATAACTATCATTACTGTTATTATCATTACCCATTTCCACCATTACTGTTCTCATACTAAAAGCTGCACATTTCATGATTTTATGTTCATTCTTTGCATCTCAGATTATATATTTGAGTATCATTATTATGTTATTATGATGATTACAATTGTTACTAGACTGATCATAATAAATATTATAGATAATTATATTATTATAATATTCATATTTTTTATATTTTTTGCCCTTCCCTCACAAAGTTTTATCTATAGTGATTCATGCATGTGTGAGTTTTTTTTATTCTCCTGTATTGAAGACGTCATTGCTCAACCGTAAAATAACAAATAAGAGCCGGTGGCAAATAAAGAGCGTTTATTTGTTTCAATCACATAACAGACCAGGCGTTTATTTGAGACCAGGCGGCAATTTGGGGCAAGCGATTAATTCCTTACTCACAAAAATCTTGCAAAACTCATTTTTTTTAACCAGTGTGACTAGAATTTAGGCAACTTTCTACACAGACATAGGCGAGTTCGTTTGAAATGTGACAACAAAATATCTACGGAGCAGGGAGTTTCCCACATTTGAAAACGACTCCTGAATTACAGAAAGTCACTCAAACCCTCCACAACACGCAGACATTTCTTTAGCAAGTTCAAACAAACGACAGATGCAGCGAGTGTGGAGCAGCAGAGTGAGAACATTCATCCACCACATCAGGGCACAAGGAGCGAGCTGTTTTTTTCAGTGCTTATTGTTTATGCAAATGAGCCGTGTGGTTTTAAGTTTGGTTTGTGTAGAGAGGACGCGAGCATCAGTCCTGCTCCTGTTGTTGCAGCACGACTTCTGTCTTCAGCACCAACATTAGACTCTCAGTTTATTTGTATTTATCAAAATATACACCTGCACCCGGCGTTTAAAGGGGACATGGGGGCTAATTGGTATTTTCTGGTATTCCCGCTTACTGGAAGACACTTGGAAATATGTAGATGATGATTTCCGGTGTAGTTACCGTCACTGGGCATGTGATAAAACTATGGATTCAGCAGCAGCATCTTCACAACCTGCCAAAGCTTTCCATGGGAAACGGGACTCTAATCATGTCATTGATGTCACTTACAGGCAGCTGGTTGGAACTGTTGATGTGTCGGACATAATGGAACGCTTCAGTGATATCTTAAAAAAAAAAAAAAGTAAAATGATAAAACACAAATTTAGGCCATTTATAAAAGGAAAAAAGAAGGAATACAGTGACATTTAGATGAAGAAAACCAGGCTATTGTCAGTTTTCCCAGATTTTGTCAAAGTTACTTTTGCCAACAGAACTCAAAAGAAGTTATCATCCACATGTTTCCAAACGTCGTCCAATTTTGTGACGGCAGCGTGAATAGAGCCCATTTTCTTAATTGGTGAAATACAAAGGATTTGAGTTGCATATCCATTTTGGCACAAATTATAATAGCTCATTAGGCTCCATCATTTTCAGATCAGATGACTTTCTTTTATTAAGTAGTTTTAGATCATTATTGGGTTTAAATAAGCAGGTTCACACCACACTAACATGTTCAGTCTGGGATGGCTCTCGGGGAAAGTGATCTGAAAACGTCAGGACTACTATTTAAATCTGATTGGTCGAAGCGTCACAACATCTAAGAATCTAACTTTTGTTACATGCAGTTGATAAAAAACATAGACATGCAGTTTTTCTTGTTGAAGTCTGCCGGCTCCAGTCTCCAATGAGATCTCATTCCAGATAGAGAAGTTTAAGGCCATACTCATTTATCTATCTTGCATTTGTTAACTTACAGTAGTTAAAAATGCCTTCAAAAACACACATACTATGAACATGATTGCCTCTCCATAGATCTGACCTGGAGGTGTCACTTACATGTCTCTATGGAGATATATAAGTTTAATGCCATATTGAGGAATAACCCCAGCTGGTGATAACAGCTTCATTGAAACAAGCAGGTGGTGGAACGTCCTAAGGAAGATTACAAACAGTTGTGTCCATCCTTCAGCGTCTCTTGGAATTAAACCTGATGGAAGCAGTGGCGGCGGCACGGTGGCTGAGTGGCAAGACTCAGGCCTCACAGCAAGAAGGTTGCGGGTTCGATCCCTGGGTCGCCCGGGCCTTTCTGTGTGGAGTTTGCATGTTCCTCTGGATGGGTTTTCTCCGGGTACTCCAGTTTCCCCCATCAACCTAAAACATGCCCGCACCCCTATGAACTAACATCAAGGACCATGTTGTCCACCCTCCTGTGGGCTCACCACCCGCAGAGGGGTTCATAGGGGGGTCAGGTGCTATGAGTATTGGGCAGCACGCTGCCCCCGCGACCCAGCCGGATTAAGCGGGAGAAGATGGATGGATGGATGGATGGAAGCAGTGGCCGACCACAGTGTCCAGGGACCAATTTCCAGATGTTGATCTTGGTCAGGAGGACCTAGCTGGAGCATCTGCTTACTGTGCGTGGTTATGTCATGGTTATATCACTTTGCTATTGTGTTGAAAAAAAAATTGTTTTACAACTAAAGGCCGCCACACACTACAGGAGAATTTGCCCAATTTTGGCTGTGATTTCTTCTTCCCGAGTTCGGGGAGGCTTGACCGGACTGTTTGTCTTCATGTGCAATTTTGAGGCTGCAGCTCCTCATGTGTCTGGAGTCAGTGTCAGATCAGAACCACCAAACATCAACAACTCCACAGTAACAGATGATAAAACAGAGCGTCAGGGGCAGAGGAGCGACGGACACAGAGACGCAACAAACAAACTCAGGATAGAACAAAATAAAGACTTTATTCCTCACCTCTCCTAAAGCGGTAAATAGTGCAGCATCTGATCCAGATTATCCATATAATAATAACACAGTTTTGACTTGTGTCTAAACTAGAAGTGCAGAGCTCTGATCTTTGAACACTTCAGAGTCTCAGAGTGAGTGGTTGTACTGTAGACAGGAAACAGCTGACGCCATCGCTCTCACAGCTTTATATCCTGTTTTACACGGCCAGATACTGCTGCAGACTTTGTGATTGGAGATTGTAAGTCTTATCAGATTCTCCTTGTGTCTGTAATGTGCGCTTTTTGTTGCATGTTTAAAAATAGTTTAAGACTGAAAAATCCTGTAATGTGTAACGGCCTTAATCAGATATATTTTAAACTTATAAGTGTGATTTAAAGGTGTAACTTTGCTATTTGTTCACCTGTTTGTTTGTTTGTTTTGTTTTGTTTTTTACAATAAAATCACATGTAATTGAATAAATGCAAGATAAATAATATTAACGCCATAGTGTGGAACATTCCCAGCACAGAAATACTCCTCTCATGGACACAGCTGGTGCCCGACACTGTCTTTGAAAAGTACATAGTGTCCCTTTAACATGAGAGTGTGAAAGTAAATGTAAAGTTTGATTGCAGTTGTCATCAGCAGCTCATCAGGCCGCACTGGAGGACAGGTCAGGGGGGATTATACTTGGATTTCATTTATATTCTCCTTTTCCAGAGCAGATAAGTCTCACTGATGGCGCTCCAGTGTGCCAGGAGCTTTCAGATAACAATTATGTCATTTAGTCTGCATTTCAGTTCATGCACGTTTTATTTCTCAGTGTTCTACCTCATTAAAATTATTGTTATTCAGAATCATTTTTTCAGCTCACAGCCTTAGTCACCCACACTCCCACACGACAGTTCTCTATAAATATGCAAAAACATGATACAAAACTGTACACGGCAACTTGACAAACGGAGGCGATGTGCAGGAGCTTAATTGGCGGGATGTAGGTGGATTGGATCGTGATGATGCTCTGAAAGGGGAGTGAATCAGCACAGGGAGCAAGGGGAAGGGGACTCATGAAAAAGAAGAATGAATATACACACATAGCAATAACATCTCCCAGGTCGGGGACAAACTCACTCACTCCATGGCTCAACTCTCATCTTGGCTACATCACTCCTGTCTTAACCTCTTGAGACCCTGTGGCCCCATACGAGGACATTACATTTTTGCCTCTTAGCACCATGATTTTCAATTATTTTAAACTTTCACCTGTAATCAACTAAAAACCTCTACAGCAGCTCCCGAAAGTAAAAAAAAAACTGCATGGTAAAGTTTAGATGCAAAATTTATGAATAAAACCAATGTATTTATGTACAATAATGTCTCTTCATGTTTCTTAATGTATCTTCATTTGGCATTAAAATTTGACACATTTATTGACCACAGCAGACAAGAGCATCAGTAAATGTCATGTCCTCGTTTGAAGACATTGGGACTATGTTATATTATTGATTGTACATGTTGTTAGGTAAACTTGGGAATATTTAGATGAGTTTACAGTTATAAATTGCTGGACGTTTCTGCTGCTATAGGGAAACTGCTGCCTGTCTCCACTTTTTGCACCTCTACTTTTTTTTGTAACGATTGAAAACCAGAAAAAATTAAAACTGTGGACCACATTTTCAGGCCTTTTTGTGTGTTTTTAACCTCACTCACTGAACCCCAACCCGCTCACGGTCGACCTACGTCACATTTGGCAGGTTTAGGGCTTGAAATAAACAGCTAATTGCTGTTTGTTTGTTTTTTGTAATTTATTTATACATTTTAATGTTTTTACATTTTTTAACCAATGGTGTCATACAGAAGACTTACTTAGTAGGTCCTACTTATCCCAAATGGCAAGAAGAAATGAAAAATGCACACCAGACAAAAGCTTGGGTCTCAGGAGGTTAAATTGAATACATCCAAAACAGTAGCAATGATTTTTCAGTAAATCCAACAACACTTCCCATACAGTTCGGGACATCCTTGTCCCACAATACAAATATCTCGGAATTCGAATAGACTCAAAATTATCTTTCAAATCTCACATTAATAAAATAAGTAATCATATGAAATTCAATATTCCCAACTTCAAACACATTCAGCATCAAATGTCCACCGAAGCAGCTAAAATGTTCATGCACTCACTGATTCTCTCTCACATTACTGTTTACCCGTCTGGTCCCTGGTAATTACCACAATAATAACACTGAAGCCTCTGCAATCACTCCCCAAGCGAACTGTTCAAATTCTGGATAAAAAACAAACCATTTTCACCACTGTCCAATACTCCAAAAACACCACTTACTCAGCCTGGATAACATGATCAAATACTCTAATCTCTGCCTAATCTATAAAATCATTCACGGTCTATCATCTCCACCACTCAGTCAGTTTATCTCCATCAGAACCACCAGCCACAGTAGAACCAGAGGAGCAGCACGAGGAGACTGCCTCATCCCCCTCAGGAAAAGCTCCTTTGGTCAAACAGCTTTTTCTGTTCGTGCTGCCTCGGATTGGAACCTCACTACAAACATCAGATCCGCCAACACTTACCATAAAAATACAGTTAAAACAATGGCTAATTGCAAACCAGATCTGTGAAAATTGACTTTATTGCTGTCGCTGCCCCCTGCTGGCCTCTTGCCCTGTGTCTGTGTGCGATTGTCATGTGTGTATTTGCTCTCTTTATGAGTGGTGGTTTGTAGCTGAATGATTGTTGTGAGTCTGCCATCTTATGTAATAGTGTATATATTTCTCGACTGTTTTCTATGTATTTATTGTATTGTCATTTTTACTCTTGTTTGTAGGTGGACAGTATCTGCTGTCAAGGGACTAAATAAGGGACTAAATAAATAAATAAACGTATTAAACATGTTAATACGTTTTCGGCTTTCGGCATGTTCAAGTAGCATTTTCAAAACAACAAAAGACAACTTCTTCACCCACTGTGGCTGAGGCTGGTCATGTTCTGCCTTCACAAACACTCATTTCTAATATTTTCCTGTTTTGCTGATTTGGTCCTTAACAAAAGGCTCATTGTGACTAATCACAGCTGAAATCTAGACAGAGCATTTTAAAAACACTGTCTGTAGATCTGCTCGATGGTGTTTAATGATCACAGCCAGGCGGACTGTTTGCAGTGGTGTGGGTGTCCATTTCCAAATATTTAAACTAAATACTGGGTTTAGACATGCCCTATAAAACTGTTTTGTGGGTGTCACTTACTTATCGTTGTGAAGAAGTCCTTGCTTAGCCTGGAATGTCCCATAGTATGACATTAATAGTATGACGGGGCAGCAGTAGCTCTGTTGGTGGAGCGTTTGTCCACTGATCTCTCGATATAAACATCAGTGGTTGCGCGATCACTGATACCCAGGTTGTTAGAGCGTGAAGGAGAATAACCACCAAGATTCGTCTGTTTCATTTCAAGCCAGAGTTTATTACCCTAACTTCTAATACAGAGATGAAGCTGCTCTAATCAGAGGTCTGAGCCAGTTCTTTCCCTAGTGGCCTTATGATGTTAATTCAGGACTTACACCAGGTACTCTGACTGCCTGCTGACCCTCGCTCAGAAATATTTATACACACTGTGAGATAAGAAAAATGCTGCTTGTTGCTGTTACATCCTTTGGCAGGTGGTCTCGTTCCCATGAGATAAAAAGGACTTTCCTCGGATCAGCCAGAGTCTCCTGTAATCATTAACTCCAAAAGAATATTATAAAATCTGCAGATAGGCCGCCAATATGGTTTTCCAAGTAACAGATGCAATCTAGTGTGGGAAATATCCACGTGTGCGTGTACTAGCAGTGAAAAAATACTAAGTTGTGTCTGTGTATAAAAATGCTGAAATATTTCCTCAGTTGGCGGTGCGATTCTAGCTCCCACAGATTAATGCTGTCATTGTGTCCTTGGGCAAGACGCTTAACCCACCATGCCCCTAGTGTCTGTGCACACTGGTGTATGAATGTGTGTGAATGGGTGAGTGGTTCCTCGTAAAGAGCTTTGAGTGTCTTGAAAGTGGAAAAGCGCTGTATAAAAATGTGACCATTGACCATGACTAGTATTTACCTGGTTGGCCTGCCTACACAACCTACTTGTCTCCATGGATATAAGTTTAATGCCATACTGCGGAACATTCCATTAATTCTGCGTTTGATTATTCTCTGTGATTATGTTTCGTGTGTCTGACTTGGAGAAAAATGTGGAAGCCAACCACAAAGCTGTTATTGTCGTTTATCTTCTGTTAGCAACCCTCGAGACATTTAGCAACAGCCATTAAAACAAATCTGTGTTCAATATTGACCTCACCACATCACTGACTACCGTACCCATAGGCTGTGATACGGACGCAGTAAAGTACTGCAGTAATACTACCATACCCATAGGCTGTGATACGGACACAGTAAAGTACTGCAGTAATACTACCGTACCCATAGGCTGTGATACGGACGCAGTAAAGTACTGCAGTAATACTACCATACCCATAGGCTGTGATACGGACACAGTAAAGTACTGCAGTAATACTACCATACCCATAGGCTGTGATACGGACGCAGTAAAGTACTGCAGTAATACTACCATACCCATAGGCTGTGATACGGACGCAGTAAAGTACTGCAGTAACACGACCATACCCATAGGCTGTGATACGGACGCAGTAAAGTACTGCAGTAATACTACCATACCCATAGGCTGTGATACGGACGCAGTAAAGTACTGCAGTAACACGACCATACCCATAGGCTGTGATACGGACGCAGTAAAGTACTGCAGTAATACTACCATACCCGTAGGCTGTGATACGGACGCAGTAAAGTACTGCAGTAATACTACCATACCCATAGGCTGTGATACGGACGCAGTAAAGTACTGCAGTAATACTACCATACCCATAGGCTGTGATACGGACGCAGTAAAGTACTGCAGTAATACGACCATACCCATAGGCTGTGATACGGACGCAGTAAAGTACTGCAGTAATACGACCATACCCATAGGCTGTGATACGGACGCAGTAAAGTACTGCAGTAATACGACCATACCCATAGGCTGTGATACGGACACAGTAAAGTACTGCAGTAATACTACCATACCCATAGGCTGTGATACAGACACAGTAAAGTACTGCAGTAATACTACCATACCCATAGGCTGTGATACGGACGCAGTAAAGTACTGCAGTAATACTACCATACCCATAGGCTGTGATACGGACACAGTAAAGTACTGCAGTAATACTACCATACCCATAGGCTGTGATACGGACGCAGTAAAGTACTGCAGTAATACTACCATACCCATAGGCTGTGATACGGACACAGTAAAGTACTGCAGTAATACTACCATACCCATAGGCTGTGATACGGACGCAGTAAAGTACTGCAGTAATACGACCATACCCATAGGCTGTGATACGGACACAGTAAAGTACTGCAGTAATACGACCATACCCATAGGCTGTGATACGGACGCAGTAAAGTACTGCAGTAATACTACCATACCCATAGGCTGTGATACGGACACAGTAAAGTACTGCAGTAATACTACCATACCCCTAGGCACTGATATGGATGCAGTAAAATACTGCGATAATACATGTGACTGCAATAATTAAATGAATTTAAATGGAAAAGTATGTGTAAAATATGTAAAAGAGACACTGGACACAGCGATCTTGGATTGTGGTCTTTGAATCCTTGCTCGATCTCCTCTGAGCTCTTCTGAGTTCCAACTTCTAGCGTCCGAGGAAAAGGTGATGTCCTCAGACCTCAGAGTCGGATGGATGAACGTACCATACCATCTCCATGGAAACAAGCAGATGGAAACTCCACCAGAAAAGTTACATGATGCATCTTTAATTATTTGAATATTGATCTTAAAATACCACCCACCAAGCCAAGGGTGCTCAGTTCAATTCCAGTTATCAAGTAACCACACATATATCATGGTCCCACCAACTGAAAAGAGTTCACTTTTTAATCTGAAACCTTTTGGCTGTTCATGGATGTTCAAAGCATTAGTTCTATCTGTTTCAGCAGAAGCGAGTCCCTCCTAACAGTAGATGCTATGGTGATGGTCACAGCTTTAGCATTAGAATTCTCACTGACCATGGAATAAACCAGAGTAATGTACTGCTCTTTGTCGTGACGGCCTTACATATGGGGCGACAGTAGCTCAGTTGGTGAAAGTGTTTGTCCACCGATCAGATGGTTGGCACTTCGAATCCCGCTCTCGACAGAAACATCACTGGTTGAGCGGTCAGATCCACTGTGATTCCAACTCACTGTGTCTGTGTCCACCGGTGTACGAATTAATGAATCTTCGTTGTAAAGTGCTTTCAGTGCCTTGAAGGTGGAAAAGCGCTGTGTAAAATATGACCATTTACCATATTGTATTGCATGGGTGAAATATAGAATTAAGCCAGAACTTCTTACCATATTTCACAAAAAAAATGCTTAGATTAAAAAAGAAAGTCAAAACCAGTCAGAAATTTTATGGAACAATTGGCCATGTCCATTTTATGCTTGGCAAAACTACTCAAGCGAAGATGCATTTGAAATCAGCTGGATGTAAATTTCATAAACTTGGCTTAACTCTGCCCAAAGATACAAAGTCAAACAAATTAAATTAGCTGATTTATTTTGAATTACTAAAATATTTTATGTTATAGTTGAATGACTGCTGAAATCCAGTGTGCTTAAACATAAAATGCCTCTTTCTGACCTGAATGGTCTCTACCTAAACTCCAGCACCGGGAAGGGAATTCAGGAGGTTCTGACCTTTCACAGGCCAGATCTGCGGAGAAGTGACCCCACTCATAGTCAGAGTGCCTGTTTTTCTAGGTATTTTGAGCTATAAAACCAAACTGTATCATCACAAGGTGGAGCAGGGCATTTTGAACTTTGGAGATGTAGACAGACTAACAATAAAGTGTTACTCAAACATGTGTGAATTAAACAAAACACAACTCCAGGTCTGTTTTGGATGAGGTAACAAGATTCCGATAAGACTTAAAGCTCACAAGGATCAGTTATACCCAATATAGGACCGTTAAGGTACCGGTGTAGGAGCAGTGCAGGCTACATACAGTTCCTTTAACGTTTCTGCAGTTCAGTTCACATTTCTGACCAAGCTGACTTCATTTGTGCCCTCGTGGCTCTTCAGTGTGTCTTGAGTCTCGGGGGTTTGGGGGAGAGTGGATTGTTTTGCTTCAGTCCGACTGTGAAGCGTAGATAAGAGACAGGCTTACACTACCACACACGGCACAGGCAGCATTATAGCCCAGAATACTAATAATTCTCATGTGTTTTCACTGATTAACACGGCTGTGGTGAGGGACGCTTTGAGCACATTCACATCAACAAGGTTTTTGATGACTGAGAGCCATTGTAGGATGTCAGTCAGGCTTACAATACCTTTAAAGTATTACACTTATTATGGAAAACTGACTTTTTGAGGTTTTATCCATGTTGTCCAATCATCAAAAACAAACCTGGACTTGTGCTTTGTTTCATTCACGCTTATTTAATTAATCCAGGAATCCAAAGTCGCCTTCTCTAAGCACTAAAATACCTCCATTTGTATTTTACCTGTTTAGTTGCGTCGTAGATAAAACTCCACAAACCCTCACTGGGCTTATTCTGTGGTCAAACATATTTTAAGTTGTGAAAAATATGAAAAAACATAGATTGTATATATGAGTGGACTAAGTGAGTGTGACGTCTCCACAGCATCAGCGTTGCTCAAATGAGGCTCCTGATGTCACGGTTACAGGAGCAAATCTGGAGCCAGGCTCCATATTTGGAAATCTGACTGCGAGTATCATAGCAACCACAAGAGCCAATCATGACTGAGGTGGTTAAATGTGCCGCCTCCTCATGGCAGAGCGGTGATACTCTGCACCATTCTGCACAGACCACTGAATTTCAGTGATTCTTGAGAATAAGGAAACTTTTAGCTTTTATCATCAAACTTTAAATAGTAATTTTAAGTCACTGATTTATGTTGTATATTCTGTTACGTGCAAACAACAATAGAGTCACAATTTAACTAAATTCACTTTACTTTATGCTAGTTAAGTTATGCTAGTTAAGATTCTAGTAATGTTAGCTGTTGTAATAGATATTTTGTAATTTTATTTCAGAAATAGTCGAGGCAGGAAAGGGGGAAGGGGATTTACTTAGCAATGAAACGTGCTAGCTGTCAATCAAACCTGTTGCTAACGCTAGGCAGCAGTGACCTCGGGGAATGAAGGCGTCTGATTGGTCCATATTTATGTTCATATCTTGATTTAAAAACAAAATAGTGAAATGGAAAATTCAGGATCCTGTGCCGCGGGTTCATATGAACATTTTAAGACCAAAAGACCACAGCAGCAGGTACAGAGAGAGGAGCGAGAAGAGACCAATGTAAATGACTGGGAAAAGGGAGAGAAGGAGCCAGAAGAGCCTCCTGGAACACTTCCTGATTGGCACAAGTTAACTAACGGGTTAGCTATGTCCACTCAAAAACGGATCCCAAAACCAAAAGCATGTTTAAAAGGCCCATTTTACGCTGTTGTATTTTCTAATGAAGTTTCCTCATCACAAACAGACCTGGAGTTTCATTCACACATGTTTAACACACAAACCCAGCACATTTAGGCTCTTCCCTCGCCTTCACCTTCACCAGAATCATTTGGGTCATTTCAGCTGTGGAATCGCCAATCTCTGCTGAACAAAAGGCAAAATGTAGACGTTGACTTAAAAACTACCGCTTGACATCACAAAGTGGAACATATGTGAAATATAGCATTTAAAAGAGAATTAAAGCCACAAGAATGCAGATTGTGTGTCCTTTAAAACATTTCTTCCAAACTTTTACTTTAGTTAAGTAGCAATGAAGACTATTTGATAGGGTTTAAGAACCAAATTATAACAAACAAAATATTTTAGCATGCTCCTAGATGAGAACCATGGGGAGTCTGGCTCACAGGGATATACAGCATGTCCTAAAACATTTGCATCATTCCACAGGCCAATAATTTAGGCACTTCTTGTTGTAATAACCGCAAATTTTCACAGAATATGTAGAAACAGATACAGATTTTGTATTTAATGTTTTATTTTTGTTCTGTTTGCAGATCGTTCACTCCCAAAGTGAAGTCATTTTGCATCTGCTCGCACAAGGATCTGGTAGACCAACATCAACATCAGAAGAAAACGTTGAGCAAGTTCGTGAAAAACTCTTGCGAAACCCCAAGAAGTCCGCAGGGAGAACAAGTTTAGATTCCTTGAAGGACAGTTTGGCGTTTCTTCAAGTTTCTGTAGCATCATCACACAATTCTTTACGTTTTCCCTTGTCATCTGCATTCAACCCCTTAACACCTGAATTTATATAGATAGATATATTAAAAAAAGTTTTTTTTGGGGGGGTGTTTTTGCCTTTAAGTAGATGCATCTGCACTAACCGGCATTGGGGGAATGCAGCTGCTATCTCGGCTTATATCTTGATCCAAACAGTTTGTTGCATATTTGTGACAGTTGGCATTAAGGAGTTAAAGCCTGAAGGAGCTGCAGACGGTTTCATTTTCAATGTTTCCTCAGGATATGGTAAACCGTCATTCGCTGCAGTGTCTTGGGTGACTACGTGCAAGCAGATTCGAAGGGCCAATCCCATTTCTAATTGCTTCCCCTACCTCTTCCCCTGCCCCTTGAAACTGAACAATAAAGGTTAGGGGTTGAACGCATAGACCGTATATATGAGTGGACTAAGCTAACCCGTTAGCCGCCGCGTGCCAAACAGGAAGTGCGCCAGGAGGCTCTTCCGGCTCCTTCTCTCCCTTTTTCCCATTGACTTACATTGAGTTGGGACACTCCTTCAACAATCACATAGGTCATCAGAAGTCTCCGCCAGCTTTTACGTAAGCGTCAGAGCGGAATGACACGCAGACCATTGGAAAGAACCTGAGCTTCTCTAGGGGTTAAACCAATTATATCACTTTTAATTACTTGTGTTACAATAACCAAATAAGAACTGTGAAGGACACTCGCAATTCGTTCACAACTTTATTTCCAAGCATCAACCGATCACTCAAGCCACAAATAACGTGACACTACCCACTGTAGTACTAGTGATTTTTTCGTGTGCATTTTACGAAGAAAATGACCATTACGCACTGGAACATTAAACTTAAGATAATACAGTGACTATCACACATTTTAAACCATAAATAACGGAGAAAATTTGTGAACTTTTTTGGTCTCTTTGGTCGTGGCAGCAGTGATCTTGCTAGTGATTCTGAGAAATTGCTCATACCCCTCCGTTTTGGAGGGTTATATAGCCCTACCCCTTTCCCCTACCCCTCTGCCATAACGGTAACTGTGACATTCCTACCCCTACATGTGAACGCACAAAACAGTGGGGTAGGGGAAAGTGGTAGGGCCAAGGGGTGTAATGGGATTCAGGCCAAGACGCAACTTAACTTCTCTTTGGGAGTGAACAGCTCATACTGAAAACAAAAATAAAACATTAAATATAAAATCTTTATCTGTTTCTTTACAGTCTGTGAAAATTTGAGGTTATTTCAAAAAGAATTGCCAAAATTACTGACTTGCGAAATGTTACATTTTTTGGGACACCCTGTATATAGGAGCAATGGCGGGTATTTGACGAGGATAGAAGGATAGAAGGATAGAAGGGCATTTTGTCAGATTTTTTAAAATATTATCTCAAAATGTAAAGATAATAAAAAATATGGAAAGATGCAGAACACATCTCAGAACACACAGTTCATTTTCTTCGAAGGTGTTGATGAAAGTTTAATATAAATAGAAATAATTATTGTTCTGGAAACTTTGTGAGAAATAGAAAAGTATAGTTATTGCAGTTGGTGGAAGTAATAAGCACGCAGCCCGGCCGTGATTGCAGGTTTATTTGGGACACCTCTAATTGCTTTGTACCTGTTCTGAAAGTACAATTCTATTTTTAATTATCCATGGCCACAACACCCACGCGGCCCTTAAGTGGGGTGTTCGGAAAAACAGCGGGAATTCTTGGAAAATGTTTTGACAGCGTGAGGCTAATCGCATTCTGAACTGCACAAATGTTTAAACGCAGGTGGAGAACTGGTTAGAATTCTAAGTTTGTACTCACCTGACAAAATGTAGCCATGAAGTTTATTTATTTCTCGCCTAAACTCAAAATGCTTTGTTGTGATGCGCACACAGAAGCCCATTATGTCGTCAGTTGAATGCTAATGGTTTCCCTGGAATGTTCCACAGTACAACATTAAACTAAAATGAAACACTCAAAGTAAGAACTCAATAAAAATGAAATGAAAAATAAAATTAAATCTATAATTGAACGTTAGATCACTTAAAAGGCGCATTGTGGAACTTTCTGCTTTTCTTCAGGGACATGTAGCCTGGAATGTTCTGCAGTATGGCATTAGTCTACAGGCATTTATCTCTACAGAGACAGCAGGGCAGGTGACACCGCAGGGGCCAAGGTACATGTCAGATCTGTGGAGACGCTACACATGCTACAGGATTTTTCGGTCTTAAATGATTTTTAAACGTGCGACAAAAAGCGCACATCACAGAAACAATGTATTTGTATGTTGTTGGTTTTTTAAATCAACTACACTTTGAATAAATAAATGCAAGAAAAAATAAGTTCAGTGCCATACTGCGGAACATTCCAGGTTTAGCAATAACGTCTCCATGGAGACAAGCAGGTCGGCAGGCTATGTCAAAACATTTCTTGAAAAGGCTCAAAGTGCTTTACATCAAGGAACCACTCACCCATTCACACACACGTACTGTATACACCTGTTGACACAAACATACATTTTGTGTTTTTATCCATTTAAATGTAACCCACATTTGAGCCCTGTACTTAAGGCCACGTTTATTATGGCGGGTCAGTTTCCGCTCTACCCCAATTTCCCCACTTCCTTTAAAAGGGAACTCTGGCACGTTTGAAGCTAAAGCTACAGGTGGTCGAATTCTGTCAGAAGCCAAAAAACGGCACAGATCAGTGTTGCCTCAGTGGAGATCTCACTGTGGCAGTGAGTCTGTCAAGGCAACAAACTAGTGTAGTGATGGGGGCAAGTTCTTAACTTCCACGTAAAACGCCAATTTGCTTCACACTGAAGAAGCTTAACACCACTTTGACCCATCTGACAACAGCCACGAGTCTAACAAACAAAACGCTCTGTCTGGTTCACTCATTAGTGTCTGGAAAGGTTAGAAAACAACTTTACAGGGACTGCGGATGGAAAATAGCTTTTTTGCTAAATCTGGTGCAAAACATCTCCTCTTTTCTAAGATGAATGTGTTTGTACATGGTCCCTGACAAATAAATAATAAACTAAACTAAACTAAACTATAAGCAGCCTTAGTATTAGCTTTTTGATTTCCCACTGCACATTGCGAAAGCCCGAAAGACTCAATCGCAGATGTCGTTTATAATCCCATTTATTTACGAGTGAATTACACTAAACACTAAAAAAATACCTTCCCGAACCATTTTCTTCCAACAACTCTGTTTATATTGTTCTTCACCGTCAGTAGTCGATTCTCACTTGTTGCTTCTGGCGGCTACTTGGCAGTCGAGTCTTTTGGGCTTTCGCAATGTGCAGTGGGAAATCAACAAGCTAATGCTAAGGCTGCTTATAAAGTTGTTTTCTAACCTTTCCAGACACTAATGCGTGAACCAGGCAGAGCGTTTTGTTTGTTAGACTCGTGGCTGTTGTAAGATGGGTTAAAGTGGTGTTAAGCTTCTTCAGTGTGACGCAAATTGGTGTTTTACGTGGAAGCTAAGAACTTTCCCCATCACTACACTAGTTTGTTGCCTTGACAGATTCACTGCCACAGTGAGATCTCCACCGAGGCAACACTGATCTGTGCCGTTTTTTGGCTTCTGACAGAATTCAACCACCTCTAGCAACGGACTTCAGCTTCAAACGTGACGGAGTTCCCCTTTAAGTTACGGGCAACAACAAACACACTCCAAACTTTAAAACTAAACTTAAAACTGTGTCTCACAACCTTCATATCTAACGCCTTCATAAATGTTTTAGCATACAGGTCGTGCACCGGGAGTTGCGTTCAGCCTGGAATTCGAAGGTCAGGTATTTTTTTTATCGATGGAATCCACTTCCAATGGACTCTGACAAATTGACAAACCCCAACTCAACAACTCATAAAATGGTGAGCAAAGTAAACTGTTCACCTCCCTGTGGATTATACAAAATGTGAATTCTCGAACTGTGAATCAGTAATTTCAACTCTCGAACTGTGGATTATGTAGAAGGATTTTCAACAGGCAAATTTTAAAATATAAAAAATATTAGTTTCTATTGAACATTTTAGTGTTTTTTTTTATGTACATGAATTGGCTACAACCTTAAAAAATACGTGATGCCACCGAGTATAACCTTAAAATAGTTTTATTTTTTAAAACATGGTTGGGATATTAGTATAATTGCTGAGAAATATAAGTGTGTAGAAACAAACTGTTGCATTTCTTTAGATTTTTAAACTCCAGCCATAGAATTCCTGCTGTTATTAGTCGCACCACATGATGCACGGTCGCACCACATGACATTTTAACACTTTTAAGTACAAAAAACATGCAGAATAACTCATGATTTCTGAAAAAAAAATGACTTGGTTCCATGGAGGTCAGAGGTACAACAGAAATGTGCTGAATTATCATGAAATTTGAACCTTTTAACTGAGGAAATTGCAATTGGACAGCGTCATGTCACTGACCCATATGCAAATCTTCTCGAACTGTGGATACCTGGATACATTTTTCTTAAGAGAACTGTTTTTATGTTTAAAAGACTCTGTTTCCAGAGATAATTGGAACTTGAACTTTTGTGTTTTTTTGTTTATACTTTAATTTGTCACATTTATTTCAATATACTTAACCCAAAAACCTCAAAATCCTGTTTGTTGTCTCTGTTCACTCAAACTCAGGCTCCTTAAAAGACCAGACTTTCTGTTTTGCAGCTAAACCATGTAGCTGTAGGCTGCGCCCTAGCCCTAACACTACGACTGTTTGTGTATTTTAACGTCTGGGCAGTGCCAGTAATTGTATCTGAAAATATGTGTCTAAAGGCCTAGATTCCATGGGCAGAGGTCACCTTTGGCAGAACAAACCCAGAGATGGTTTATGTAGAAGTCTGAATGCAAACGGAGCATTTTCGAGTGCTCAGAGAAGACCAGTTTGGGTTAATTGATTAATGAAGTATGATTAAAGCAAAAGACAACTCCCTTCCCTTTCCAATCACTACTAAACTAAATGTGAAAGGTAGCTTGATGACATCACAAGGTGGAACAGAGAATTTTGAGCTTTGCCGATGTAGACAAACTAATAATAAAGGATTACTCGACAATGTGCAAATGAAACAAAACACAACTCCAGGTCTGTTTGCAATGAGGAAACATTGGAACATTATAGCTCAGAAAATAGCTTCACACAGGAACTTTAAAGAGCTGAAACTTTTTATCTGTCTTCCTTGGAGGATTGGTGAATTAGATGCTGGTATTGGTTTTGCCCTGGCCCTCTGCTCTTACGGTTTGGTCCACATTCTACCATATATGATCTGAGCTGCCTTCTCATCTGTTAGGCGCTGTGTTCCGTCTCCTCGTGAGATGCACGGGCAGATTAACCTCAGTGTAGCGCCCACGGCTACGCTGATACTGCCGCTGCTGGGCTCTGCGTTGGCTTGGCTCAATTATAAAAGATTAGTGTATTCTAAAACGATAGCGAAACAACTATAACTCATGCACATAGTTCAACAACCTTATGAGCTTGAGATCCGGCGAGGAAAATACAGGGAATATTTTAAAACTCTCGTCTCAGTACAGGTCATACGCTGGACATATTTCCATAAACAAAACATTTTTAAAGATCGTTGTTCCACTGTTACTCTGTTAAATCTTCCATAACATTCCACGGGTCTATCTCTAATTAAAAGGGACGACATTCTGCTATTTTCTGATTTCTGTTATAATGTTGTGCATTAGCCAATACTGCGATGGTGATATTTTCGCAACGTATTGTGTGGAGTTATTCCTCACTTACCTTATGCATTCTGAGCATCCTATTCACTGCATGGAGTTCATAAGTCACAGTAACACTAACAACAACTAGCATGCTAACTACGCACCTCCTGATTCTAACAATATAATGCTTTATTAAAAAATGCAGACAGTTGACACATTTTGACCTCAAGAGCTGCTTATCCAATATATTGTATCTGTACTAAATATAAGTAAAAGTTATTAATTCATTCCATACCCGGTGGTGGTGTACAGAAACACAATTTGATTTCTTTTTGATTTTTATATTTAATCTATTATACACTACCAGTCAAACATTTGGACACATCCTCTTGAATTCCATGTTTTTTTCCCCCTTATATTTCCTCTCTCTACATTTGATATAAATACAGACAACATCAGATATATGATGCACGAGGAATGGAATTATTTAGTCGAAAAAAACAAAAGTGAAATATTTTTTGTTTTGTATTCAACTCCTGTGAACTACTGCTGTGGCAGCTGTGCTCAGTGCAATAATACAGCAAAGACTGATCATTTTTTATGCCCACACACCGGGAAGAAATATCCCATTAAAAGCATCATCACATGTGCATCCACACACATTGTCTACATGTTGAGGTGTCCTTGTGGCCGAGCGTACATAGGTAGGACCATAAGGAAACTCAAACAGAGAATAAGCGAGCAGAAGAGCTCCATCAGGGGGAATGACAGAGATGATCCTGTAGTGGTGCACTTCAAAGACCACAGACATGATACAGTATCTGTTCACTTTGCTTCTCTGGCACTGAACATGTCCCGCTTCCACTCAGAGGAGACAATGATGTTGATAGACCATGCAAAGATAGGCCACCACCACTTCTTTGACCTGACTGAGATATGGTATCGTGAAACCTGTAGGTCGTGAAGGTCTACACCACCCACGTGCTCATTGTATCGGCTGATGCATTTTGGTTGTTGGACGTTGTCAAAGGCACGTCGATTCCTGTTCCATCTTGGACAGAGGTCTCAGTCTATTTTTCATTCAGGTTTGTTGCCACTGTGAAAATGCTATTGTCTTTCCCACAGCAGCTTCTCTCCTTGACACAGAACCTCAGAAGTTCCCCTGGGTAGTTTCATGAAGGCATTCAGTGGTGAGAATGGGACATCAAACAGGTTCTGCCTCATGGTTCCATATCCTCTTTTTGTCATCTCATCCATGAGTGAAAGAGTGGTAAAGAGGTTGTCATGGAAGAACTTGCAACCTTGAGGCACCTGAGCTTGCTCTGCCAAACCTATGATAACGCTGGGTCCCTGACCCAACCCTGTGTCTAGGAGGAGAGTGTGCGATCCACAATATGGCTCCATGTGATACATGTATCCACTGGAAGAGGCTCCATACCTTGTAACCAAAGCAAACTGGTTTACCTTTGATGAATTGTTTACATCCATGTCGCCTGTAGTTTGGGATCATGCTCTCTTCCACTGACAGCGTTCCTGAAATTTCATCATTTTGTATGAGTGACTGAGCTCAGAGAAGATGGGTCTAACCTTAAAAAATGGGTCATCAGTGATCTTGGTGTTGTCAACCACATGAAGCCATTATATCATCAAAACTGGTTTCTCCACATTGCACCTGAAATGCTCTCATTGAGTATATCATTGTCAACTGACCAGTACACGTGTCTTCACGGGACAGATCTGTATCCAGTTGCAATTAGGATCCCATAGAAGGTGATTAGTACTTAGATTCAGTTGTTTTCCCTTGGTCTGGTGGAGTAGAGGTTGGATATTTCAACTGTGATCTCTCTCAGGCTGGGTGGACACAACAGTAAGAAAACATCCAATGGGTTGGGGCAGGTTTGTTTTACACATTCTGCAGCATTTGGTCTGTATGTTGTGTATTCTGGAGTAACAGCAGTGGAAGGCCTCTTGGATCGCTTAAATACTCTGTATTTTTGACCACTTGCAGTTTTGCCCTTGGTTCTTCTGGCTGACTTGGCTGAACTCTTTGGCACTTAGAGGCCCTTGGGTCTTCTGTCTGGACCCTCTGGCGCTTAGAGGCCCTTGGGTCTTCTAGCTAGCCTTCATTGTTATGGCGGATAGTGGAGGAGCTGGAACAGGGGAACGGGGAAGGAGGTTGGGTGTGGTGAAGGGGATACATCCTTCCAATTCTGTGTTTGCATAACTTGTGCACATGCGTTCAAAAGATTTGCTGGAAAATTGCCTGTTTCCCTCTCAGAGTCCATATCAGACCCATCAATGTCACAATCACTGAGTACAGCATCTTTTTCATTTTGAGGGATGATTGGAGGGCTGCATGTTCTGTCTGGGAACTCATCTTGATCCAGCAAATCAAGAACTTGACTCAAAGTAAATCTAAAAGAAAACACAGCAGAAAGTTTGGTAGTTAGCTAGCTAGTCTTCGTGTGTGTGTGTGCGCGTAAAGTTGCAGTAGGTAGAAAGTTAGGTAGCAGCAGAATTAGTTAGCTAGTCTTCCTTGTGTCCATGTGTTTGTGTTTGTGTTTGTGTGTGTGTGTGTGTGTGTGTGTGTGTGTGTAAAACTAGGTAAAAAGTTAGTAATAACTATAATATATAATAATAAGTAAGCAACAGAAAGCAGAACAGTTAGCCTGTGTGGATTAGCATGCAGATACATTGGGTTGTTCCACCGGTCACTATTGTTGCCGGTGATGTGTTTGTGAGTTCTATAACCACATTAAACAAAGCTGAGTAATAACAAATGCATATATCAATACTAGACACCTTAAACATGATGTGTACCAAAGATCTATGTCCTATCTTCATGTGAACATACTTTTCTAATATTTTCTTTGAGAGGGTTTGTGCTGCTATCCTCTTCTCTTGGTGCAAACAGGATGTAAACACCTCTGGTCATGTGACAGTTTACAGTAAACATGTGACACTGCACAGATTTCATTGAGACCCTTTATTATTTCAATATCTGCTGCAAATGCATTGATAGATGATTTAGTAACATTTTTATAGCCTTAGAAATGTTATATATTATTATTATTCCTTACATTTGAATTATTTAAACATTGTATTGTAAATGTGCTGATTGTATCATTCATCCAACCATTTTCTTCTGATTATCCAGGGCCGAGTCACGGGGGCAGCAGTTTAACCCTATAACGCCAAACGTATCATATTTGATACATGAGTTTTTCAGCCCTCCACAAGAGCAGTGTGACATTTTTTTCCCTGAAAAACCTGATGTATACAATCAGATACATGCAGTGCACAGATAATCCAACAGGAGGTGTGATTCACTGATTAGAGGGCTTTCCAGTGACAATACAAGATTGCCATAAATCAGAAATTGGACACATGTGGTTTTTAAAGAAGAACTTTGCCAAGTTTGAAAATGTTAAGGTAAGAAAAACATCATTTTTTTTACTGAAACTTCAATAGGAACAGTAACTGGGTTGATGCAATGTGAAAATACTTAAAATTTCATAATTTATGTTTTAGTAAAACCGTGTTGAAAATAGCGTATCAAATTTGATACAGCAGGTATAAGAGGTCATGTAATTCTAAATCAGTCAATTGTCATTTTATTGTATTTCATGCATAAAATATAACATCCAGCAACATATAGTCTTTGTATTATTAAATTACATCATTTAGTACATTTAGAGTTAAAAACTCGGTATGTCACTTGCTGTATCATGATTACTGATGACTAGTTCGGTGTTGCCATGATACGATTCTTTGTAGCTTCCTTGCTTACTGCTTTTCACTAAAAACTGACCAATTCAAATAAAATCACAATCTGTTTTTGTGTGCATGTGTGTTTTTTAGATGGGGAAAAAAATACATTGTTGAAGATGCTCTGAAAAGGATTATGGATGGGAATTCATGGAGCAGCTAGGGAAAGATGATGAGGAGGACGAGGAATGGACTCCTACTGCAAAGATTGGGGAAAACCCCAAAAGCAGTGATGAGTAAGAGGAAAACCCAGTAATGATGATGATGATGATGATGATGATGATGATGATGATGATGATGATGATGATCGCCCAGAATTCCGAGAAGAGGACACAACACTAAAGCAGTCGTCAAGGTGTAAAGTGAAAAGGAAGGTGTATTGGTGGAAAAGAAAATAGTCTAAACGTCTGTTGAGTTTGTGGAAATTGTTGGGAAAGACTCTGAAGAGGGCTTGACTGGACACCATACATGTATTTATGTATATATACATATTTACATATATGTACATATTTATGTATATATACATATATATTTACATACATATATGAAACATGGGAAACCCGACAGAGATGCAAGCACTGGACAGGCTACTTTACCCATGTGCACTGTCAGAAATGCAGAGTCAGAGAGTGCATCTTTGCCTGAACAAGGACAGAAACTCTTTTCAGGCCTACCACCATGCAAAATAAAAAGGTTGTGAACCGCAAAATGAGTAAAAATAACTGAAATGTTATGTTTCCCAGACTTTCACCCAGCCAGTTCCACTGGTGAATTGCTCATTACTCCATTATGGTAGCATTTTAATGTTTGGAATTACAAATTTGTTGGATTTGTTTGTGTTTTATTGCGTTTTTGTTTGTTCTGGAAAAAAATATCTTTGACCATTGTGACCTGATGTATTAAATATGATACAAATTGAAACTCATATATGGAAAATGATATTTGAAATTTTTTTTGTTTGTTTGTTTAGAGGGACCAATAAAGGCTCCAAGTTCAAAGAATTGGAATTTTCTGCCAGTTATTTAATGGTGCGGGCTTTACAGGGTTAAGTAGGGACTCACAGACTTCCTGCACCTCAGACATTTCCTCCAGCTCCTCTGGGTGGACCCCGAGTCTGAATATCTACCAAGATGCCCAGGAGGCATCCGGAATAGATGTCCTCCCCTCAGCTGGTTCCTCTCGACGTGGAGGAGCAGCAGCTCTACTCTGAGTTCCTCCCATGTGACTGAGCTCTTCACCCTATCTCTAAGAGAGCTCCTAGCCACCATGCGGAGGAAGCTCATTTCAGGAAACTCATGCAGAGTGAAGAATATAATCATTTTTTACTACTTATTATAAATTCATAGTGTGTCTTTAATATATGCCTTGTAATGAAGAATGTAATCATTTCTACCAGTCATTATAAAATTCATATTGTGCCTATGAAACAAAGAAATACTGTGCTGGCTCACAGCTGGCCCATGGAGCTCATCACTAGGGAGGATGCATGTGTCTTTTCTGTGCAGACTCTTTCTGTGGGAACTTATGTCTTGTGAGGTCATGGAGTCACGTGAGGTCTGGCTGTGAGGAGACGACAGGAACACCAAATATGGGAAGGAGATGGAGTCAGCTGGACACGGAGAATGTTTAGTCATAGGTTCATGAATATTTATAATGCTTGTCTTTTAATGCTGGGCTGAAGGGGGTGTGTGCGTTCTGCAGTTGTGCCTAACCTAAGACGCATGTAGATTGTGTGCTGTTTAGGGACCCTTCAGGCCCAGAGCTCTGCTTAGAATTGTACTGTCAGGGATTAAACTTTGTTAATTTGAATCCATTGAATCTTGGCTGGCTGAGTGGCAACACTCAGGCCTCACAGCAAGAAGGTTGCGGGTTCGATCCCCGGGTCACCCGGGCCTTTCTGTGTGGAGTTTGCATGTTCCTCCCCGTGTCTGGATGGGTTTTCTCCGGGTGCTCCGGTTTCCCCCATCAACCTAAAACATGCCCGCACCCCTATGAACTAACATCAAGGACCATGTTGTCCACCCTCCTGTGGGCTCACCACCTGCAGAGGGGTTCATAGGGGGGGGGGGGGGGTCAGGTGCTATGAGTATTGGGCAGCAAGCTGCCCCCGCGACCCAGCCGGATTAAGCGGGAGAAGATGGATGGATGGATGGATGAATCTTGGTCGTCTCTCCTCGATACTGAACACGCATGAAAGAAAAGCTGCATAGGATGCAGGTTTTTTCCTTCAAGAGGAAAATCTTTTGCCTTTTGTGTCATGTTTTTAAAATGTTTTGGGGTACACTTCATTTAAAGACCTGTCACCCTTGGGTTCTTGCTACACCCAATATGTGATGGTCACCTAGAGCTCTGATGAAGGCCTAGTGCAAAAACATCATTGATGTCCTAATAAAATTCACTATTTGCAAGTAATACAGTGTGCAGGATTCTTCTCTGTTCATATTTAAATCCCCAAAGTCTCAAACCAAACCAGTGACCTTCTCTCGATGAGCTTCACGTCTCCTGAAATGGTTTTCACTTCACAGGTGTGCCTTTTCAGGATCGAGAAATGCCAAAAGTGCAAACCAGGGCTCAAGTTCTGGATTATTTTGAGTTTCATTTTTGTTTGCTACATTCTGTATAAGTAATAATTTGTAGTTTTGATCCCTTCAGTGATAATCCACAATGTGAACAGTCATAAAAACAAAGAAAAAAATATTTAAAAATGTGTCCCAACTTTTGACTCGTCATGCATCTTTTATATTAGACACAATTATAGTTGTATTAGACACAAGATTCCAATGTTCACCTCCCTTGCCCTCCACTATTTGAAATTCTGACGTTCCCAATGAAAGCGCATGGGGCTCAAAGGCCTTGCCCCGAGAACAATGCCCTCCACTATCGCGTCTGGCTCCTCTCTTTTCTCTCTGTGTTGGAGCATAGATAGTGCTCATTGATCTGTGAAATTATGAGCACGCGTTGGAAAGCACATATTTCGGAGCGGAGAAAAAGTCGTGCACAAAAAGTGAATCTGCATGACAATGGCGTATCGATTCAAAGGCAGCCAGAGTCTTAACAAATCTGAACACCCTACCAGTCTATAATAAGCTTTGTAATGATTAAAAACACTGAGGGGAAATTCATTCTCCAGAGACGGAAAACTTGTGTCACGCTAATGGACGAAGGAATCTTTTGTGTTCAGTGAAATAAAGTTAAGGATATTGATGTTATACCGCATAAAGAGAATACCCTTAATTTGAACTTGTATCACCTTAAGTCAAGTTTGAGTAAATATTTGTTGACTTGTTGACAAAGTTTTTATGAGATTAAATTTCCTGTACTATAGTGGTGCACACTTACATTTAGAGGTATCATTCAGAAACTTCTGTAGTTTACTCCAATAAATGTAAGACCAAAAGTATTGCATGTTTTCATCAGTTAATGCTTTAATAGAAACTGCAAAACAGCTAACCTACATGTTCTGCCCATAGACTGTATAAAAGAAGTGGACTAAGTGAGCGTGACGTCACCCATAGCGTTTAGCGCTGCTCAAATGAGGCTCACGATGCTAACGGCTACTGGAGCGAATCTGGAGCTGTTCCATCCATCCATCCATCTTCTCCCGCTTAATCCTGCTGGGTCGCGGGGGCAGCTTGCTGCCCAATACTCATAGCACCTGACCCCCCCTATGAACCCCTCTGCAGGTGGTGAGCCCACAGGAGGGTGGACACATGGTCCTTGATGTTAGTTCATAGGGGTGCGGGCATGTTTTAGGTTGATGGGGGAAACCGGAGTACCCGGAGGAAACCCATCCAGACACGGGGAGGAACATGCAAACTCCACACAGGCGACCCGGGGATCGAACCCGCAACCTTCTTGCTGTGAGGCCTGAGTGTTGCCACTCAGCCACCGTGCCGCCTAGGCTCTATGTTATGAATAGGTTTTTTTTTTAGGAGAAAATAGCGAAAAAAATTCAGAACCCTGTAGAGCAGGTTCATACAAACATTTTAAGACCAAAACGACGAGGCTCAGTGCAACAGGTACAGAGAGACGAGCGATCAGATCTCAATGTAAGTCAATGGGAAAAAGGGAGAGAAGGAGCCGGAAGAGCCTCCTGGCGCACTTCCTATTTGGCATGCGGCGGGTAACGGGATAGCTTAGTCCACTCATATATACGGTCTATGGTTCTGCCCCAGTGGAGAAAGAATATGTCTGTTTTGAGTATATCTGTTTTGTCTACTCTGAGCTACCTTAGCCGCCATATTGTTTTTGGATTTTTCAGCTGTTAACTGTTCACCTACTTACCAGTGTTTAATTCCTGTAATCTGTTTTTGGCCCTATGAAAATATATCTCTGTAAGTATTGTGATGCTAATATTTTAGAATAATATGTTAATTCACTCTGTGACGCTAATAGCGTTAGCATGTCTATAGGAATTTCCATTTATGTTAGCATGATGCTAATCGCTCGTTTTATGGACAAAACGTCCATGAAATACAGCTGTTACATTATTGTTATGCATATATTAAGTTGTATTAAGGTGTTCCAGATTGTTTTATGCACCTCTACTTATTCTTTGTTCATTTAAATGTGAAAACATAATTGTAATATGTATTTATTTTTTGTATGTTACAGTTTTACAGTCAAGTCTTCAGTAAATATCCAAAACAGCACGAGGCTTCCTGGGTGTTTCTTGGAGAAACTGTTCGCTATCTGTAAAGCTAGTTCCTATAGTGTTGGCAGAATACTACATATATTTTAAAAACAAAAAACAAAAAACAAAACTGTTTTCCAGTTCATTTGCATGTTTCGTGTATTACTTCTGGAACCACAGTACTTTAGGGGTTTCTTCTACTTCGACTGTTCATTTAAGCAGACGACACCGGAGAGGAGAGACACACTTTTGTGAGGGAGACACAAGTCAACAAACAAAACAAACAAAAACCGGCCACTTTTCTTCAACACGTCACACAGGTAAGGTCCTACCAAGATTTCCATGTGTTTTGACAAAAAAATTAACAGAAAACTTGACTAAAAACAAACAGAAATCCAATACTTTTTCACCTTTAACGTTCGAGCCCCGTCTGGGAATCTAATAATATTGCATTTAGGTGGACACTGTGGCAACAGTGTGTGGTTTGCATGTTCTCCCTGTGTCTGTGTTCCCTTCGAGCACTCCAGCTTCCCATTTAACCCAAAACATGCACGACAAGTCAAAATCCCACAGCTACTGTCGCTTACACAGAATCACACTCCCCCCACACTGCTCCCTGGTGCCTGAGGAGACGCCAAAGCAGCATGAAGCATTGTGAATGGGTCACATGTAGTACAACCAGGTTTAATTTAAAGTTAGCTTGGAGTTCTCTCATGAATCGTCAGTGCAGCCCACTTAAAACCCTTTCTACTCTCATTCACGTGAAATAAATCAACCTTTACTTGACTACAACATTCATTTATGACATGTGTGATGTGTTTCAGTTAAGATGGCAGAAGGGGAACCCACCATGAGCATGGGTGTCATTGAGAGGGCAATACCACAAAATTATCAGCTCATAAAATGCTTAAGGAGCGGATCCTGCGGTCAAGTGGTGGAGTGTCAGAAGATAGACACTCAGGAAGTGGTGGCGATTAAACTTCCCATCAGAGAGCAAGACACTGAGAAAGAGGTAAGCCCCAGTTTGAATACTATTCAAGTGCATATGACGGGTTTTCACGATGTTCTAATGATTGTAGGTTTGGTGGGATAGCACATGTTATAAAGATTTCTTATAGTTTTACATCAGTTAAAGGGCAGTTTGTGGGGAAGAGGGTGAGAAGAAAAGGACAGAAATACTCGTAACTATTATGCAATTTAGACATTTTCTTAACATTATGACTGATAGGTAACCGTTCTGAAATGACCTATCCAAACTATTTTTTGGACTCTAAGTTGTTCTGGAGTATAAGTCACACTTTTGGGGGAAATTTATTTTATAAAATCACAGACCAGGAACCGGCATTTCATCTTGAAAGACAAGTTATAGCAGGGGTCTCCAACCAGTAGCTCGGGAGCTACCAGTAGCTCTCCAACCACTTCCAGGTAGCTCGCCAAGGGATTTATGAATTATTCGTATTGTGCTGAATAACTAAAGTTTGATTTAATTAAATGCCTTTTACCCCTGTAAACATATCATTGCTTGTCTTTGTGCACTAATAAATGGATAATTGTGTGAATGTTTTATAGGCATCAGACAGTACCCCACAGAAGGTTCTGATATTTACTCAATTTCTTGCGACCGCTAAAATGAGTAGCTCACAGGCATTTTTGTTTGATAAAGGTAGCTCATCAGAAGAAAAAGGTTGGAGACCCCTGAGTTATAGTAATAACAATAGAATAGAGAACAACAGGCTGTAAACAGACCACACCATATGAACAGTTATTCAGAAAACTAGAGCATAAACAACATCACAGAACAAGTTTACCAACCTCTCCATCTCACTCCAAATCTCTAAATCCAGTGCATTTAGAGATTTGTCACATTTGAGTAACTCGGCGACCTCTGGAGGTAATCAGAGCACCTCTTCCTCTTCAGCGTAGCTGTCGTCAGACTCAGCATTAGTTACACTTAGAATTATTCTGACCTTTCATTTTGGGTGCATGTTTGTCCAGTCTTCTCAGCTGACTTGAAAGTTTGTTTAAATTTTCAGTTTTCAGTGGTACAGAAGTAATAGTGCGATCAATCAACACTAGATCGGACAGCCGCTCTTTCTATGGCCGAAATGCGTAGTAGAGCGCAAAGTGACAGTGGCATAGAAGCAATCGTAGTAGCAGATACGGGCACACAAGCGTAGAGCGCCCTCTCATGGCTGTCAGTGTGAAACTTTTAATATAAGTCGCAAAGGAGTATAAGTTGCAGTACCACCCAAACCATGAAAAACAGTGCAACATAGTCCGAAAAATACAGTATGTGATATCACTCCTGCTCAGACCCTACAACACGACTTTATCCTGTAAGGAAGAAATCCACCTGCATCCAACACAAAAACTGTCAATCGTTTGTGCTTCGTTTGTACTGCAAAAAGTTTTGTAAGGTATTTGGTATTTGGAGTTTTATTTTCAACCGATGACGTCATCCAGCCCCTCAAATTGTTAAACAGCCTCAAAACAGGCAGAAAATGATAGAAAACGTTTGTGCTGTTTTGTGCTGTGACAATTTTCGAGTGCGAGTTTATTTCTAAAATTATTCATTATTATTTCTAAAGCATTTATAGGACGTAGGCGGCACGGTGGCTGAGTGGCAACACTCAGGCCTCACAGCAAGAAGGTTGCGGGTTCGATCCCCGGGTCGCCCGGGCCTTTCTGTGTGGAGTTTGCATGTTCCTCCCCGTGTCTGGATGGGTTTCCTCCGGGTACTCCAGTTTTCCCCATCAACCCAAAACATGCCCGCACCCCTATGAACTAACATCAAGGACCATGTTGTCCACCCTCCTGTGGGCTCACCACCTGCAGAGGGGTTTATAGGGGGGGGTCAGGTGCTATGAGTATTGGGCAGCAAGCTGCCCCCGCAACCCAGCCGGATTAAGCGGGAGAAGATGGATGGATGGATTTATAGGACGTCATTTCCACTCAGCTGACGGCGGCAAATTCCACAAAACTACTGGCGATAAACGATCTCAGGCTGTGGAAAAGTCTGTATTATTATATAAAATCAAAAACAAATTACTAAAGACAGTTACCGTAAATTCCGGATCACAAGCCGCTACTTTTTTTCTACACTTTCAACACTGCGGCTCGTAATATGAAGCGGCTTTTTTATTTATTTTTTTCATCGCGGGAAAAACATGGACCAATAAAATGAATAAGTAGTTCACTGAGGTCCAATGAAATTGTATGATTAATCACAACTTCCTTATTTCAGTCTTTCTGCTAACCCTCATCAACATGGAGAATACCAGACAAAAAGCATATGATGCAGCTTTTAAACTAAAAGCGATCACTCTGGCAGTTAAAGAAGGAAATCGAGCTGCTGACCGTAAAATTGGCATAAACGAGTAGATGGTGCGAAGGTGGAGGCTCCAGCAAGAAGAACTGAGCCAGTGTAAAAAGACAACCAAAGCTTTCAGAGGTAACCATAGCAGATGGCCTGAGCTTGAAAACTTTCTGGAGGACTGGGTTAACACGCAAAGAGCAGGCGGTGTTTCCGCTGTACAAATCAGACTGAAGGCTAAAGCGATCGCTACCGTGGTTTATTCCCAGAGCGCCAAGGTGTGTATGTGCATTTCGCGTGTGTGTGTCCCAAGTGTGTGAAGGTGTGTAAGTGCCTGTGGCGCGTGTGTGTCCCAAGTGTCACCAGTGAGCGAGTCCGTCCCCAGAGTTCAGCGGGGACGCGTCCGCGCCCATCCCGAGGCGCTCAGGCGGCGGGGACGCAGAAGCGAACCCCCCGCCTAGTCTTTGGCCAGCGGTTTATAATATGGTGCGGCTCATATAATTACAAATTTGATTTTTCTTCATAAATCTGAGCATGCGGTTCTTAATCGGGTGCGCTCTGTAGTCCGGAATTTACGGTACATACTTTTCTCTTGTTTCTCTTCACTAGTTTTGAAGAGTTTTGCTAAAGTCGTTGCTTTTCAGCTGAGCGGAAATGACGTCCTATAATTACCCCAGAAATAATAATGAATAATTTTCAAAATGAAAACTGTCACAGCACAAAACAGCACAAATGAAATACAAACGTTTTGTATAATTTTCTGCCTGTTTTGAGGCTGTTTCACATTTTGAGGGGCTGGATGACGTCATTGGCCAAAAATAAAACTCTAAATATCTTAAGAACCAGAATCGCACAAAAGAAACATTTTGCAAGACAAAACAGCACAAATGAAGCACCAACGATTGACATAGTCTTTGTGTTGGTTTGCGTGGGGACCAACTTCACACATGCTGCAACAAAACTGGACCAGAAGAGAGCGTAAAGCCCAAAGTCAAATATCGTAATAATTCTATGTTTGTGTCGTTGTTCTCAGTATGAGCAGAGAGGTGGAAAAGCCACTGCCCGAGGAGCCGGTTGACTCTGTCCACACACCCAAGAATACATTGTACGTCATATTTCCTGCCCATGTCCGACCAAGAAGTAACTACAATTATTAACACCAAAATGTAACTTGATTAAAATAGGCAAGATTTTTAGCCAAATCTTAAATATGATCATGTTTTTTTGGCGAAATGAGTAGTCTAACCTGTCATATGCACTTTAGGGTGACCAAATGTCCCTGTTTTTGAGCCCTGTGTCCTCTGTCCCAGCAGATTTATCCAAAACCAGTGATTTGTCCCAGTTTTATTCAAGAAATTCCCCCTATGTCCCTATTTTTGACCAATTTGACACCTTCCAATAGTAAAAAAGAGGCATAAATTATTTGTTTTAAATACAATACAAAAAATCTGCTTAAAAACTAGTCTCTGCATAACATTTTTTCTTAACTACACACTCGTTTCACAATTTTATTACTAACAACTATTAAAAAACCAGAGATGTCCCAGTTTCTTATTTTGAAATTCTGGAAAACTTTAGCATAATCTTATAGCTTCTTAAAATGAATGAGTCAACCAGAAGTCTAATACGGTTCATGTTTTTCGTTCTGTATGAATAGTGTGGTGAGCTCAGCAGCAGAAATTAAATGAAATGAAGTCTAACACAATATATAACACAGTATATTTTGTCCGCAGTGTGCAAAGTAAGATGGGGCCACCACCAGATGTTAAGGAGAGCACTAAAATGTCTGAACCAAGGGAAAATACGGTTTCTCTGGAAAAGGGCAGCCAGCCACGTGAAAGGTGAGACGTCGTATATTTAAATAGTTATAGTTACGACGGATGATTTGCATGAGTTTCTTACAGCCCTAAAAAGCAGAGGAAACCACGATGGAGGTGGAACAGAAGAGTGGCTCCGATGCCAACGGAACAGTGCACAACAGGTAAGAAGAGTCACTTAGCTTTAGCATCACTGGTTTACATGCACATTAAACATCTGATATCTGGTTACACTAGTTATCTGACTTTTACTGTCCCAACCAAAATATGATTAATGTCTGATTTCTAGAAATTTTAAATTACTTCAAGGACAGTCTAAAGTGAGTAATCAGAGTGACCATGATCAGAAAGAAATCAGATCATTTTGCAGTTTGCATTTCACATTAATGGCAAAGTGGAGAGTTCAATTTGTCAACTGGACAAGAGTTTTTTTGGTAGAAGATGATTTGCTGCTCATCCAAGCTGCTTCTTCAGTTCTGAACTGAAGAACTCTTGTCCAGCTGACAAATTCAACTCTACATTTTGCCATTAATTAACTACCCGGACGAATGAGGGATTCTACACACATTTCACATGAATAATCTTTTAGTTCCAAAAATCAGATACCGTATTTTTCGGCCTATAAGTCGCACTAGCAAAAAATGCATAATGAAGAAGAAAAAACATGTATAAGTCGCACCGGACTTTTTGGCAAGTTACAGAAGTTATAGTAATAAAGACAACAGAATAGAGAAGAATCCGTGTATCATTTATTGCTTTGTTTTTCAATATAGAACCAAAAATAAGAAAACTAAAAAAAATGTCTTTATTATTTGTCTCTAAAACCAAATGAGAAAACGGATAATGATTTGTTTTTTTCATTTTTGATTCATATATATACGATTTGTATTTGGTCTATGGGCTGTCAGTGTTAAAAATGTAATATATAAGTCGCACCTGAAAAAGTGCGACTTATAGTCCAAAAAATATGGTAATACTGAGATTTTGAGCGCGCATGTAACCACAGCCACTATTAACATAACCTTTACGTAATCTGTAACTCCAGAATTCAGATCACCATCATACTTTTGATGTGCATGTAAACAGAGCCATTGACAGCAGGAGGAGTTTGCTCATATATGTTTTTTTTAGGTTCCACTGGCTCACCAAAGACGAAGAATCGCTTCCAAAAGATTCTCTCCTGGTTCAAACGTGTCACCTGTACCAGCGTGGATGTGGTGGAGTAATCCACCGTATCCTTTATACCAGGAGGAGTGAGGGGGAAAGGGGGTGTCATGGCTGAGGGGGCATGAGGGGGTGTTAAGGGGTGCGCTGTACTGGGGGTGGGGGGCTGTGTTTTGGGAGGAGCGGGTTAGAGTTGGAGGGGGGGTCACTTTGTTGAATACAATAAATACTAGTCGGAGTGCAATTTATTTAGGCCTGTGTCAGGAGACATGAGCCTAAATAATGATTGAAACCAGGGGAGGGGGATTTGGAGAACAAAGTGACCAAGGTAGCACAATTCACTCTGCTTGTGGCCACTTTGTTGAATCCCCCTGGTGGTTACTGTTAGAATAAAATAGTGGGAGGGATGAAAAAAACAGCTATTTATTTAGATCCATGTTAGGAGACATGGGCATAAATAATGATAGAAACACAAAAAATTGAGAGGGAGATTTGGAGAACAAGGTGACCAAGGCCTCAGGGCAGCTGTGGCTACAACAGTAGTTCACCACCACCGGGTGTGGAGTGAATGAACAAGGCGTCTTTGTGACACATGTCTGTGAAAAGCACGATATAAATAAACACTTACTTATCCATAGACATTCATCCATCCATCCTTTTTCTTCTGCTTATCCATGGCCGGGTCGCGGGGGCCAGATGTTCCCAGGCCAGCCGACAGAAATAGTCCCTCCAGTGTGTCCTGAGTCTTCCCTCCTTCTGGTGGGACATGTCCGGAACACCTCCCGAGGAAGGTATCCAGGTCCATATAAATTGTCCTCCACAAATAATCACATCCAGTGAACAAAACTGCGCTATTAATCCAGTTTGAGGTGTTCTTTGAAAGTAAAAAGGAGAGATAGTTCCTCACGTGTGTCACAGAGCACAGATCGAGGTGAAGCTGCAGATTAGTGATAGTGTCTCTACTTCCTGTGGACTTTGTCACCAACCTTCTGTGCATTAAAAATCCTGTATCTGAAGTATTGCGCCACATTTCACTAATAATAATAACACAGTTTTGACTTGTATCTAAACTAGAAGTGCAGAGCTCTGATCTTTGAACACTTCAAAGTCTCAGAGTGAGTGGTTTTACTGTAGACAGGAAACAGCTGACACGATCGTGCTCACAACTTTATAGCCTATGTTACACAGACATATCCCGCTGCAGTCTGTGAGATCTGCGATTTTAAGTCTCATAAGATTCTCCTCGTGTCTTATTTATTTTATTTATTTATTTCAGGGACAGTGCATATTAATCAATATTTGCATGTAAATATGCCAGAGTTAGCCAGATGGCTATTTTTCATCTGTAGTCCCTCGACAGATGTTAGGTGTCACTTCTACATAACAGAAAATCACATTACAAAGTTAAAATTCATCATTCTAAAAAGTACATTACTTCAGACAACTCAATTACAAGCATTCAGCCGCAATCAATAACCAGTCAATTACAGATATTCACTCTCACTCGATAACTTAACAATAATAATAACAGTTTACAGTCAATAGGCAAATGTCCAGCAGGCGGCAGCGAGAGGTGGAAGTCTTAATGTTGACAGCTTTGATTGTCTATGAGCCATTGGTTTAACTGTACTTTAAATGAAGCGTATGTGTTGAGGTTTCTGATGGTTGTGGGGGTGGCATTCCAGTATTGAGCAGCTCTAACAGAAGAGGTAGTTTGACCAAACAGACTTTTCCGGAGGGGGATGATGCAGTCCCCTCTCGCTGCTCCCCTGGTTCTGCTGTGTTCAGAGGTCCGAATGTTAATAAACTGTTTGAGTGGAGGAGAACACAAACCATGTCTTTAAGGTGCATTTGTACAGAGTGTGAATAGGGTTGAGGGCTGTGATAGTAGTGTGAGACCAGACAGTTAGACAGTATGTGATATGGGATAGAATCATGGAATACATAAACATTTGATAGACATTTGATGTCTGATGTGTCTAAAGCTGCTGAGGTTGAATTTACTACGGTTACTGATGGTTTTGACATGGGACTTGAATGAAAGTTTTGGATCGAGAATAACACCAAGATATTTGTATTCTCTCACCACCTGAAGCCGTTGGCCTGACTCAAAGACGTCAGGATCAACAGTAGATTTACAGGGGGACTTGGTGAAGAACATAGCCACAGTTTTGGATGTGTTTAACTGTAAACATGAATGCTGTAACCAATCAGTGATATGGGTTATGGCTTGTGTGAGTTTTTCGGCGACATGTGTGATGTTGTTGCCATGAACATAAAGCACAGTATCATCAGCATACATCTGAACTGAAATATCAGAACAAGCAGTGGGAAGGTCGTTTATATAGAGAGAAAATAGTAATGGACCTAGTATTGATCCTTGTAGCACACCGGTGGAAATACTGAGGGCGGAGGATTGATATGACTGGATTCTAACGTGCTCAGTGCAGCCAGTTAAATATGCCTGAATCCACTTTATTGTGTTAACGGAGAAGTTGAAATGTTGTAACTTGTTTAACAGGATGTTATGATTAACTGTGTCGAATGCTTTTCTCAGGTCCAGGAAGATGTGCCCCTACAACACCACCTGGGTCTGTAGTGTGCGCTTTTTGTCGCATGTTTAAAAATCGTTTAAGAGCGTTAAGTCCTGTCATGTGTGGCGGCCTTTAGTCAAACTTTTTTGTGGTCTGCTGAACTGATTTTTCACACCTCTGTGTGGCTGGTTGTCTGTGGTCTGTGTCTGTGCTGTGGTGTTGTTGCATGAGCACTCGCTACTCTGCTGCAATGAGGTTACATCATTCTTCCATCATCCTTTAGACATTCCATATTTTCACATTTGTTTGAGAAATAAATGAACACAAATTGAAGAATTTAGTTTTTCTTTGCCAGTAAGTCAATGAGGTATTACGTTTTTACATAAATGGTCTTAAAAAGGCTTGAATTTAACTTGAAGAAACCTGTAGGAACCCTGTGTATAGAGTTTAAAAACACAGTGGAGCATATAACTACATGACATCACAATGTGGAAGAGAGTGTTGTCTGTTTGAGTTCTGTTCTAAATATGCAAGATTTGTGTGTTAAACAGGAGCGCTGCTATAGTTGTAATCTATGACACCTGAGTCATTATACAGGGTGTCCCAAAACATTTTTACATTTCTTTTTCACTTCTTGTTGAAATAACCTCAAATTTTCACAGAATGTGTAGAAACAGATCAAGATGTTATATTTCATGTCTATTTTTGTTCTGTTTTCAGGTTTTCAAGTTGAGCCATTCCGTTCACTCCCAAAGAGAAGTCATTTAAACCCTTTAATTGCTGAGTTTCAGATGACATCACAGCTTTCTATAGGCCAATAATAGTTAATACAGATGTGTGAGGTGAAGTAAATACAGGTAAAATGTCAGTTTTTGTTGTAATAGAGCAAGTGAATGGATTTAGTCACCAATAGAAAGGATTACATTAAATATTTGTCAATAAACTTTTTGGAAATTTCATGACAAGTACAGTGTTTTTATTTAATAAGGAAATCAGTCTCTTGCCCCCGTTTGAGGGGATGACATTAGAAAACCAATGAAAGCTGATGTCGCAGTAAATATTATGATAGGCCAGGAGCCAGGTCCACTCCTCAGGATATTTTTGGCTACCTTTTTCACTATTATTTCCTGTTATCTTACATCTTGGGCCATCACAAATTGATAGGGACCAACCCCAACTCGGCCCCGTTTGGCCTGAGGGTCCGAAAAAACCCCTGTTTAGAAAAAGCTATTGGCGGAATTATATAATTGTAAATACTAAGGTGCTGCATCTGCATAAATGATCAAATAACCCTAAAATTTTGCATGGTGTATCCTGACACATAGCAGAAACTAGTAGAAAAATATTTTCGGATTTTCTTTCCATTTTTACTGTCAATCACCCTCAACATACCCCAAAAGTTAAAAAAAAAAAGTCAAAAAAAGAAAAAATGTCTGTCCACCTGACAAATTATCATCAAAAATGATAATTTTCAAGCATTTTCTTACATGTGTCAGTGCCTCAAATGTACGTAAAATTCCATTGGAAATTCAAATGTCTAAGCTTCAATTCAAGCCCAAGATGAGCTTTCTGTCTAGAGGAGAACAGCTGCTATAACCATACATCTTCACTGTACCTCCAGTTGGCAGAAAACACAACTTTTAGGCATTTCCATTTCATATGGGATTAAGAATATTTTTTTTCCTAGAAACAATATTTTATCAGTTATCAATCTTTGTATCCGCTGCAAAGCTTTCTATCAGGAAGTACTCGCTGCTGCTGCTCAGACATAAATCCTTCAAATGCAAGATTAGTTTTACTTCAAACATTATTCTATCAACATAGACATTTACATCGATAGTTTTGCTTCAGGTGCTTTGTGGATCGGGTAAGACTGTTTTTAGTGGCAGGCTAACGGGCACCGTTCAGATCCGCTAGCCTAGCCTTAGTGTCAATTACAAATATAAGTACTGGATGAATTATTTTAAAGTGTCTCCACACGTCTCCAACACTCTGGCTCACTAGTAAATGTCCCTTTAAGACGCGACTTAAAACACTGTGGGGGTTGTTTGGACGTGGGGGGGGGGGGGGGGATTCCAGTGTTCCAGATTTCAGGGCTTAGTCTTAAAAGGCACTATCAATTACCTCTCATCTTAAAATACAGATATAACGTTGCTAGTGGAATATAGGGGTGTAAGAAAAAATCAATTCAGTGATATATTGTTATATTATTATTAATATTATATTATTATTATTATTATTATTATTATTATTATTATTATTATTATTATTATTATTATTATTATATTATGTAGTTAATATGATTAGCATAGGTTCAGGAGCAAGACCACGCCTCAATTGCCCTCGCCTCCTCTCCAGCCAATCACAGCTCACTTCTACCACACCTCAATTTCCCAGAAGCCTATTTGTAGCAGCCTATCTCGGCCTGTCCTGAATAACTTGACCCCACCCTCCCAACCCCGATCTGTTGTCTTCCAGACATAAGATGTCTACGAGGGGGGTCCCGTTCCTGCTGGGCCATGTGAAGATTGAGACTGAACCCCCACCCTGAGTCTCAACCCAGCTGACCCGCCTCGTCTCCCTATAATAAACAATTTTCTCTTGTGTGGTCCTTGCTAGTGAACTGCAGTTGTATTCTGTTTTCATTCACTCACAAATCCTCCATCCGCATATTGGTCATTTAGTTTCATCACAAGCAAAACTCCAGACTTCTTCTGTGCAAGTAAACCATCACAGGACTTATTCTGTGATCAAACTGTTCACAACAAACCCGTGGCTCTATCAGTGTAGCATTTACAGAGGGAAAAGGACTTTAAGGGTTTACTTTTTACATGTTCCTTCCCATTGCTGACAGCAGAGGGAGCTAAACACCTAATATGCTCTATTCAAGTTGCGTCACAAACCAGGAACACGTCTAGAAACCTGCAATGACAACTTCCGGTGTAGACACTGGGCTCGACCAACTGTGATCAAACCCACTGAAGTAAATGTGATGGTTGGTAAAATGAAGACTGCGGACGTATGTGCTGTTTGGAATCATCTGGAATTTGGTGCCTCTTCTCTTCTAATCACATGTACCCAGTGCTCTCGGAGTTGTGCGTCGGTGGGGAAATGATGAAAACTGAGGTATGGTTGGAATCAATGTTTCCTCTAATTTTTCATATGTCTGGGCATACAGACAACCTCCCTGAGCACACTGAGGACCACTGTGAGCAACATCAGATGTGCACGCTGTGTTCACACACCAGTATCTCACCTGGGATCAGAGCAAGTTTCATGGCTCATTAAAAGAATCAAATTACAACAGCAATTTCCATTTGGCCCACTTAAAATGAAAAAGACAAAAATCATTGATCGAAAATTGTTAGTGAGATTTGTAGTATGTTATGGGAGAGTCCTGCTTTGGCCTAGGTCGGTGAGGTCCAGTTTTGGCCTGGGTGAGGGTCTTGCTCTGGAAGAAATGAGACATACACCTTTCAGACATAACATTTTGTTCACATTAAAACATTCACATTTTCCACAATGACCTGTGCTGTAGCTTGTGATACACTATCTTTTATTAGCATTTCTACTACCCATAAATGATCTAGTCCTAATAGAATTTAATGATTAATATCCATAAATAAAACATCTTAAAATAAAATAAAACATGTCACTAGAATATGTACAAATCTGACTCGAAATTTGACCTTATTTTTCAAGTCTATCCTTCTCACTTCTCCAGTGGTTGTACACTTTGTCCAGGTTGATGGCTCCGTCTGCTTCTTGCTTTGACGTTATGCACATCAGCTGGTCCAAATGTGTCACTTCAAGATGATTTCTGGATGCTGTTTTGATATAATTCATCAAACTAAATCCAACAGTATTCAAATGACTTTTCTGCTGAATGTGTCACGAGGTAACTTCCATTTAGTCCATATTTTTCCTTCAGAAAACTCGCTTGCTACTTTAGCTTTGCTGCATGTTTTGCGTGTTACTCGAAAAAGAAAAAAATCTCACCCACTGCATGTTCTTCTATTTGCACATATTCTGACAGCCATTCCATCTTAAAAGAACCGTATTTCTTTTGTACTTTGGTTTGGTGAGTGGACGTATCACATTCACTGCCCGTTCGTTTTGCCATGATAAGGGGTTAGCATTAGCGTCACTTAACTCCGCCGCACTGTTATTATTGTTATATAGCACTTATGGGCAGAGCATGTGCTGTCAATGCCGTGATTGGCTGCGTAGTGTAATTATTATATCATATTATATCATATGATTGGCTGGACACCTGTCACTCACTGAGTTACACAGCAAAATGATACAGAAAATTGTCATAATTCTAATTCATTTGCAGTGAGCTGCATAGGCTTTCTTGTGCGCTGATAGTGTGCGAGCAGTACGCAATTGCGCAGTTGCGCAGCTTAGAGGGAACATTAGTTGGAACTGGTGATTAACCGAACATAATGGAACAGTACAATGGTATGGAGATGAAGAAAACTGGGACATTTTCAAATTTTTACTAGATTTTGTCAGACTTACTACTGAGAACAGAGCCCATTGGAAGATTTCACTGCATGTTTCCAGGTGTCTTCCTGGTTTGTGACGCAACATGAATACATATAGACTCTTGTAGTGTTCGTGAACAGTGATGACATTGGCTCGGTTGCGCATTTTGGCAACAGAAGTACGGCAGAATTCAGCAGCTCGTCAAGCTCTGCGAAAGGATTATCATCAAAACATCGCAAACATTTCAACAAGCTGAGTTTAACAAACAGTGTCCGACTGCCACGTCCTTGTGCGATGAGTGAGTAAAACTTGAAATCTTTAGTCCTTTGGTAGAATATCGATTCTGGCAACCACACACATAACAACCAGACATTTTTATCTCCATCTTCTTCTGCCTGTTTTCAGTCTGAATGAATCGAAATGAATGGGGAATAATGCCGCTTCCTTTGCCAAAATGCGCGTGCAGCTTTTTTTTTTATCACTTCCATCCTAAAAGAGTCAATAGGAACCTGAGGTAGGTTTATAAAGTACATTTTCCAAATACAGACATTATTTTATGTTACAAAATGTGAAATTTGTCCTAAGGTGACTAAAAGTTTGTTTCAAAGAGAATTAAATCCAAAAGAATACTAATATAATATGTTTTCTTTTTGGTTTGTATATTTACAATCGGAGCACTGCTAGCTGTTATCCAGAAACCTTAACTAGCTACCTGTGGTGTGCGATACACAGACTTTATAGAAGTGGACTATAGGAGGGTTATGTCTCCCAGACCCACTAAAGTCTAGAGATGTTTGTCCTGAAATGTTCTACTAAACTGCATAAAACAGCAGTTTCCATGAAGACAAGTGGGTGAAGTATTTTTGACTTTTATATTTAAATGACTGTAAATGGAAAAAAAATAAAAAAATCACAGAACAAACCATATTTAACAGAACAAACCATATTAAAAATCCCTTGTACCTGCCCCAAAAATGTCCACTTCTTATTTAAAGTCATGTCCCTAATGCAGTGAGTATGAGAACGGGGCTAATGTGGTTTAAGATTCAGGGCAGGCTTCAGTGCTGGGAATATGAGGAGCAGGAGGAGACTTAAATGGAAGATATAAATCAGGCTTCGACTTTGTGAACAGATTGTATCAAAGAACGTGAAGATTTGTGTCGCCAGGAGAATACAAAAGAGCAAGGAGAGCAGGCGGGATCAGTCAAATGTCCCAAAGATTATTGATGAACTGCTGCAACATTCAGAAATCACATGGAAATATATGGCTCAAAGACTCAGGCCCGGAGGACTTTCTGAAGGATTTAGGCAAAGTCAAAGGTTTCAGGACTATGATTAGAACCAGAGTTGCCAGTTCATTAAAAAAAAAAAAAAAAAAAAACATACCATATTTTTCGTACTACAAGTCACACTTTTTTCATTGTTTGGGTGGTTCCTGCAACTTATCCTCAGGTGTGGCTTATATATAAAATAAAATAAAATAATTACATGTTGGTTACTTTCACACTGACTTCCACAAGAGGGCGCTCTAGGTTTGTGTACCAGTATCTGCTGCTCCTCAGGCTCTTCCTCTTGCACCGCTGTCACTTCACCAACTGCAGCACCTCAGACCTGTTTGCTCAGGTAAATCCAGGTGGAGACTTTTACCAGGGAGTGAATAATCCACTGAATCTTGTCCTTTAATCGATAGAAGCATCAGCACCAGCTGTTTTTTTTCAGCCCTTATACTATATGCAAATTAAGTTTAGTTTCTGTAAAACATAAACAAATGTGCACAAAGCTGAATTAAACACACTATTACTCAGTGTATATACTGAGCGAGAACTGGAAACGTCTGCAGAGCAGCGGTAGAGCGGACCAATCGAGCAGCAGAAAGAAAGTTTGGAGTGAGAGAAACTTGGTTTTGACTGGAGAAAAGTGGAGGAAAGTCGAACGGCAAAGAAGGAAACACAAAAGCTAATCACGGCTAAAAGCTGGATTTAGCTGAAGTTGGTGGAGTTGCTCAGAAGTGACACCGAGGATGAAGAATTCAGTGGATTTAGTGATTTGGAGTGAGATAGAGAGTTTGGTCAACTTTTTGTTGTTCCTGCTCTAGTTTTATGAATAACTGTTCATATGTGACTTGAAAAAACTAGACACATGTTCAGTCTGTTCTTCTCTGTTCTAGTGATATTACTATAATTTGTCTTTCAAGATGAAATGTCTGTTCCTGGAGTCTGATTTGACACCAACTTATAGTCCAGTGTGACTCATATATGTTTTTTTTTTCTTCTTCATTGTGCATTTTTTGGCTGGTGCTTATACTCCAAGGTAGTATAGTCATACCATTATCCATATTATATTATTATAAACAGCACAAAATGTCTAATCATATTTTTAGACTTTAAAAACAAAAGTTTGAGAATGATGATCCTACATGTGTTTGCAACATTTGTGTAATCCTGCACATTTAGTCTTTGTTATACCAATTGGTGAACACAAACTAAAATCTGTTTAGTTAAAATCTGTTTATTGAATTTCACCATGTGGTCTCGGTACCTGACTCTTTTTTTGTAAATGGACATTTCGTGTTTTCCTCAAAAGAGCACAATTTAAAACACTTGGCATTCAGAAGCCAAAGCCACTGTTGTCAACAAGGGCCGCTGGGTTTACTCCCCTGTCATGATGAAACGGTTTGAAACTTTTGAGGAACATCTCAAGACCCAAGACGTGAAAAGCTCTTGATCATATTTGGAACTGTGATGAGAAGATGGACGCAGAGAACCTGTTTTGTCCGTCTGTCATGATAATTACTACACTGACTTATTGTTCAATATATGGAAGAGAAATAATCATTTTTGGGGGTCAGTATTTATCATGGGTACTTTTTCTTAGTACGACTGGCGAACATTTTTGTTGTTACTTTTTCTGTCCTACGATTAAATTTGAGCTTTAAAGGTTGAGTAAATAACTTCTGTGACTCATTATTATAGGTGTAATGATACGATATCATCACAGTATGAACCTCACTTTATGATATTTATTGCGATATCATGGGAAAGCTCACGATATGGTGGGGAGGCTCATGATATTACAATATTCTACATAATAACAAGACTGACATTCTAAAATTCTTAGACCAGTCATTTGGTACAACATTTACTGTCATTAGGGATGACAACAATATCCAAATCTCTCTGTATTTTCACCATATACATCACACAGCACCAGATTTATTGCAATAATAAACTGTGAATCTGCTCCTTTTTCCTCTAAAATGCCTTCACAAGACTTAATCCAAAGAATGAAGATTTCAAAGTGCTTAGAACAGTTATTTCTTCATGTCGTCTGCACTGAAACGGAGCAAAGGATCATGGTCTATGTAGTTCCCTCTGTTTTTTTTTTTAGCTATTTCTGCATCAGAACTGTTCATTTAAGCAAAGAGACTTGGGATTCGATATATTGTGATGGTCCACGATATTATTTTGAGACCTTTGATGATACAATATCATCATATTTCGGTTATTGTTACATTCCTACTCATTATAGATACAAACTAAGTACTAAAGTTTCATTCTGCAATCTATTTAATGTATATTGTACCATATTGTACATCTACAATTGTATTTTGGGGATAATTCTACTTTGAGGTTTGGTTTAAGATCCTGAATCCAGGAACTTACTTTCAGTTTCAGTTTCCTTTTTCAGTAGTTGTTGATTTTCCCCATATACCACACAGGAAGGCAGATGCTTGAGATTTCACGACAAGTTTAATAAATCTAAATATGACTTATTTTACAGATAATAGAGTCAGCCAATTAACAGGCCTTTGGAGTCTAGATCTTCTTAAAACCCAACTGAAGAAAGACATGATCAATAGCAATAGCAATGCGTTTTTTATAGTTTCTCTTTTCTAAAGGACATCCCCCTCTTTCCCCATCTGATTTACCAGACAAACATGCTTTTTTCCTGGACAATTCTTCATACACGACCTAATCATGTTACTTTTGACAAGGGTCCCAGGTTTACCAGATGCTTAATGCAGGGGCCTCTTCCTGTTCCCCGGACTCTAACCTCTTTACATAACACAGAGACTAGATTATTAGAAACTTAAGGCAGCGTATAACAATTCAAATAGTAGACCCTTAAAGAAACATTTAGTAGTTATAACAGACATTACATTAGTATAACAGATACTACAGGGGACACTGAGACATTGGCATAGATTAGTTTTGTACTTTATAACTGTTTCAGCGACAGGCCCAGTTTCAAAGTCACCGCAAATGAAAATGGTGATACCAGTACATGAACTGCCAGTTTAAATGTGGGTGAATATGGCCCCGCATCTCTTCAAGAGAAAACCACTGAAGCTGGAATAGCTTTTGGGATTTCCACCTAACGCTGATGTCACAGTGTCAGAATAGATGGATAAACAACGTGACAACAACATGAGTGGAGTAATCATTTGCTAAAAAAAGATCCACAGCCTGATGTCCTGTTCACTGATGGACACAGATTTCACATGTGCAACAGTGACTTTCTGAATCTGAAGAGGGAACACAGTGTGCATGTTCTTGGCCTTCCATTTCACACAGCACAACACTTGCAGGCAGCAGACAGCCCTGTTTAAAAAGATTACTGGAGACAAGAAGGAAGAGCAATGGCCAGAGAAAGTGGAGGGAAGAGATTGGACAGAGCGTTGTGTTTATCTGGTTTTGGATGGGGCCCGGAGACGAGCAGTCACAGCCTCGATTGCAGTGGCTGGACTTGCAACTGTGTCATTTTCCCCTTAAACCCAGGACATATTAACAATGCCCTATTTGAACTGAGTGCAACAACCAAAAGACAAGAAAACCCACCGAGCCCAGATGAAGAGCAGACTGTGGCTGTGACAGTTTCTTTCGAGGAAGGAGATCAGCTGCAGTGCTCTAAAGGGCCACACCACCAACTATGTACTTTACCATTATGTGAACATTGACAGGACATCGATGAAAGAAAATACACAATGTGAGTTTGTATATGGTGCAGAAGATGACCCTAAACGAGTGGCTTTCCTGTGCAGTCTGTAGCCATTGACTTGACCAAAGACGCAGGGAAGAATATATCTCATTCTGGATGATCATCATTCACCTGCAGAGACTTTTGGAGTATGAACTATTTAGTCACTTTATATTTATTATTGGTATTTCTACAGTCAATCGGTCAAAAATCCTGGTTTGGCTTTGACATCACGGTTCAGTTCTTTTTGGGTACAGTATGGGAGCAAAATGCAAAAATGCCACACGTTTGAATCATAAAATGCGGCACTTCTTTACCCCCCAAAAATTGCACCATACTGAACGCTCAGGTAAATAGTAAATAGTAAACAAATTGTGGTTTAGACCTGGTTCAGACCTGTTTCAGTCCTGGTTTAGATCTGGTTTAGTCGACAGTCACGCCTGGAGCACGTTGCTTCCTGGGGTCATGGTGTGGTGCAGAGCCGTGGGATCAGCCGCGAGCGACACCTCAAGGGAATCTGACCGCACCGAGCAGTCGTCCTTTCCTCGCCGAGTTAGACAATATCGCTCTGATGAATGTCTCGCTCACAAACTAGCCCCACCATACGGTCTATGAGTCCCACTCGCGCTCATTCAGTGCTCCAACTCAACGGAAGCATGATGGAATTCTGAGTCGGGGATGTAGTGTTATATGTCTGCATGTAGTGCAGGGGGCTTGAATAAAATTTGACACCCTATTTGATAAAGTCGGACGTTTTATTCAGAGTGTCATTTTGAATACATGTACTGCTACACCCCTACTTCTGAAGCTTTACTGCTATTTTTTGCTTTTTTTATTGATAATTTCCTGTGGTGGCTATTTCTTAGTGTTTAACCTATTTAAATATTTGCTGTTGAAAAGCCTTTTATCACACTGTACTTTAATTCCAAATAATATTACGTAAGTGTCCCATGATATCAAATAAAATAAAAAAAATCATCAAAGTAAAAGTGAAACATTTCATAGAAAACTCAGGTGGCTGAGAGCCAAAAACCTTTTTTCATTTTAAATTACGTTTTGGCAAAGCCTTCAGATATTCTTTCTTGCTTTGGACCACAGTAATACTAGTGTTCTGTGGTCTAAAGCCAGAAAAAAATAGAAGTACATTAAAATAAAAATAAAAAAAGTTTGGGGGCATTGGCCATCTGAGTGTGCTATATATTTTTTCACTTTAATGTTGCTGTTCCTCCTGTGGGTTCACCACCAGCAGGGGGTTCATAGGGGGGGTCAGGTGCTATGAGTATTGGGCAGCAAGCTGCCCCCGTGACCCAGCTGGATTAAGCGGGAGAAGATGGATGGATGGATTGAATGTTGCTGTTCCTTGCATTTGCACCTCCACAAGAACTTTGGTGTGCGTTTTCTGTTACATTTAAAAAATAAACTAAGACAAAAAACAAACAAAGAAACAGAAGTGCAGATTTTATTTCTCGTAAGCGGGGCTCTGACTGGCTGCTCTTGTGAAGGCCACTTGGCCATGGTGGCTCTAAAGCCCTGTACGTGCCTGAAAACAAGTGCATGTGAATACAAACACTGTGCTAAAGGGTTTGTGAAAGCCACCACGAGTTACAGAGATTTAGACCGTGGGGGGTCGGCCGCCTATTCCGACTTCTCTTCATTCCGACATGCCAATATTTAGACATACCACTATTACGGCATGTCTCTATTTAAACGTGCTGGTTTTCCCACACTTTTTGGTATCGCTATTCCGACACATCATTTATTTTTTTGAAAGAGTTGTGATCGTCTACCCAGGCGTGTCTCTCGCTGTGCTGGGTCATGGACTCGGACACAACAGCACGATCACACATTTGCTATGTAAAATTAAAAACAGCTTAAGACCACCACCAATTACAGGATATTTTGTACTTAAATGATTTTTAAATGTGTGACAAAAAGTGCAGACCACAGACACGAGGCTGTGCAGGATATAAAGCTGTGAGTGCGATGGCGTCAGCTGTTTCCCGTCTACAGTAAAACCACTTGCTTTGAGCGTTCAAAGATCAGAGCTCTGCACTTCTAGTTTAGACACAAGTCAAAACTGTGTTATTATTGTTTGTAAAAAGTGGTGCAAAACTTCAGATACAGGATTTTGAATGCACAGACGGTCCACAAGTCCACAGGAAATACAGTCGCTATCTCTAATCTGCAGCTTCACCTCCGTGCTCTGTGTGGATGTAAACAAATACACGTGCTACTCTCACCTTTTTACTTTTAAAGAACGCCTCAAACACCATGGGTAATGTAGAGTTTTGGACTGATAATTGTACTAGAAGTGTGGGCTCCTACTATGAACCATAAGGACATATAGAATAGCACCTGGGAGAATTTTGTTTACTTAAACGTGTTTGCCCGTCTACATTCTATTCAAATCCAGACGGGACTGTCGTCTCCAGAATGCTCAGATTATTCTGAGATGAGTAATAGTTTGGTGCTTTGATTGTTGATTCTGTAAAAAAAAAAAAAAGCACTGTTGTTTTTCCATTTTATTAAGTGTAAACTGGCATGTTTTTTTTTTCACGAACGGCACATGCGTCTCACTGATTGGTTAGTCTGCCTGTCAGTCTTAAATCAGAGACAGGATACAGCTCCAAAGCATGTTGAAGCGTATTTCAGGTAACAAACATGCACGGATGACAAAATCACTGATGAGAGAACAACGTTATAACACAATAGGCCGATCTTGCACCCCCTTTGCAAGCAATTACTGCATAAATTCAGAACCCCACCTCAGCACCGGTCTGAAATCTCTGGTTGCTTCTTGCGTGCGGCATTGTACTCGTCTGAAAGCAGTCTCCTCCCCCACTGAGAGGATTACACGGCGCACTCGTAATATTGGAAGCACACAATAAGATCATACTGTTGACTTTGACTGGAGCGCAGAGAGAGCCCTGTGATGAATGAGAGTCCTCTGGATTGTGGCACACCACTCCGATGAATAGGCCCACAAATAGCATTAGAGAGTGCGAGGCGAGCGTGCCCAGTCCAATACGAGACGCTAATGTAACAAGTGTAATCTCTGCGGTGGCCTCCATTCAAAGGCCCAAATCTGATGAAAGAAGAGCAGACAAAGCAGCACAACGGCGAGGCTGCACTGGGACAGAGTGTAACCGCCATAATTTAATGAACAAATGTAGAGAGAGGTGAAGCTAAGTGGAAACGCAGTCTAGCAAGGCATAGGTTTTTTGAAAGCTGCTGTATTTGATTTCTACTGTCTTGAAAACATAAAAAGCAGATTTTAAATGGTTTGGTTATATTGGTTATATTTTGTAGTAGTGACATTGATAAAAAAAAATTTCACTACCTGGATTTAACTAAGCAAATAGGTCTGAGGTTGCTGCAGTTGGTCAGGTCTGGGTTCAGCAGTTCTGTGTCCAATCCCATCTACTCCTGCCATAACTTGAGCCCGATCAATCCTGCATTGTCATCTTGGAATATGCCCGTGTCATCAGGGATCACAAATCCACTGATGGAATAACCTGGTCCTTCAGTATATTGAGGTTTAGCTGACCTCATTCTTTGAGCACACACTGCTGCTGAACCTGGACCTGACCAACTGCAGCAACCTCGACCGTGTTTGCTTAGTTAAATCCAGGGGGTTACTTTTTTTTGCCTGGCAGTGTATATCTGTATAGTCCATATAGAATTTATTTGCTGTCTCATGGAAAATAATACAACTCAAATGAAGATGGCGGAGCAAATTCCAGAGTAAGGTCAACACAGAAGAATATCAGTCTGGTCACCATGCCTTCCATTGAGCTTTGATCCAGACTTAGACATGGTTGTCCAATCACCAATCTAATTTATTACTTTAAGGGACAGTTTGGAATTTTGGACATAGGTCCTCATTTCCTAGTGAGCCAGAGTGTTGGAGACACTTTAAAAAAAAAAAAAATCCATCCAGTCCTTGTATTTGGAGAGGCTGCTGGTGCTAGGCTAGTGCATGTCAATGGCTATAATTGTCCTGGCACTAAAAACAGTTTTACCCACTCCACAGAGCACCCGAGGAAAACTATTAGAACTTGGGACAGTCCAATTTGCCAATTTGTTTTAGCTTTAAAAAGCTAGTTTTTACAATATTTGAGATTCGTCAAAGTTTAAAAGAGAGTCCATAAAAACACCAAGGTTCTTTACAAAACTGTCCAAATTAGTAACAAGAGGCCGAGGTCAGATATGAGGGTGTCAGTATGGGGTCCAAAAAGAATTACTTCAGTCTTATTTTTAGATAATTAGACATCAATGTCTAAATAGCAGAATGTGACCCTTTTTTCCTTGTGAGTATCCGTATTTGTGTTGATACAGATGGAACATGTGTGTCCCTGATCCACCTGTCAATCACACCCATTTAAGCTTCACCAGTGACCAGACACTTCTTTGTGAAGTATTGAAAAGGTGCATATTCTGGATCTCAGGCACAGTCTGACAGCTGTCTAATCACTCTGAGCTCTTTGCTGTAATTGTGCCTGTCTTATTCAGAGAACAGTCCACATCAGCCGCCATCTGCTGTTAGATAGAAAATAAAAGAAAGGTGTTTGCTCTTTATATTTAGTGTGTAGTTCAGATTCTTTCTCTTTCTTTAAGCCTTTTGGAGTTTTTAAAGTGAGTTTGTTTTTGTCGGGGATTGGCGACTGTTGCCTCCATGCAGGAGCAAGCATCTGTCTCTGGCTTTAGCTTCTGGAAGCTACCGCACACGTACTGTGCTTTGGGGCGCACTGCTCGGAAATTTCAAATCAAACTCAAAGAAAATACAGGAAGATACTTTTTATTCAGGGGAAGGAGTTTGTCCAGCAACATTTCAGGAGCTGGGCTTGGTTTAGTGAGTATCTCTTGGCCCATAGCAATAGTTTAAAGTTCTTATTCTGAGAATTCAAATGTCCATGTTCTCCCTGTTGTAATCCTCTAGGCTAAGTACTTCTGACCAAGACTCTATGCTTCCTTTTTCTTCCAAATGAGCAGAACCAGGGCAATGGCTTGTATTTATGAGGCATTAAAACACAAAATATCTACAGTGTGTTCCAGATAATTATGCATGTACGATTTTTCGTCATCCGGAAGAGGCTTTTTGCTTATTTTTCTACTACTTTTCTTCTAAGGACAGTCTTTGGAGCGCAATATTGAGCACAAGCAAGAAAATGGACTCCAAAACCATCAAGAATCTCAGATCTGCAGTTGATTCTAGACTGGTTAAAGTGTTACAGAAGAAAGGTGGATATGTCAACATGCGAAATGCACATTTTTATTTAAATATTGTTGAATATTGTTATTTTTCATTAAAATATTGTTTTAAAAATACAGAATATAATGCTGAATACTTGTCGATATAAATAAACGTGTTGTTTACGTGTTGTTCAGAGCTGAACTTTATTTCTTTTTGATTTGATTGATTGTAATTATCTGGAAGTCAAATTCTAGAAAATTTGATTATTGCACCCCTAAATAATAAACATTTCAAAACTACTAAATAAAGCTGAAAATAGGCCTTTGCAAGAGTAAAAAAGTTTTTTTCTTCTTCAGGGTTTAGGTGGTATATTACATTTTTCACACTGACAGTCCATAGACCAAATATATGAATCGTATATATGAATCAAAAATGAAAGAACAAATCGTTATCTGTTTTTTTTTTGTTTTTTTTTCCATTTTGACTTTAAAGGCAAATAATAAAGAAAAGAGTTGTTTTTTCATTTTATTTTTAGTTCTATATAGAAAAAAATGAATTAATGAATGTCCAAAGTGCCTGCGGGCAGAGCAATATACAGCGTCCTGACTTTGGGAATGTTAAAGACATTTCTTTGTGTATGATGATGGCTGAAAGCTCTGAAGCCTCTCCCATCAATGTCTTTGGGAAGGTGGAAAGATGAGTGTACCATTTACCCCTATGAACTAACATTAAGGACCATGACGTCCACCCTCCTGTAGGCTCACCACCTGCAGAGGGGTTCATAGGGGGGGTCAGGTGCTATGAGAATTGGGCAGCAAGCTGCCCCCACAACCCAGCTGGATTAAGCGGGAGAAGATGGATGGATGGATGGATGGATGGCTGAATTAATGAATGATATACGGATTGTTCTCCATTGGGTTGTTTTTTATTACTATAACTTCTATAACTTGCCATTCAAGATGAAATGTTGGTTCTTGGTCTCTGATTTTATCAAATAAATTTCCCCCTTATAATCCAGTGCGATTTATACATGTTTTTTTTCTTCATTGTGCATTTTTTGTCTGGTGCGACTTATAGTCCAAAAATACAGTAGATTTAATTAAAAATAAGCAAAACGTTTCTTCCTGATAACAATAAATCAATAGGGAAGGTGGGAGAAGTGTCTTGCCCAAGGACACAACAATTAAATCACTGATGGTGGATGAATGCTCCAACAATTGAGACAGCTTCTAAGGGAAGGACGTGAAGATTCTGAACTCAAAGTCTGTACTTTTTGGCTACTGTTAGTACCACTATTTAATTCCATCCATATAAATATCCATCACAGATTTCTGTCGAATCACTGAACCAAGCACTAAACACTAAACTGAATGAGAGGTAAGACAGTGTATGTTAGATTTAGTTTAGTAAGTGATGGGTGACCAATGAGCTCCTTTGCACACAGGTAAATTAAAAACAATCTGATTGCACGGAGAGATCATTCTAACCAGGCAAAACCTGTTTTTACTGAGCTCTTCCACTCTTTTACGACTCCCGGCCTCTTTAAGACCAAGCAAAGCGCTTTCAAACACCGGGCTGAGACTTGAGGAGGCCCTGGTGCGCACTTGTTCTGAACTCCACACTCAGAGTAGTTTCCGTCGAGCCACACAGAGACACAGACGGTGATAAACCAGGCCCATCAGACGGAGGTACAACAAGCCCATCGCAGGAGCAGAGGAGAAGGCCGCGGGGAACACAGGGAAGAGCAGACTTTTGATGTGAGGATTATCCTCACACACCACAGGGAAAGCATTTGGCCGAATTATGGTGCAGTACTAGTAAATCCAAAACAGACCGTGTGAGAGCGGTGTGACTGAGAGGACCCGCCGCAAAAATGTTTAAAAACCGTCGATAAACTAAAGCCTAAAATTGATATAAATGACACTTTGCATAGTCCAAGCTGTTGAAATTGTATGACATAGAACAGAAGTGTTGTTCACAGAAGGCTGCATGTTGAAACATACACAGAACGAAGGGCCACAGACTACAGGATGTTTAATGGTACGCTCACACTGCAGTGTCCAGAAATGCCCTGGACGCCCCTATTTGGAAGCCTTTGCATTTGAATTCAGACGCCCCCAATGCACGTCTTGGACACGGTGCAAAAACAGGAGAAAAATACTGATGCGCGTCCAGTGCGTCAGCTGTTGTCTACGAGTGCCGTGTTTTCCCGGTCGAGAGAGTGACTTTAGTTTATTTATTACATAAAACACATAAGCAGAGCCCCGGCCCCGCAGGCTCCGGTTCTCGGCTTTTTCATCGCTATGTCACTGGATAGTTGTCCCTGATTGGTTGATGTGGCTTGTCCAACGCCAAAAGTACTGCATTTGACATAGGTTTGAATGAGCCCTCACACCTTTGATAAAGCTTGGAACAGAGATACTGGGATTGCATATCGCCGCCAATGCTGAAAAATTGGTTCTGTGATATCGATAACGCTAATATGCTGGTTGGGCCTTTAATTGGATGTAATAAGACTATTTACAGTTGTGTGGTGTCTGTGTTTTTTATTTATTTGATTTTTTACATGTATTTATTGTTTTTATCTTTATTATTATTATTTAGGATTTTTTATATAGGATTTTGTTCTATTTTGATGCCTATCTCCGAGGCAGCAGATACCCGAGCAACAAGTTCGGCTTTTCCGCCAGTCATTTTGAAGTTTCTTTTTCTGAAGTAATTTTTCAGAACATCGACTTTCCAGCTCCAAACTACAGCGACACTCACAAACGTTGGTTCTTCGCCTTCAGACTCAGTGACAGTTGCACTCTGACTCGGGTTCTGACTGCTCATTTTTCCACAAAGAAGGGAAAGTTGAGGTCTTGTACTTATCAAAGAATAACAGTAACTTGATTTGATCTCTATATTAAAATATCGAAAACAACTGTGATATGGTTCAAAAGACTTGAAGAGAGCGACACCTACTTTTACAGTAGACGCATTCCACTGGGAAATAGAATAGAAATAGAAATAGCAGTTTGATGCTCACTTTTTCAGAGGGCACTTCCTGGGATGCATTGCGCGATGATCGGAAGTTCGAAATTAGGGATGCATGTATTGATTCTATTAGTTCCTTTTGTTTGGAACATAATTCTGCTGACTATTTAGAGGTAAATGCTTTACGCTGCGTGTGAAGCACTTTGGAAACTGTCTTGCTTATAAAATGCGCTATACAAATAAAGTTTGGACACGATTAAAAATGCCACTAATGTCAGACCTTTATATCCTACCTCTCTTCACAGGTGACATAAACAAGAATACTTGGACTGCTGGACCCTCATCCCAAAACCTAAAGTTCTTCTTTTATACCAGGGGTGTCAAACTCATTTTGGTCCGGGGGCCGTATGCAACCTACTTTGATCCCAAAAGGGCCGGATCAGAAAACTCAGTTCTCTCTTCAAGTTATCGTATTTTTCTCCGTGTCTCATAGTGGTGTTTAAGATTATATTCCTCGAGCAACGCCACTTGTTCCAAACACATTGAGCACAGATTTCCTATTCACCTCTGTCAACAAATAAGAATTAGACTATTTTTCTTGGGAAATCCTGAACTCAGCATCTGCTTTTCTCATTTTTTGACATTTTGCTGATGAGGGTCACGGTCGACAGTCAAAACGATCGTCCTTTAAGAGCGTTTGGAAAGAGGAAAGTCTTCATTTGTGCTGCTCTGGTGGGAGTCGCAACATACAGAAACGCCGGAGACGCTGCTATGCTAAACGGTGCAGAAAATTAACAGAAAAATCAGAAAATTTTAAGTATTTTAATAGAAAAATCAGCCGAGGGCCAGATTAAAGGTCTTGGAGGGCCGGATCTGGCCCCCGGGCCGCATGTTTGACACATGTGCTTTATACCCTGACCATGTGATGTATAGTGCATTAGAATAGAAATATGGTACTCTCATCTTTCCACCTTCCCAAAGACATTGACAGGAGAGGCTTCAGAGCTTTCAGCCATCATCATACACTAAGAAATGTCTTTAATATTCCCAAAGTCAGGACGCTGTATATTACTCTGCCCGCAGGCACTTTGGACTAAATGTTGAATCTGTTTTTTTTTTTTTACAGAAATTGGACGGCCTTGTACCGAGACAGGACATTCTCATCACATGCCAGATCAGAAGACTAGAAACGCTGGCGTGGAATCACTTGAAATGGATATAAACATCATCATCATCATCATCATTGTTAACGAACCTGACACATGAAAAATGAAACAGATGCAGGACAAAACAGATGGCGTATTAAAAGTGTAGCTGAGGTTCTGTTGTTAACGGCAGCTCAAACATAATCCCCAAGAGGACACAGAGACGCACCAGACTTTATAACTGCAAGAACGTTTCCCTTATTAAGCATCTTTTCAAAACGAAATACTTCACACATTGGCATGAAACGGTGCGATCAGAGGAAGTAAAAGAAAGTGAATGAAACAAATGATGTGAAAAAGGAACAGATTTTTTTGGGAATTGGTTCAGGTTCAATCAGTCTTCAGTTTTAAAGGTCTTATATGGTGCAGAATGTTTGAGTAATCCTTTATTATTTAGTCTGTCTACATCTCTGTTCCACCTTGTGATGTCATGAAGTGGTCATTTTCGAGGTAACAGCCGCCTTTTTTTTCTCCGTAGAGATTCGCAATTCTTAATGATTCTTGTGACGGTTTATGGAGTGTTTTCTGTTTGAGATAAAAACGCCTAAATCTGTGGGGTTTGTGTGTTATGTTATGTGCATGTGTGAATGAAAGAAAACAGCTCCAGGTCTGTTTGTGATGAGGAAACAACATTATTAGATAGATCCCTCTTGGGCCAAGACCATAGTCCATATATATGAGTGGACTAAGTAAGTGTGACGTCTCCACAGCGTCAGCGTCGCTCAAATGAGGCTCCTGATGCCACGGTTTCAGGATCCATATTTGGAAATCCCACCGTGAGTATCATAGCAACCACAAGAGCCAATCATGACTGAGGTGGTTAAATGTGCCGTCCTCCTCATGGCAGAGCGGTGATACTCAGCACTATTCTGCACAGACCACTGGATTTTAGTGATCCTTGAGAATAATAAGGAGACTTTTAGCTTTTATCATCAAACTTTAAATAGTAAGTTTAAGTCATTGATTTATGTTCTATGTTCTGTTACGTGCAAACAACAATAGAGTCACAATAACGAAATTCACTTTACTTCATGCTAGTTAAATTATGCTAGTTAAGATTCTAGTAATGTTAGATATTGTGACTGAGATATTTTGTAATTTTATTTAAAAAAATAATCAATCGGGGCAGGAAAGTGTCAATCAAACCTGTTGCTAACACTAGGCGGCAGCGACCTCGGGGAATGAAGGCGTCTGATTGTTCTGTTATTTATGTTCATATCTTGTTTTAGGAACAAGATAGAGAAATGAAAAATTCAGGATCCTCTGTCGCGGGTTCATACGAACATTTTAAGACCAAAATGACGAGGCCACAGCAGTAGGTCCAGAGAGAGGAGCCAGAAGATCCCAATGTAAGTCGATGGGGAAAAGGGAGAGAAGGAGCCGGAAGAGCCTCCTGGAGCACTTCCTGTTTGGCACGCGGCAGCTAACGGGTTAGCTATATCCACTCATATATACGGTCTATGGCCAAGACGCCCCTGAAAAATACATTATATCCTGGTTAAATTAAAAAAAAGATAAATCAAAAGGAATGTTGATGCTAAAGGTTTACCAGTTTCACCTCACTTTTATAGACCTTGTACTTTCAATGATTATGATGAAAATCTTTCTCTCAGAAGCGCTGCCGGCTCCCAGACTAGATTGGATGTCCTTGTGTAAACTCTGGAGAACTGTACAACAGAAGACAACTTTTCAGATTTTTGAAAGGACTTTGTCTATTTAGCTGAAAAAAGTAACATTGGGGTTGAAGCAGCAGCAAAGAGAAAGAAAAAGATCGGCACAAACTGATGGACACAGTCACACAGGAGCCGCCTGAGCAACAAGAGGGACGTTTTGACCGACGACCCTCCAACATGTGTCAATGACGGACATTCAAGCACTTATCGCCAAATAGCGATTTTCTCATTCTGTTTTCTGATACTGTTTCCTTTTGCATCAATGTACAGCTGTGAAACTGATGATCTGCTGAAAAGAACCATTGAAAAAAGTCAAGTAGACATAGAAAAAACATGTATTAAACCTTTAGTGAAGTATTTCTATGATGTAAAATTGCAGTTGAAACCTGCTTGTGTTCAGAAATGGAGAATGAGAGCCTTATTGACGTGGGTGTTTTAAGTTTGGAGAATCAGAGCGCCAATAGATGGATGTGGATTTATTGATAAATTAGCTTTACTGTAGCTTCAGAGTAAAGCTTCATTAACTTGAACTTTGAGGTCCATGTGATGTGCAGTGTCTTATGTGTAAACCTGCAGAGATTGTAAACTAATGAAGGACTATAACAGGGGTGGGCAAACTTTTTGGCTCAAGGGCCATAAAAGGTTCTAAAATTTGATGGAAGAGCCGGACCAGGAGTAGAGGGATGGAGTGTTCTGGTCTGACTACATCAGCCCAGCAAATAAACCCAAGATAACTTGCAGCATCCAGCGATATACCTGTAGGCATATTCAAATGTCTCAATTCAAAATGTGCACCATATTCAAATGTCTCGATTTAAAATTCTCAATAACTTGACAGCATCCAACTATATACAGAACATGTAGGTATATTCAAATCCCTATAATCTCCAGCATAGATCGATGCTCCATCTGCTACTGTCGCTGAACATGCACAGAAACATCAACATAACCAGGTTTTTTCTTAAAGAATTATTTATTTATTTTTTTTTAATTAGTTGATTATTTTCTGATTTTTAATTAAAATTAAAACAAGTGACCTAGGTATATACTTGGCCGCAGTGCTTTATGGGAAGGTTTTTGGACCATGAGTGAGGAAGACGTGTTCAAGATATAGTTCTACCCTGGGCGCTGTGCTATGGGCCCATGTGGATCATTTAGCTCTATGTATAAATCTATCTAGAGTGCACCATTTATTGGAAAACGCTGTAATTGCAGGGAAAATGAAACTAACATGAAACATGAAACATTACAGTTTATTCAAGTTCTGCGGGCCGGATTAAAAAGGTTAAAGGTCTGCATGTGGCCCCTGGGCCATAGTTTGCCCACCTCTGGGCTATAACCACATTAGTTTATCTAATATTATTTGGATTGTGTGTACAGTTTTTCTCTGAACCACTGACTAAAATGCCCTAGAATAACCTGCCATGTGTTTGGTAGATGCCCTCTGTCTGACCGCCCTGGTACAAAAAAATCTGGATACCCCACTGGGCAACAGCAAACCAAGCAGCATGGAGTCTCTCTGGGAAAGTTCGGGTGCTTTTGGTGCAAAGTTTGGATGGAGAGGCTGTTTCATCATGGTTGGATAAAAACAGAGATTATGGCTTTTTCATAATAAATCGGATCACGTGGATTTCAGTCAGATCTATGTGGCAGACATTAGGCTTGTGGTTATTGCTTTGCCTAGAAGGTGTTTTGAGCAATAAAACCAAACAATTGCCCCTGGAAAAGTCATGTAGTGCACCTGTAAAGATACTGCATGTCACTTTCACCCGTCGCCTGCATGTTTCTATGGAAATTTAGAAAGTTCAAATCACAGAACAGTTTTATGTCATACTGGAAGAGATGGAGATGCAAGTTCAGAGTGAGGACGTATGTTTTTCTTACAGTATGTCAAAACTGTTAATGTTGTGGTATCTGGTCCACTATTTGAAGAGTTATACAGCGTCTTTTAGATCTCCATAGTGCCTGTATGTTAAGTTGTGTTTTGTTATGTAAGAAGAGCGGCCTCTCCCTCTGCATCTGTGTTTAGATTAAGGAGCCCATTCTAAGAACATCGGGAAATGTTCCTATGGGCATATAGCAGTGGTGAAATTCATGTAGTGGGATGAGCCCATAGAAAACCTATAAATACAGGACAAATCTTTTGTTCTGGGTGACTCCGCATTAGGTTTGGATTCTCACCCAGATCTTATATCTGTAATTTGGCTTATACGCTGTTTCTTTGTTAATAAATAGTATTTTTTATGTAAGCGTAAGAGTCTTGATTTCATATTAACACAAAACTCACATCTGACTTGAATACTTTTCCATGAATGCTTACTGCAGATATATGCTGGGGCTTTATTCTGTAGACTACAGTTAATCAGCAGTCAAATAATTAGACTAAACACGTTTGCAATGAATAGGTTTGCATTGCATTACAGCTCAATAATATCAACCTGTTGTGGGCACGACTTACTACCTCTGTGGTGAATTAACGTCTTATATCCTGTTTTGTTGTTTTTTTTTGCACTAGTGTGAGCACTAGTGCTGCACTAGTGTGAGCAGCACATGCAGCGCCTGCACTTCCCCAGTTTACCTGAGGCACTTGCGGCCTGTGAATATCAGCCTGGGTAACCCTGTTGTTATATCACTGAATACATCTCCGAATGTCTAATAAAGAGTCAAGAACTGGAGCAGAGCCTCGGTGGCTTGGAGCTCTGCAGGGCCGTGGCTCAACTGATGTGTTTAATATAATAAATACACTAAAGTCACTCTCTAGACCGGGAAAACACAGCACTCGCACCACAGCTGACGTCCTGGACACGCATCAAGTATTTTTCTCCTAGTTTTACACAGCGTGAGTTGAAATGTAAAGGCTCCAAATAGGGGCATCCAGGGCATTGTTGGACGCTGCGGTGTGAACGTACCATTATACATGTTAAATTAATACTATAGAGTTTGGAAAAAATATCAGAATAAATTTATTTTTGTTTATTAAAATAAAATGGCAAATATTGGGAGGGACTATTTTGTCCTATTTAGCCAAATATTGGCTGTGACCTGTCCCCACCGTCTCTATGCAAATCTACGCCCATGTGCTGTTCTAATGTAGTTTTATTTCATTCACACATTTAACACACAAACCCTGGCTGAGTTCTTCTTGAGGTAATAAGTAGGTGTTAACTGTAAAATTACCACTACATGACATCACAAGGTGGAGCAGAGCAGTTGAGCTTTGGAGATGTAGACAGTTAAAGGTTTACTGAAACGTGTGAATGAAACAAAACTCACCTCCGGGTTCTAACATGGCTAGAGTCAGATTTGTGTAATACAGGGCCTAATAAATTATGCCCAAATTGTAGTAATAAAACATGAACATACATCTTTACATAAAACTATATCTACAACCAGTCCTTAAATGTGACCTCCATCATTACCTGTCCCATCTCCAGCTCCGCTCTGTTCCTTAAGACCGCATGATGAGCGTAAATCCACTGTCGGCGCTGCTCCGGATCCCGCCGTGATGACTCTGAGGCCGGGCTGGAGCGTGGCGGCGCCTGGGAACCGTGGATGAACCGAGCTGGATGAGAAAGAGCAGTGAAATACGTCCTTGAAGCTCACGTCCCTCTGAGCAACGGCATCAAACGCCCCATGTTCCCGGGTGTGTCTCCATGGAAATCATGGCTTTGTATTGATTTGCCCAGTCGATGACATTACCTGGAGAAGTTAGGTCTGTGGAGAGGGGACCCTTGAGGAATAAAGTCAAACAAGTGGCATGACAAAAATGACATGGAGAGGTGGGGCAGCTTTAACATAAGTGTTTGTGTAATACATGTGAGCAATAATGATTTAAAAGCAAGTAAAAACTAATACATGAGCAAATAAAATACGGTAATATTGAGTTGCATCTTACATTAAAACCACACTCTTTCTAGTCAAAAATAAACTAAGTAAAGGTTGTATTTTTCCTGTTGGTTTCATGTTGGCAGCACAAACTTGAGCAAGGATGCGGCTCAAACCCGTCTCTTAATGTACACTTTATTGTCCCCATTGGAAAATGTGTCCTGTGCATTTGGGACCTGCCTCCAGATCTTGAGCTAGTCTTGGTCTTAGCTGGAGGATCTGACCTATTGTGCATTGTCGTGGGGTTCTACTCAGGAAATGACGATGGCGTAGTCAGGAGTTTTTATACGCCCGTTGTGTAAGACGGGACGTATTATGTTATGGCGCTGTCCGTCCGTCCGTCTGTCCGTCCGTCCGTCTGTCCGTCCATCCGTCTGTGGACACTTCAAAGCTTTGAAGTCTTTGAAGCTTTGTCTTCATGAAAGATCTGAACTCTCTTCTCAAATGTTCTGCTGCTGAAAGCGAGAACAACCCACATTCTCTGCTTCTTTGAGCTTTGACACATTAAAACTTTGTAGTGTCTTTAAGTTCTGTTGCTGCAATCTGATTGGTGGAATTCCGATTCTAGAATTCTATATACAATAATTCAAAGTACGGGCGTATTTTGCCCCGCTGGAGGAGCTCTTGTTTTAATTAATAATTGTGTTCCCAAAAGAAAAGTTTGAAGAGTGCTTCCATGTAAAGGTCCAGGTCCAGACTGACTGAGGGAGGGTGAGTGGCCTGCTTATATTCCCCAAACCAACACTTAACACTTTAATATGGGTTTCTACCTCTAAACCCAAGTTAATGATTTCAACAAAAAATATGGAAAAAATACAGATAAATATATTAAACAACATGACCATGCCCCTGCACCTGTAAAAGAACTGGGGAAAATAAGATTAATATTTTATTGCCGGGAGTGATATTTTGCGGTGATGTCACAGTGACGTCAAAGGCCAGTGTTCCGCGCATGTACACGGAAATAGGAAGTGATGGGAGGGGCTCTGTTTGACAGTGGGGCTTGCGAACGGGAGATGGATACTGGTTGAAGTTGGTTGGAGGATGAAGTTACAGATATGGATGATGTGACGGCGGACAGTGCACCCAAGACTACTGCGGTGATGACGGATGGTAAATATAGCGGGGAATGGAGCAGATGGATGGGGAGCGGGAATCGGTGTGGAATGAATGAATCCAGGTAAGTAGTGAGCGTGGGCTTTTCGGGCGGGCCTAGGATAGCACGGGCTTTGACGGGGCTACTCCTTCACGTGCATGTTTTGAGTCGATGGGGGAAACTGGAGTGCCCAGATTAAACCCCTTCAGGCTCAGGGAGAACATGCAAACTCTGCACAGAAAGGTCCAGATATCAGACCCGAACAAATCACACCTTCTTGCTGTGAAGCGTGAGTAGGGTGACCATTAATCTGGATTGTGGCTGGACAGTCCGGTTTTAGAGCCTTCTGTCCGGACCTCTGTTATGCATCCTAATTTTTTACATTTTGTCCTTATTTCGGACGCTCGGCCACCACCGTTGCACCACCACAAATGAACAAAAGCAAATGCCAAAAAGGAAGAGTCCTTCAAACATGTTTGGTGCTCAGAGCATCGTTTTGTCATCAAAAGCACCAAAGCAGAATCCTCTACCTTCTGTGGCCTCTGCTGTTCTGACACTGATGTGAGGAGGTGCGTTACAGCGGCATGCAGACAAGGAGAATGCGGCACACTCTTTTTTAACATCTTTTTTTGCCCCACCAACAATCAACACAACAGATGACAAAACCACTGCTGCTGAGCTCACCAAACTGTTTCACACAGTTAAACACCAGCACTCTTACAGAGGTTTGGACTGCTGTGCAAAACTGGATAAGCAGGTGTTTAGAGACTCAGTGGTTGCTAAATAATAATAATATGTGTGATAATTTGATCATAATACTAATAACATATAATAAATAATAAAATAATCATCACCCCAGGTTCCAGTAGTGTCTTCACTTCTTGGCCTAAGTGTCCTAATCTTCAGAGTCATACCAGTGTTTACCCTAAGTGTGAGTGCTGGTTATCATGCTACCAAGGGAAGAAGGTCCTCTCCTGCTTGTTTCCAGGGAAATTTCTTTGGCTATAATATTGCACAGTATATGGCACCTTCATCATCATCTGAAGTATGTTTTGAAATATGGTTCTAACTTTCCATGGAATCCTGCTATCTTCAGAAAGTTTGATATTGAGTGGGCAGACTGACATTTGAAGCATATTTAAAGGTATACGTGTACCTGTTGTAGGTAGTAGGTTGGATTGTGTGGGCGAGCATTTAATTTGCCCATCTTGTTTATAGCTCGAGCCGTCCCCGCTGTACCTTTTAAATCAGCCTCTATCTACTATATCTACGACTACTCCTTGGTGTGACCTCCATCATTACCTGTCCCATCTCCAGCTCCGCTCTCTGTTCCTTAAGACCGTATGATGAGCGTAAATCCACTGTCGGCGCCGCTCCGGATCCCGCCGAGATGACTCTGAGGCCGGGCTGGTGCGTCGCGGCGCCTGGGAACCGTGGATGAACCGGGCTGGATGAGAAAGAGCAGTGAAATACGTCCTTGAAGCTCACGTCCCTCCGAGCGACGGCATCAAACGCCCCATGTTCCCGGGCGCTGGGATCAGACATGTGTCCTGTAGGTTTAGCATAATCAGACAGCACCAAAACCCTCGGGATCAGACGGGATTTGGACTAAAGTTGTCACTGCCTTCATGTCTTCTAACATAGCAGATGAGGCCGGCCGAGTTTTTTAACTTAAAAAAAAAAGTACTTTCACATTTTAACTTAGTTGGGCAAAATTCCCAAACATTAAGAAGTACAGCTTGTGCAGTTCAGAGCTCAGAAGTTAAGAACTATTGAACTGTGTGATCTGAGCAGTTTGTTTTTCCTGTATCCATGGCGACCCTGCTTGGAGCAAGGTATGGTAGCCAACTAGTTCTGGAATGGTACAAATATGGCAGAGGGCGTTCCAGAGGGAATGTTCCCTCATCACCGACCGAAACAACAGAGCAGAGAGAGAGAGGCTTATGGGAAGACTTCTGTTGTGTGTCCAGAGTTCACCTGGAGGGGGCGCCAGGTGAACCATGAGTTAGTGCTAGTGCAGCCTCTGCAGCTCAGGGAGGGAATTCTGGAGATTCTGAGCTTTCACATGAGGCCCAGCTAAGGTGACCAGATCTCCCTATTTCCCGGGACAGTCCCAGTTTTGAGCCCTGTGTCCCCTGTCCCAACAGATTTATCCAAAACCACTGATTTGTCCCAGTTTTATACAAGAAATGTCCTAGGTGTGCCTATTTTTTGACAAATTTGTAAGGAGTAAAGAGAGGCATACATTGGTATTTGTTTAGGTAAAATACAGAAAAGCTGCTTAAAAATGACCAAAACACAAAGAAAATGTGACTATATTGACTCACAGGTTAGTCATGAATGGTCTCTACAAAACAATTTTCCTTAGTTACGCACTTGTTTCATAATTTTACCAATCACGAAAAAAGCGGGGATGTCCTAGTTTTTTTATTTTGAAATTCTGCTCACCCTTGGCCTGTCCATAAACTGAGAAACGAAGGCACTGACAAACCAGGTTCAGCTCTGATCATAATATCTTTTTTACTATTATCCCAGTGATAATAGGGGCTACATGCAGTTAACATCTTAATATCCAAAATGAAAGTACACGTTAATTTACATAATTTATTTAAGAACACAGCAACAGCAGTCATCTGTGGGAGCTGGATCAACCTGTGGGTCAGTGGATCTGACCGCTCCGTCGACAGTGTTTACATCGAGACCACCAACCTTTGGATCAGATTAGTCTTTATTTGAAGGGACAATGCACAGAGACCTTAAGTACAAAGATAGAGAGGTTCTGCACCAGATTATAGCTAAACAGCTCATTTCCATCTACACTCCTTATTACATGGATACAATTTACAACAGTCTGCATCAATAAAAGCAGTCAAACTTTTACTCTCTTACTAACCTGTCATGGCTGGTGTCTGAGTTTTCCCTCTTTTTATTATGTTCTGTTTTATTTTGTAGACACTTACTTTGTTTCTCATTCTAGATTTACTTCCCCTCCTGTGTGTGACTGCCTGCTCCTCCCCTCCTGTGTGATTGCTTGCTCCACCCCTAATGTGTTACACCTGTGTCTCATTCTTTTCCCCGCCCTTTAGTATATATAGTCTGAGTCTCCCCCTTTGTCTTTGTCAGATTGTCTTTGTCCCTGTGCAGGTAATCACTCCTTTCTCTGTTGTTCAGTATTCTGTGTTTTGTCAGTTTTATGATTTGTTCCATTTTCTTTGTCCCTGTGCAGCATTTATTGTGACCTGGAAATAAACCACATTGTTGAGCCACGCATTTGGGTGTCTTGTGCTTAGTGTGATATAACCAAGCACACACACAAAATCACCCATGTAACGTTTGGTCACACGTCTCATAACGCAGTAACACACAATACATAAAATACACTCAGTAACATTAACCCAAACACATAATCTCTAGTGGTGTCAAAAGATTAACTTTTTTTTTTTTTTTAAATCAGATGAATCACACTTTAGAATTTTGATTAATCACGATTAATCACAGTTAATTATTCTTCAAAAAAAAAGAACTAAATATTTTGACAAAAATGCAATTTATTATCAAAAAGTTATATTGACATTTTTCTAGCGCGTTTTTTTTCCAAGTTTTGTTCACAACATGGTGCACTCCACCAATGTTGTTTGTCGTGCTCGGTTTGTTATTGGTACAAGTAATGTTGTTGCTGCCGCTGAATCAAACATGTGTTTTCTTTAAGATGGTATTTTAAACTTGTTGTGCTTCTGTGGAAAGAGAGTTCAACGCTGCAAATTACCTTTGTTTTATCTAAAGTCCCGGCTGGAAGGTTTTTTGAAGAGAAATTTTCTGCTGAGCACCAATCACAGTCTCATCTGTCATCTTCACATCCACATATGGAAAGACCTGATCACTGACCTAATAACCTGCTGCCTTTCAGGTCACCATCTGCACTTTCCATAGAGGAGTGTTCAGAATAAATTGTGTGATCAATCTGCGTTAAAAAATAAAACTGTGTGATATTTTTTTGTGATTAATGGCATATGTTAATGTGTTAACGTTGACAGCCCTAATAATCACACACATCCTCCATGTACTAAAATATAACATGTTTACAGTTCATAATGACATTTTGCATCATTCATAATTCTAATATTTCATCGCATCTCATAGTTCTATTGTTCATAGTTCAGTGGACAAACACTGTGGACCCAGAGCTATTCTTTGCCATTCTGGTCAAAGAAAGACAAGTGTCCAAAACAGTGATCAAACCAAAGTGTTTTTTTTTTTTTGTTGTTTTTTTTTATTGTATTTACGCCAGGTCACTGTTTACTGTTTAGAGTTTTAGTCAGTTTTAATGCCTTCAGCAAAAATCAACATTGTAAATTATCTTTAAACTTTTGAATGGCATTGGTGTTGTAATTTTCTGTAAGTTTGAGGTATATGATTCAGCAGCAGAGGTGGAACTGTATGTAAACCATAGCTAGCCCCTGGTGCTGATGTATGGTTTAATTGCATTGGCGCTGGGCCATTGTAATCCAAGCGTTCAGCACTTCTGTTGGCTCCTCTGTGTAGTATCACATTTTACTTAGACTTACTGCACTGGAATCTGCCCCATCCCCAGCATAATTACAAAGACCCTCCATTTACATCACTGTGTACATTTCAAACACTCTCAAACAAGTGTTAAGATGGTCTGTAAACTCAAGAAATGGTACAAAATGGATTTAACACATTCTCGGGAGCCTGTGAACGACACAAGCATTCGTGGCCCTGAGAATGACTAATTGAAAAACTGTTAGCGATCTAGCTGGCGACTGTAATCAGCTCGCCGGTCGTCGTTCCAAATAAAGCAACTTTTTCTGGTCTGATTGTGTTAAAATACAGCTCAGATTAAAGTCTAACAAGCCTCAGATAGAGCAGTGCTTACAGCTAGCATCACACGCCCAGGGAACTTGGATGACATCAGTTTCAAAGTATTTATAAGGGCTGTTCTTTAACATGATCATTGAGTTGGTCAAACTCACTGATCATGTTGGTCAAACTGAAGAGAAGGGGCCTTGTTAGCTCTGTACAATGAATAGAATAGAATGTCTTTTACTGTCACTATACATATGCACAGTCCACACTATACACGTTCACAACTTACAATGCAGTATAAAAGAAAAATAGAATAAATAAGTATGTACTAGTGCAAGACATAAAAAGGCTAGGACACCCAAGACTACAACACCCAGTCAAGCAAGATATAGCACGGTGTTAAATATTACTGGATTTTTTGGACTATAAATTGGATAAATCTGCTGAGAAAGGAGACACAGGGCTGAAAACTGGGACTGTTCTGCGTTAATAGGGATGTCTGGTCACCTTACGTTAGAACACCGGTCAATAATGAAAATGCTACACTAGTCCAGCTTTTATTATTATTATCTCTTAAAATTCCAATTGTACAAACATCATGAAAAAACTATGGGGTAATAATTGTAACAATAATGTAATTTTGATGCTATATTTGACCAAAAACAACCTTTTAACATGTTTAATGAGTTTGAGCTAAGTCACTTTCCCTTCAGAATTACTCAGACATGTATGGATGACATATAAAACCTATTCAAGCATATTTTTACTGAGGCAACAAATGTATAAGATGGTTGAAAGCTTCAAAAAGTTGACTGATTTTGTCCCTTCGCTCTCCTCTGCTGTGGGCTGACCAATAGACACAGACCTTAGCATGACATGCAATAACCTACAATGTAAAAAATCCCACCGTTTTCACACCGCAGGCCTGTTTATGGATGCACAAAGCTGATTGAATTAAAGCGTCTCCGTCTGCTCTCCTCCTCTGTAACCTGAGCCCAGTGGGAGTGCAGTTTAGTCGGTGCTCAACACCTCCGGGAGACAGCGCCAGCACCAGGAGGAAGAGGAGGAGGAGGAAGTGGAGGATAGAGTCGTCTTCTGGAGGCAGGACAGCGTGTCGGAGAGATACTGTCAGGGAGAGCAGCCTGTGTGCGGCCGGCCCTTCAGTCTCACTGCTCTGCCTCGCTGCACCGGCCTCTCCAGGGTTCTCAAGCAGAGGAGCAAGCACAGGAAACAGACGCCCACTCTTTTACAGATGGGCAACTTTAACAGAATTCACAATGTTCCTTTTGTTTGGACTCCTCTAATAAAAATGAGAGAGATACTTCATCGATTCAGAGGGAAATTCAAGTTTAAAGGGACAGAAAAGTATGTAACAGTCTTTAGTAATTTGCTTTTGACTCATATTTTATATAATAATACAGCCTGAGATTATTTATCTTCACTAGTTTTGCAGAGTTTGCCGCCGTCAGCTGAGTGAACATGACATCCTATAATCGCCACAGAAATAATAATGAATAGTTTTAGAAATAAACTTGCACAAATGAAAATTGTCACAGCACAAAACAGCACAAATGAAATACAAATGTTTTCTATAATTTTCTGCCTGTTTTGAGGCTATTTCATGTTTTGAGGGGCTGGATGACGTCATCGGCCCAAAAACTGCAAATATCTTAAGAACCAGAATCACATAAACAAAACTTTTTGCAGCACAAAACAGCACAAACGCCTGACTCCATTTTGGTTGTTTTAGTGCATTTTGAAGTTTCCTGGGGGCTGACCTCAATTTGACCTATACAAGAATCGTTAATTTCTCAAAAACTAAAGCAGCACAAATGAAACTTTTTGCGTCACAAAACAGTACAAACGAAGCACAAACGATTGACATCGTTTTTGTGTAGGTTTGAGCTTGATGGGGGGGTCAATTTCACAGAGGTCATAGAATAATGTCTGAAATCAAACTAAACTTGCATCGCATGAATGTTGAGGGACTATTTTCTCATATATCAGTTCGCCGCTGCCAAGCTTTCTATCAGGAAGTACAACTCACTGCTGCCGCTCAGACAGAAATCCTTCAAATACAAGGTTAGTTTTATTTCAAACATTATTCTGTGCACACAGACGTTCACATGGACAGTCTGGAGTTCTAATAGTTTTGCCTCAGGTGCTCTGTGGAGTGGGTAAGACTGTTTTAGTTGCAGGATGACTATGGCCATTGACATGCACTAGTCTAGCACCAGCAACCTCTGCAAATACAAGGACAAGGAGGGAATATTTTAAAAAAAAGTGTCTCCACACGTCTCCAACACTCTGGCACATGAGGAAATGAGGCCCTATGTCCAAAATTCTTTCCCTTTAAGCTGCAGGAACATTTACTCTGCGCTTCTCAGTGGCCTTTGCATCCCGGTCAATATGCAGCATAACATCAGCTCTGGCCAGGGCGGGTCCAGAGCAGTGGATCCTGTGTCAGAGTAGATCACATGAGGAGAGTAACAGTTCTCTAGACAAAAGTATCCCTACCCGGGCATCACAGCAGCTTCCAGTGTGACCCAGGGGAACTCGACAGTAAAGCATCTTCTAAGCCTTGTTCTTACTCCACTCTGTTGTTTCGGTGATGAAATGGGCCTGTACTGTTCTCACTGAGATTTAGTTTTCAGATTTAATGCTTATGTTATGAATGCCAGAGTGACACTGCAAGAAAAAAGTACAATACAATCAGTGATCTCTTGTAATAATTTCACATCCTGAGTACTATAATCACATATTTTATATAGGGGTGGCACGGTATATGTATTCGTATTGAACCGTTGCGGTACGGGGCTCACGGTTCAGTGACGCATTTTGACGGAGAATATACGGTACAAAAGTTTAATATTGAACTGACCACGGGACTTTTCTTTTGCGACAGTTTCCTTAACCATTGCCATGTGCAAGCCCTGATTGGTCCATGAACATGTATACATGTCTGGATTGGTCTAGCTAGCAAACTCCGCCTTCAAATACAAAACTGCTGTTGTTGTTGCTGCTGTTAGGTCATTGCGACAGGGTGAAAGACGATGGTGAATAATTCAAGCCCGGAGTTAGAAGACCCACCACCATCATTTAAGTCGGTGGTGTGGGCAGGCCTCTACAGTGCGCCCATTTCACTCGCATTTGCGAGTAAATATTTCGGTGTGCGAACGAGAAAAACAAAACAGGGGCACCTGTGAAAGTGCTTCTGCAGCCACAATAAGGAGCTGCGCACAGACGTAACGTGACAAGTTAAATGTTCTAAATGTATCAAACATTTGGGGTGCACTCACACTAGGACTTCAGAATCGTGCCCAAGCCTGGATCGCCCCTAAAGCGCGGCGTGCTTTCCCAGCGCGAGCGCAACCGAACACCTCCTCCACGACCCCAGCATACGAGCTCCGCGTGTGCGGCGATATCACTCATAGAACAATCTCCGCTTCAAAACACACCCATGCCCACCTTAAACGAGGTGCGCCGCAGCAGGACCCACACCTATCCCTCTCAGTAGACACCCCCGTGCCGCTGGACTTCCTCCTCCGCTAAAGCAAGAACTTTGTCTTGGTTTTGTCTCGGACTCGAGCGCATTTGGACTCAGTCTCGTCACGGACTCAAGGTCTGAATACTGAGTGCGGTCATATTTCATTACTGCCGCTGCTTTTGGCAATAAACTTGTGCCGGTGTGCGGGACCTATGCGCTGGAGCACGCGGACACTCCGTGCAGCACCGCCAGTGCGCGGCTCGTCCACCACTGCGCACACCCAGAAGGTACATAAAAGGCACCTAAAAAGACCATGTGTTAAAACTTCACTGATGTACCCAGCTCAGTAACCAATCAATATACTCAATGTGGTGCTTGCGTGTTCACTTGTTTTACATGTTTTACTTTTACTTGTTTTACTACAAGTTGCAGTTATCTCAGCTGGAGATTTAGACAATAAAAAGCTGCCTTTGAGGACAGCCTTTCTGGTTATGTTTTTTTTCCTGCACTGTACGGAAAATGTACCGAACCGTGGGGTCTGAACTGAGGTACGTACCGTACCGTGAATTTTGTGTACCGTGCCACCCCTAATTTTATCATTTTACATGTTCATTTTCAAGTAATTTATGAATTTATCACCTGAATGTATTAATTTGTACATTAAATTACACAAATTAAATGTGCAAATTAATACAGTCAGGCATTGCTTCTGTTGGAGTTGCAAAAAGTTAACTTGGGCTGTTTATGTCAATTTTTTTGCCTCTTTACCAACTTGCATTCTCATCTTTCTCGCTTCTTCACACTTTCGGTTCCACAGACTGATGTGGTGTGCCAAAATAAAAGCATAGGTTTCAAAATAAAAGTCCAAATCCATGAAGGGCAGAACAGGGCCATTACGTTGAAGTATTTCTGGAAGATCTCAGAGTATTTCTTCCGGAAGACCTTTCACATTTGTTGTAAAAAGCCAATAACATCTCAGAGGTCTATACGTCCTTGCCGTCCTCATTTTTCATGACTCAAGCCCGACCGAACAAATCTGATTGAACATTGTGTTTTTATCACTTACATGTGAAATGAAGGAGCTCATTGGTCAATCAAATTCATCTCACTTAAGATGAACAGAATTTAGTGCTTCACTTATTTTTTCTTCAAAAACCCATTTTTTTGCACCCCATGATATGTCTTTAATTCATAAATTTTATTTTATTTTTATTTTTTTACATGGGCAGAGCATGCATGTTGCTGATTGGTTCATCCACCTGTCAATCACGCCACTCACTTTCAGAGTTACAATATTTGTATGTGGAATCTGCTTTACTTTTACCATTATAAAGTCTATGCAACAAATGAGCAACAACCATTAAGAAGAACAATATTAAATCTCTAGTCTGTGATTATTTTCCACTCTTTTCTCATAGTCCCATTATTCTAAACTGTTCAAAAATATTGCCGTATCAGCCCCAGTTTTGGCACAGCGCATCACCAGTCCTGGCGTGTTGTTCTGAAAGCGACATATGTACCAGCCTCCGGGCATGTTTCATTGGATCATCCTTCAGCGTGTGGCATTGATAACTCCATTAACTCTCCCTACAAAAAAAAAGAGATATACACAGCAGTTCTACACCATTTACATGTTCTCGCTGTGTCCGTGTGTTTTTTACGGAAGCCGGGGAAACTCACAACAAATGCTGCAACAAATACGAAACGCCACAACACACCAAAAAAAGCCACAATAGAAGTGGCCGCGGGACTCTATTTTTCAACAGAGCAAGCGAGGGGCCTTTCTGTGTGGAGTTTGCATGTTCTCCCCGTGTCTGGATGGGTTTCCTCTGGGTACTCCGGTTTCCCCCATCAACACAAAAAACATGCAGCACCCCTATGAACTAACATCAAGGACCATGACATCCACCCTCCTGTGGGCTCACCACTCACAGAGGGGTTCATAGGGGGGGTCAGGTGCTATAAGGATTGGGCAGCAAGATGCCCCCGCGACCCAGCCGGATAAAGCGGAAGAAGATGGATGGATGGGAAAAGTTGAAGAAGAATGTGAAAAGTAAAGGAACGGAGAAGTGAACAAACTTGGAACCGTAACTAACTTATTGTTTTGTGGCCAGGATTGATGTCACTGTCTGACCGTCGTAAATAATTTCCTGCTTGATCCTCCTCGGTTGGTCCGTCGGAAAATAGAGCTTTTCTTGGTGTGTTGTGCCCATAGACCATATATATGAGTGGACATAGCTAACCCGTTAGCTGCCATGTGCTCCAGGAAGCTCTTCCGGCTCCTTCTCTCCCTTTTCCCCATTGATTTACATTGAGATCTTATCATTCCTCTCTCTGGACCTGCTGCTGTGGCCTCGTCATTTTGGTCTTAAAATGTTCTTACACAGGATCCTGAATTTATAATTTCGCTATCTTGTCCTAAATCAACCACCACTCACAGAGGGGTTCATGGGGGGTCAGGTGCTATGAGGATTGGGCAGCAAGCTGCCCCTGCGACCCAGCTGGATTAAGCGGGAGAAGATGGATGGTTCCTAAATCAAGATATGAACATAAATAATGGACCAATCAGAGGCCTTCATTCCCTGAAGTCGCTGCCGCCTAGTGTTAGCAACAGGTTTGACTGACAGTTAGAGCATTTCGCTGCTAAGTAAATCCCCTTCCCACATTCCTGCCCCGATTGACTATTTTTGAAATAAAATGACAAAATATCTCAAATACTTACCATAGCTAACGTTACTAGAATCTTAGCTAGCATAATTTAACTAGCATAAAGTAAAGTGAATTTCATTAAATTGCAACTCTATTGTTGTTCGCACATAACATAAATCCATGACTTAAACTTACTATTTCAAGTTTGATGATAAAAGCTAAAAGTTTCCTTATTATTCTCAAGAATCACTGAAATACAGCGGTCCGTGCAGGTGCAGTTTATCGCCTCCATTGTCCGTATGTATGATCACAGCTCGGCCATGAGTAGGGCGGCACATTTAATGACCTAAATCATGATTGGCTCTTGTGGTTGCTATGACACTCAGGGTTGGATTTCCAAATATGGAGCCTGGCTCCAGATTCGCTCCTGTAACTGTGGCATCAGGAGCCTCATTTGAGCGACGCTGACGCTGTGGAGACGTCACACTCACTTAGTCCACTCATATATACGGACTATGGTTGTGGCTTTTTGTTGTGTTACGGAGTAGGGATGGGCATGATTAGTGGACTAATCAATTGATTGTTAATTGATGGTTAAGAATTTCGTCGATCACATTCATTTTCAATGGACAAACTGAATGTAGGTTGCTGCGTAACATAAAGAGTCGAGGCTGTGTCTGAATGCAAACAGTGAAGTTGTGGCCTCACAGTCCCACGTCTCGGCTCTGGCTCCTTGGAAATCACTATATCCCTCAGAGTGTGTTTACCTGCACATCAGTATCGCGGGTATGATCGGGTTTTTTGAGTATCCTGGTTTGGTCATGGTGCATGTATATGCCGTATCCCGGTTACTCCGACAGTTGTGAGTGCACACGGGTCCAAAACACAAACACTTTTCAATCTTCTCATCACAACAGAAGCTAAAATAAATAAAGTAACCAACATAAATAAAGTAAAATGAGTGTTAAATAAAGAGCTGTGCTAAACCTGCACATGTACAACCTGCACACGTATGATCTCTGAAAACATGAACCATCTCCAACGCGACATACGCACAGAACAGACTCACCATCAGCAGAACATCCTCTGTCATAGAAAGAACACTCATATTCCACTGAGTCGTGTCCTTTAGAAGCTGAAGCATCAGCACAAGGAAAGAGATGCTTTTTCCAGCGTTTACAGTTTATGCAAATGAGCCATGTGGTTTTAAGTTTCTGTTTCTGTTAAACATAAACAAATGTGCCAAAGCTGCATTAAACACATTCTAATCTCACACTGATGTGGCCCTATAGTGGCGATGGTTTATATGTTGTAAAATTGAGTTTCTTTATGCAGATTAGTAATTAGTAATAATAATGATGATAATTTTAATATAAAAGCGTTCATGATTAATCAAGAATCGAGCGTTAATTCTCCCCACGATCCATTAAGAACATTTAATCGAAAGCCCAACCCTATTGCGGTGTTTGTATTTGCTGTGAGCGCTCCCAGGTCAGAAAAGAGAGTCCTGCGGTCACTTCCATTGGGTCTTTATTTGTTGTGTTGTGGCGTTTGCATTTGTTGTATGCCCTCCCGACTTCCTTGGTTTTTGGTTAAAGAACACGTACTATATATTCTTCCATTCTGCTTTAAATTGTTTGTGGGTTGAGCGTTTCACATTTTAAACCTCAGACCTTTCCGCTGGCTCTTTGGAGTGTCAGAGTCAAGTCTATTCTCTCCACATGCACTTTGAATTCTTGGGCCCTTGTTGGCAGATGCAGGACAAACAGGTTGGGAAGAACAGTTTTCCAGCATCTTAATTGAGCTCCACTACCTGTTTGTTTCCATGGAGACGCTATAGATCTTTTTCACAACGGTCGGAAGTGCTGCAATGTCGGGTAAACGTCACTAATGCTTAATACTTTTCTATGGCAAAATAACTGTGAAAATGCCTTGTGTATTCTCCACCAGCTTCATAAATCTGCCCCATCACCAAATCTTCAACCAACAAGGTCCACAAAGAACATGTTCTGTCCATGAAGAATTTATCCACAACTATCAAGGGAAGAAAGACGTTAAGGAGAACAACGACAAGCATTAGTGAACTACTGAGCTAAACTAACGGTATGGTCATGAATAAACCATAAGTAATAAGCGATTCATTAATAAGTAACTTCTTAACTCAGACTGATTCTAGAATTAAAATTTCATGATGTTGATATTAGCGTAGATTTGTGTTTGAATGCTACACATGTTCACAGATTACATGTCTCGCATTCAAACTGCACAAATCTCTCTGTCTATGCTAATAGCCACATCATGAAATCAATTTTTAATTTTAATTCTAAAATCAGTCTGAGTGAACATGTTACTTATGTTTCATTCATGACCATAGCGTCAGTGTTGCTCAGTAGTTCACTAATGCCCGTTGTTCTCCTTTCTTACCTTGACCGTTGTGGATAAATTGTTCGTGGAAGAATGTTTCTCCTTTGTGCACCTTGTTGGTTGACGATTTGGTGATGGGGCAGATTTATGAAGCTGGAGGAGAATATGCAAGACATTTCCACAGACATTTTGCCTCAGAAAACCAAATTCTGCAAAGCTACAGCCTACCTACACTACACCCCCAGCCGTCATGAAAAAGATCTATTGCTTTGGAATGTTTCACAGTATGACACAACCTACAGTGTGTTTTAATATAAATACACTGTCTGTAACTAAACATCCCTGGTAACCTTCTGCACAGGGCCCGACTTTATTCAGTTCAAACCCCCTCTCCTCTTCAGTCCTTTGACCGCTGCATAACCCAGACATTCAGAGCGAGCTGTGAGAGTCACAGGGTGAAATGGAATATGTGAACTTGAATCGGTTCAATAAAGGAGTTTTCTCACTAAAGGATAAGTGCAATGGAGTTGGTTTAGGGAGCGCAATCCAACAAGTGCGTCAGAATTCTATAGGAAGACGTGTGGACAGAATGCTCCTTGGCTCCGCCTCAGCCGTGTAGGAGCAACACAAATCCACACAAACCAACAACACAACACAACTGACCTGCACCTTATGTTCTTTATCCAATTCAACTTTGTTTATATTGCGCATTTAAACAACTTCAGCCGACCAAAGTATGAAAAGAAGAAAAAGAAAATACATACAGTACTGTGCAAAAGTTAGAGGCAGGTGTGGAAAAAATGCTGTGAACTAAGAATGCTTCAAAAATGGAAGTGTTAATGATTTATTTTCATCAATAAATGATCTCAGACTGTGGAAAAGTCTGTATCAGTCTTCAGTAATTTGCGCTTGATTCATGTTTTATATAATAAAACAGACTTTTCCACAGCCTGAGATCGTTTATCTTCACTAGTTTTGCAGAGTTTGCCGCCGTCAGCTGAGCGGAAATGACGTCCTATAATGACTACAGAAATAATAATGAATAATTTTAGAAATAAAAAATAAAATAAAATAAAATCCCCTCCTGTGGGCTCACCACCCACACCACCCAGCCAGACTCTGCGGGAGAAGATGGATGGATGTGTTGTGGATTTTTAAATCTGAGAAGAATAAAAACTGGAGAGAAGTTGTCTTCAATCAAAGAGTCTGGATTTATTAAAGCAATTGTGCACAATTACAGAGAAAATGAAAAAGAAACCTGTCTGTCCCTCACGCAAGGTCCGTCTCTCCCTAATCTGAACCATGGCAAAACAAAAACAGGCTCTTATACAGTCGACAAATGTCATAACATCAACATGAGGTAAAACATACTACAGTATCTCTAAACAGTTCTCAAAAGGAGACGATTTATCTGGGTTAAACAGATACTGACACACAAGCCCAGAGCGCCCTCAGGCCACTTAGTCAAAATTGTGAGAAAGTTGAAATTATGAGATAAAAAGTCATAATTATGAGATAAAAGTCAAAATTATGAGATAAAAAGCCCAAATTATGATAAAAAGTCATAATTATGAGATAAAAGTCAAAATGATGAGATAAAAAACAAAATTATGATAAAAAGTCATAATTATGAGATAAAAGTCAAAATGATGAGATAAAAAACAAAATTATGATAAAAAGTCATAATTATGAGATAGAAAGTTGAAATTATGAGATAAAAAACAAAATTATGATAAAAAGTCAATTATGAGATAAAAGTCAAAATTATGAGATAAAAAGCCCAAATTATGATAAAAAGTCATAATTATGAGATAAAAGTCAAAATGATGAGATAAAAAACAAAATTATGATAAAAAGTCATAATTATGAGATAGAAAGTTGAAATTATGAGATAAAAAACAAAATTATGATAAAAAGTCATAATTATGAGATAAAAGTCAAAATGATGAGATAAAAAACAAAATTATGATAAAAAGTCATAATTATGAGATAAAAAGTCTAAACTATGAGATAAAAAGTCAAAATTATGAGATAGGAAGTTCTCATGTCTCCTTCATCCGCGACCACTCGAAGACTAAGTTGACCAACTATCAAAGCTGGTGGGCATACAGGAAGTGCTCCATTGTGTTTTTAAACTCCATCTGCCTTCACTAGAATCACTTCAGCCCTGGAATTGCCCATCTCTACTCAATTGAGGGTAATAAGGAGCTGTTATAATTGAGATGTATTGAATTTGAATTGAAAACTACCACTACCAATGACATCACAAGGTGGAACAGAGCATTTTGATCTTGGGAGATGTAGACAGACTAACAATAAAGGATTACTCAAACAAGCGTGACTGAAATAAAAAATCCCAGGTATGTTTTTGAGGAAGTAATAATGTTCTAACATGGTTTAAAGCTCACAAGAGAAATTTCACGTAATATAGAACCTCTATTTTTTTTATATTTCGGAAAGTCTATGGGAAAATAAATGGGACTTTTACTTCTGGAACAAGGGAATGGGCGACTGGGCGGTCACAGTTGAGCTCCATTAACTGCTTATCCTTTACCTTTCAGCTTCAAACCGGTAAACAATACGTGCGACTGTAGTGAGAGCGAGATGGTTCTAGCTGTATGTGACGACTCCAGGTGACAGCTCCGTATTGATCAGTTTTACATGGCGTGTCACGGGGGGAAAATGGGATGCCAGGAGAGTGAAGAGCTTTCCACCAGGGAGGAGATTGAATATAAATTCCTAAATTGCCTTGTGTGCTTTTCACTGGGTTTCTGTCACTCACACGGCGCCATTGGATCCAGACGCATTTTTTACAAGAGAAAGAAACTGAGGTGTAGGCTGTTTTCACTTTGATGAATTTCAGAACACGGCGACACTGTTGTTGCTATAGGTGAGACTCAAATTTCACCAAAAATAGCCAGTTGTATTTAGCAGGGTTATAAAACGTCCTGTATTGACTCTTGGGAGCTTGTAGTCAGGTTATAATGTTGTTTCATCCTCAAAAACACCTGGAGTTGTGTTTTGTTCCATTCACACATGTTTGAGTATCCCTTTATTATTCGTCTGTCTACATCTCCAAACCTCAAAACGCTCTGTCCCACTTTGTGATGTCATGAAGAGGGAGTTTTCAAGTGAACAGCTCCTGTTTTATCTTTAGTTCAGTAGAGATGGACAATTCCAGAGCTGAAATTATCCAAATGATTCTGGTGTATGAAGTTTAAAAACACAGTGGTGCAGCTTCCTGTATGACCACGTGACATCACAAGGTGGAGCAGAGTGTTTTCCGTTTGAGAGGCCAAATCTACAGTTTGCATGTTAAAAATGTGAATGAAAACACGACGCCAAGCCTGTTTGTGATGAGGCAACAATATTAGAACATAGATCAGAAAATAGTGTAATATGGGCCCTTTAAAACAAGTCAATTGCTGGTTTCAGATGACGTCACTAAAGCACATGGGGGTCAGGAAGTAAAGGCAGATGCATCGAACCCCGTTTACCTCCATTGATTCAGCAGCAAAATGCCTAAATTCTGTGCAGTCTGTGGTTGCTGTAACCGCTTGAATCGGGAGAAAGACAAACGTTTTTGTGTACCAAAAGTGGTGTGTCACAAGAGAGTTGCGCAGTGATATGAGCGGAGAGCAAATAGCATCAAAAGATTATATGAGGTCTGATTTTTTCGTGGTTCACGTTTTGTGAGACAAACGTATCACTCTTTTGAACACAGATTGTACTGAGAAGAAAAACACATTTATTTTCATGACTCCAGCCAACTTGCCGGACACTTTCATCAGCACCAAAACCGGGGAAGAACTCGGCTCACCGGACGCTGTCGGGAGGTAAGTCAGTGTTGATGCTCGACTCTGCTGATGGGGACGTACAGATTCATGTCAAAAAACCCAACTTTCCCTTTAATAATGCTCTGTGTGCTGTTAATATATTTAATATGGACTCTAAAAAATGCATTGTTTGTGTTGAAGTCGATTACCGCCCTCTAGTGGACACCTTTGGTTTAAGTTTTGTTTTTTGCTGCATTCGGTCATTTCAAGCATGAAATGCTCACAGTGCAGTCACAGACCATATGAGTCCCTGTTTTTAGCCTTGGGGCATCTTTGTCCGTAAGTTCAACCAGTTGTATGTTGTAATGTTGTTTTCTTTCAATATAATACATATGGTAAAAACAAATAAAATAAAATAATTGACATGTTAGCTTCTGTTATTAGCTCCGTCCTATTTAAGCTAGGCAATGAGTGCGGACTTTTTATTTCTTTTACTATGTATATATATATAGTAGCATATTCAAAACTGCATTTAATGAGGTTAAAATAATTATACAGCAGTATCTATGTAAAGTTTATGTAGAACAGACAAAATTATTTACAAAGAGACAAGTGTGGAGAAAAAATGTTAGTAAAGACAAGTCTTCTCTACATGACTCTCTTTTTGTTGGTTCGCTATCTGTCTAGCTTTGGTAGTAACACCATAGTGAGCAGACATGTCCCCAAAGCGTCTTTGGGGACATGTCTGTGAAAAGCGCTATATAAATAAAGTTACCTTACCTGTTATCACTAATCATAAACTGATTTTAAGTATGTTTATCTCAAATTGAGCATCCACAAAATTTCCAGTCCATGAACACTTACCTGAGACTGCTTCATTCTAGTCTAGAGGTCGTTTATTTTAAGAGAACTTGAAAAATGATCAGAGTCCATTTTACCATTTAACCAGATCATTTATTATGGTGCCAAAACCCATTATCCTACTGTATTTCTGCAACCACACCACAGCATCTGGAGATGAACTACAGACGCACAGCGGGAGGGCATCTGTCACACAGGGATACAAGGACGGGAGGGCATCTGATGCACAGGAACGCAGAGAGATACAGAGGATTTTCCATGCCACTGCGGGTTTTAAGTTGCCGGTAACTTGGATATACCACCCCCGAGTAAACACACAGCCGGTCCAAGTTTGAAATTCGATTGCCAAAAAATTTTAACAAGCAAAAAAGTGCGGCGGTTTTGGCTGGGGATTTCTCACACTGCAGCCGAGTCCCAGTAGGAGCGTTCTTCCGCCTGTTTCTCACACGCAGTGGTGGATTCATTAGCACGTTGAACTTTCCTCATCATTAATCGCAAATGAGCTGAAAATCAAAGAAGAGTCGGCCGTGATTAACCTTTCATATTCGGGTCAGTCTGAGACACGGTTTAACCAACGTTTTTTTTTTTTTTCATTTTTTTAATCACCAAATCCTGTTTTGTTCATTTGAAAGAACATTACCTCGTGTGACTCTTGGAGGACCTCAGCAGCGCAAATGCTTTCTTCTTCCAGGTGGCTTTGGTCTGTTCATTAAACGGAGCACGCTTTTTGTGTATCTGCTATCGGATCTCTTAACTTGGTCCATTTGAGGACATTTATTCAAAGTGGAGAGCGTGTTAACTTAGGCAACCAGAGATTTTTGTAAAGACTTTTGGCTGGTTTTTTTTTCCCCCTAAAATGTCAATTTCATAATGTCTTCAAAAGATAATATAATGCAAGAAAAAGTAGAAAAAAACTGAAAAACTGACAGCAAAGTTAAAGAGGGGGTATTATCATGTTTTCCAGAGTATAAGTCAAAAAAATGCAAAAATGCACAATGAAGAATAAAAAAACACATATATGTCGCACTGGACTATAAGTCGCATTATATATATATATATATATATATATATATATATATATATATATATATATATATATATATATATATATATATATATAGTGCTTACTGATGTATGCAGCAAAGCGTATATCCTACACTTACTACGTTTATAAGGCCCGGACATGGCTTGCTGCTATTGACTACAATAAGCAAAATAGGCGTCTACCAGCTCGTAACCGACGGACATAAAATGTAAGAGTCTAATTCAGAAATGGTGCTTGAGCTGTTTGTAAAATTTTCACCAATAATTGTTTTCTTTCTACAGATACAAAAATCCTATAACAAAAAATCAAAGAGGTGGAGTGTACACACCATGAAAGAAAAGAACCGTATGCATACATTCCAGAAATACAATGGGCCTTCCTAACCAGGAGACTGGAAAGTGGCATGGGCCTTCCCCGTTGGGTGACAATGCACCCAGATGACCCAAGACGGCTGGGTTTGCTTGCCCCAGAACAGCCTCCATCCACTGCTGAACTTGTGAGGGCACATGTGGCACGAGGGGATGCTGCCCCCACTGGCTTTCAAGGAGAAGAGGCTGAGTCTTTGTGATTTGTAAAAGATAGATAGATGCCAAATGATGAGAAATGTATATTATAAATACTTTATTTGAAAAATCAATTTGACTTGAAATATAAAATGGCTCCATGAATACAATTCCACAGCACACTACCACACCAAACAATTATAACAAGGTAATTATTTACATGAGTCGTCTGACTCTGAATCCAGTGGACTGTCCTCTTGGGTCATCAAACTTGTCTCTTAGTTTCCAAACACAACAGCTTGGGATGACAACCCGGTTTCCCACACCAAGACAACCGTGTTGCCATAAAACATATTGTCTATATGCAGCGTGTCTAAATGGTCTATTCTCTTCCCCTGGCTCAGGATTATTTTCAAGGGCAAAAATGTCATTCCCTGCTGCCAAGGCCAAACGTAAGACTCCTGCGTCCAACATGTAATAATGCATGTGTGCCATGTTGCTGATGCAGTTTTCTGGGAGTTGACGGCAGCATTTCCTCTCAATGTCTGTGTTCATCTCTCGACAATTCCCACAGATGCACCAGTGAAGAGCAGTGCTGTGAGGGTCAGGGTGTGGTTCCTGTGGAGGTTTCTCCAGAAGGGACAGGACAGCAAACAGCACTCCTGGTGTCCTCTCCACTACTGTTTGCAGAAGGAAGTCTTTCTGCTCCTGTGTCAGACTTTGAAGTTTATCCTACAACAGAAAAACAATTTGGTTTTACTATACTACACGTCTATGACAAGGTTATTTCATTATAAGTCCTTCATAACTAGTCATAAAGTCAAAATACCACAGCAAAGCATGTTTCTTGTAGTATATAGTACAGCATTTACTTGAATGTTGTTTAGTAGTAGTTAGTCTACCTGTATCTCAGCAATGCATCGTTCCTGGAGCTCCTTCAATCTTCTCTGATCTTCTGAAGCCAGGGCCTTGACTTGTTTACTCCTCTTGCTACGAGCTCCTTGTGGCCTAACAGCTTTGCTACCCATGGCTTGAGCTGAAAACTCAGAAGAACTACTGTCCTGTAATACAACCAAGAATTATTCAAATTTGCCACTAGTCAGTGTTGTACATGGGTAGGCCTAATGAGTTACTTCGTATTCCTGAGGTAGCCTATTGATAAAAAAAAAAAAAAAAAGTAGCTGCATGTTTGACTCTTACACGTCCAATTGAAATATGAAACAAGTCGGGAATTGGATGGCTATTTGTCCTCAAATTGTGTTGTAATATGTCAGCTACACCTTCTGAAATGCTATGCTAGCACAAACGTACAGATAATGGAATTTGCAAAGTAAGATTCATTATGCTGGTAAGCACATTCAAAATGTTATTTGCCGCAATAATTTGGGCCAACCTTTATATATTGACAAAAATGACACATTACGCATACATATATTTTACAAGATAGTTTATGTATAAGATTGAAATCAATCACAATTAAACAAAGTAAAAAACCAAACCCACCTGAGACATCGTGTTGCGGACACTGTTCACCGGCTTTATGTAAACAAACGTGAGCAGTTGAGCGGTGGGGGAGGAGAGGGGTGGGGAGCGCATTTACGACAGTTCATTCTCACAAGTGACCTGCAGGGGGAGCGCTACTGCTGAAGTTACTTAGTTCTGCTTTAATGTATTATTTATTTAACCTGATCAAGAGGCGGCATTTTAAACATGCCCAGGAACATTGAGATTGGAGAAAAAAATTAAATATGACCCGATAAGAATGTGATGATGTAAGAACCCTATGCACTTCATTACATTGTTGTAGAGGTCTAAACTACAGTAAGGGACCGTTCTAGTTTTGATTTGGATTCAGCAAGACTGTAGAACTTTGATGACTTAACCACACAGTCTATCTTGAGCTCAGGTCGTGTAGTGTGACTTTTGATGTAAGATGCCACACATAAACAGCCTGTTTTCTCTTACACTGGCCTACTGTAAAGTAACTATAGTGGCTGTAGACACTTTACTGGACCTGTTTTAATATGTAAATGAGCTGTGAATAAGAGGTGTGAATGTTCCACATTCATGCATATCATTAAATACCGTGGCATGCACACATTTACCACTAAAGGCTAATAGCGATAGTGTACTTAGAGTACTTTCTTTACTGGCCAGAATGTCATGCAAAAATGCCATTAGGCCGACCTACTGTCTTTAAATATGACGTAAAGAGGCAGAAGAACAATACATGTCGCTGAAACAAACCCAATTTAAAATCCAATAGAGCCAAACCTAAGATTTATAATTAGATGAAGATTTAAAGTGAATTTTTACATCACTAAATATATCGGCAATTATCAATTATGAGCAGCTCCAAATTTGATTTGAACTTGGATCACTGAATCCAGAGTCCGGAGTGCTAACCATTACACCATGGAACCTCTGTGACCATTCCAACATTGAAATCATCAAGTTAGTTTCTAACTGGAACTCAACTTAATTCCAAACTTATTCATTAATTTAGAAACACAAAGAAAGTCTAAGTATATTGCACAAGCAAGGTCCCACCGAGACTTAAACTTCGACCACTGGATTCAGAGTTCCGCGTTCTAACTGGAACACATTGAAGTTCGAATCCAAAAATTTTCATCTATTTACATACACCATAAAGGTCTCTGTTCTTTCTCCAGGTTCCACCAAGACTTGAACTTGGATCACTGGATTCAAAGTCCAGAGTGCTAATCATGACACCATGGAACATTTTGTTACCTTTTTTTCCATTGGGCTCAGCAAGTTTGTTTGTAATTGGAACTCAATAAAGAGAAACAATTTCAACATTACAAGCGTATTCATCGATCTACATCAGAGTTACGCAATTACAAACTCAAAAGGTCCACTTAACAAATTTACAGAGTTTCCAGGGTACGAAAAAGTGACAGTGGATTTTCAAACTTAGAACCTCTAACAAAATTAAACCAGGACTAAAATCAGGACTCAAACCAGGTCTAAACCAGGACTAAACCAGGTCTAAACCAGATCTAAACCAGGACTAAACCAGGTTTAAAACAGGACTAAAACCAGCACTAAACCAGGTCTAAAACTAAACCATGACTCAAATCAAGACCAAACCAGGTCTAAACCAGGACTAAAATCAAGACTCAAACCAGGTCTAAACCAGGTCTAAACCAGGTCTAAACCAGGACTAAACCAGGTCTATAACAGGACTAAAACCAGGTCTAAAACAGGACTACAACAGGATTTAACCAGGATTAAACCATGCCGCGCCTCCTCCTGCGGCATGTAACGCGCCTCCTCCAGCCCCGCGTAACGTGCCTCCTCCGGAAAGCGCCCCTACGCCACCAGTCCGTGAAAATATGGTCCTGAAAAGAGCACAGTTCAAATTTGTTTATTCATACAAATGTGTTTATTTATTTATTTTGTCACATTTTTATATTTGTATTTGGATATTTATAAATGGATGTGTGGTGTGTGTGTGTGTGTGTGTGTGTGTGTGTGTATATATGTATATATATAATTTGTATAAATCTTTATGAGACAATTCTAGCTCCATAATAATGTAAGTAAAAAAAAACACACACAGAAAAGAAAAATACAGAAAAGTTAAAGATGATCAATTTTTCTGAGATTTCCACTATATTCTCACGTCATAATCATGCCTGAGAGGTTTTAGACGTCATCCATGCATGTTTGAGTAATCTAGTGATCTCTCCTGGGCTCTATTCGAACCCTCCTTATGGTTAGTTGGAAGATTCTGTCCGATCTTCAGCCTTGTAGCGTCAAAATGCTTTTTTTAAATCACCCAATCTTGTTTTGTTCATTTGCAAGAACATCACCTTGTATAACACTTGGAGGACCTCAGTGGCACAAATGCTTTTTTATTCTAGGTGGTAGCACGCTTTTTTGTCTATGTGCTGTCATATCTCTTAACACGGTTCATTTTATTATATTTATTCAAATTGGAGAGCGTGTTAGTAATTTCTCTCTCTGTATTCTTTCTGAAATGTCAGTATCTTAATGCTTGCAAAAGACAATGTATAAAGAGACTATTTACAAAAAAGTTAAAGCTGCAGTGTGTATATTTTCATCTCGTTTCCATGAAGATATACAATAGCTTTGACTGGGAGGTATCTGACATATTGTATTGCTCTGGGGTTTAGGCAGTGTCCATACAGATCAGAGAGAGTCCAATGTTTGTTTTGTAATGAAGAAATCCACATTATTTGGTTCATTAAGAGGAACATTTGGTTAAAACATGTTTGTGGGATCTGGGGACACAGTTAGGTCTTGTTTAAGCTGTTATAGACTGTAACTATAGCAGATAAATGCACACTATGTCTTCTTTAAGAACATTTAAGCCTCTTTTATGAATGAGGAGAGTCCATTTTTACTGCCTCTAATCCTCATCTGTGCCTCATTGAACCATGATATTAAAATAAGAAACCAAAACTACATTTTCATCCTGGAGTTAATTGTTATTTATTTTACAGATTTTTGTAAACTCAATCTCACACAAGTTGAACTCGAGACTTTATTATAGTGACAAAATCCATTATCCCACTATGTTTATGTAACACCACAGCATCTGGAGATTTCACCCCTTTACCCTTTACCTTTCACCTAGCCTGGACTGCAGGGTGCTCTTTAATGGTTTTGGTGTTTAGAGTATTCCCTTATGGTTCTGGTTTGTTAACTGGCTAAGGAGCTTTTCATCTGGCTCATGTGCAAACTACTTTGGCTTGTATAACGCTGCTGTCTTGTTTTCTAATAGAGGTCACTCTGGTCTTGATGTCACCAGAGCTTGTATCACTCCTGTCGTTCCCCAAATCAGTTCTTGCTATTAATCTGCCACTTGTATCGGCCCAGAACTGGTTTGGACTTGTTTATTGCTCATTGTTGACCCATATGTGTGGCTGTCATATTCCAATGTGGATTAGGCCGTATCCTATAACAGGGGTTTTCAACTTGGGTGACTGTGAGCCTCCCCTTTTAAAGACATCCGAGCCTCCCCCTTCCCCAAACTCCCATCCTCCCCCACACAGGCCTGCGAAGTAAATGCAGCTTTTGTGTTCCTGCAATGATGAGTTTCAATAACAACTGATAATACAATTTTTAATATTGTATTTACAAAATTTTTTAAAGTGTATTCATAAACGATTTTTGCAACAGTAAATAATTTCCAGCTTCATGCAGGCCTTACTGAGGCAACTTTTAACATAACTGAACATCAGTCGGCCGATCAACAGAACATGCTTAACATTTGTAATCTGTGCCAAAACTCCCGCTGACCACACCTGATGCTGAAATCGACACGTGTCTGGGCTCTTATATTAAGCTCTACCACTGTTCCCCACACCTGGATTGGGGGTCCAGTCCTTGGTCTTCGCCCTCCGAGCGTGTTGGTCAGATCGGTCCGGCTCCGTCCTCCATGAGCTGGTTCCAGAGGGGGACAAGTAACACCCGTGCAGTGGGCTGGGTCTGAGCAGGTCTGTGCGTCCTCTGTGCGTAGGAAAGCGAGAATGCGCAGTGGAATATAGATCCGTGTGGGTTGCTGCAGTCCTCCGTGCTCGAGGACTGTGGCTGGTTCCGAGGTGGTGCAAAGCATCTGGACAGAAGTGTGAATCCGCTCTGGTTTGTTATATCTTGTTCTGAGCGGTCTGTCCTCCGCGCTCTTGGTTCTTCCAGGGGAAAGCTCTTCTCAGGTCGAGGTACTGAACCACTCCCCGCTCTAACTCATCTGAGCCTGGCCTGACCCAGAACTGCTCCCGCTGGTTCCATGATGTTGTGGCAGAGGTGCAGTCTCAGAACCCGACCAGGTGAAACTCGACTTTAAATCATCGGCTGAAGGCGAGGGTGTGATTTGTCCATGTTTGGTAGTGATTCTGTGGAGTGCGGGGGCCTGAAATGTTTTTTTCTTCCTGGGGGGGTGTACCAGAAAATAACTGAGAAGCACTGGGCTAGGGTGAGACGGCTCTGTGAGGGACAGAGACGGCTTTGTAACTATGTGCACAATTGCTGAATAAACCAGACTCTGATTCAGGACAACTTTCCCATGTTCTATCATTTGCAGTCGAGAAAATCCACAACACGTCTCAGTCTAACACTACAGGGACACAGGACAGTGGGAGGGCATCTGGCATACACGGATACAGGATGAAGAAAGGGCATCTGACGCACAGAGATAAAAGTGGGGCCTCTGACACGTGTATACAGTAGGACGAGAGGGCATTTGACACACAGGAAAATATGGGAATGGTAGGGCCTCTGACACAGTGGGATCCATCAACCAGGAACAAAGCGTACTGGAGTGTGTGTGTGTGTGTGTGTGTGTGTGTGTGTGTGTGTGGGGTAAACTCCAGTAGCAGCTTAGAGCACGCAACAGTGAAATTGAGAGGATTAAATGAGTTTACTTCCACAGAGCAGTGCAGGATAATCCCAAGTCAGTGTGAAGCCGCCAACCTCCCAGAAAATTATTTTATACAAACCAGCACTTACGGAGCAGCTGTGTGGAAATGCCCAATCTCTGTAAGACTGGAGCTAATGGTAGACTTCTGCTTTGTGCAAAATCCATACTGAAAGAACAACTTGGTCATTACATCTTATACTGACTGTAGTTAAAGGGCCTATATTACACAAAATGGACTCTTGTGCTTTAAGGCTCAAATGAGGCTCTCGACGCCACACTTACAGGAGCGAATTTGGAAATCTGACCGCGAGTATCATAGCAACCACAAGAGCCTGTCATGATTGAGGTTGTTAAATGAATAGATTCTAGTAACGTGAATCTGGTTAAAGCCGGGAAAATGGCGCTGTCATTGGATAAATGTAAATGTCAAATGTCCAACCCTTCAAAACAGGGTGACCCCCCGACGGTAGAAGGGGCAGGAAAGCAGGAAAGGGGCTTACTTAGCAACCAAACGCACTAATGGTCAATCAAACCTGTTGCTAACGCCAGGCGACAGCGACCTTGGGGAATGAAGGCGTCTGATTGGTCCATTATTTATTTTCGTATCTTGATTTAGGAACAAAACAGGGAAATGAAAAATTCAGGATCCTGTGTCGCGGGTTCATACGGACATTTTAAGACCAAAATGACGAGGCCACAGCGGCAGGTCCAGAGAGAGGAGCGAGAAGATCTCAATGTGAGTCAATGGGAAAAAGGGAGCGAAGGAGCCAGAAGAACGTGTTAGCTATGTCCACTCATATATACGCCCTATGTGGCAAATGCACGCACGAAAGTCAACTCGCTTGTTTGGACTGATGATGAAGTAGAGTTACTTCTATGAGTAACTCTGGACTACAAAACATGGCAATATCAGGGGAATGTCCAGGAGAACGAGTGTGGAGTGAATAAATAATAATGAACTGTAAAGCACTTTGGGTATCTTGAAAGGCGCTATATAAATGCAATGATTAATTTATTAAAATAATTAATTCATGTCGAATGGGAGTCATGCCATAACAAACATTTGAATATTATGTTGGCTTTTCGGCACAATACTCAACCACAGGGGAAAAGTGTTAAAAGATGATTCCACGTCCACGAACTCGCCGTGTTCTTCCCCTTCCCCTCAAACAAGCGACTGTCTGCCTCCTGGAGTGGTCAAGGAGCGTAGGAGTTTGCTTCAGGTGGGTTTGATTATGGTTTTAATCTCGAAGAGCAGTTTGCAATTAGCTGTGTGTTATGTTGCATCAGAAGCTAGCGCGGTGTAACGGTCGATGTGTTAGCTCAGTTACAATGATTCATTCTTTGTGTTAGCCATGTTGCTTAACATAGTGTTTAAAATGAGGTGACGTATTCTAAAAAGTGTTTGTTCATATAGGCAAGACTTGACAGTCACAGAGGGAAAGACATAAATGAAAGGCTCCAGTGGAAGCATGAAGACCTTCAGCTGAAGAGGAGGGTGGTGGAGATCATGGAGGACTCGGAGAGGCACCACTGCGAGACCATTAGAGGGCCTAAAAAATCCAGCCTGACCCGACCTGCGGGTATTAAAACCCGACCCGACCCGAGCCCGACCAATTAACTTGATTTTAACTTGATTTTCTGTTACAGGAGCCGCTCTGGCTCTGGCTCATGCTCTGCGCACGAATTTAACTGTTTATTTATTTTAAAAAAGTCAGCGAGAGAGAAGCCCGGCCCGACCCGAAGCAATGATTGACATTTTGGGTCGGGTCGGGTCGGGCTCGGGCTTAAGATCTTACCTCTAGAGACCATGCAGCTGCTGACCTCGAACATGGTCACCATCACAGACACCATGAGGGACGGTTTTGCACTGCGGAGCTCTATGAAGCAGCAGCAGCGATCCCAAACACCAGCCCCTGGTACACAGGCCTATGGTCACCATGGCAGCAGCATGTACGCACACATACATGGACCCATACACCCAGGAACACCATCGTACTGGCACACACCACATCATCCTGCACACACACCTTCACACACCCCACATGCACAACCCAGTCCACACACCTGTTCCTACAGAAGAGCTCTGTTGTAGGACGATCATGTGGAGACACAGTGAACATTGTTCTTCACATTTTTGTGACAAAGCCGAGTAAAGATTGGCAATTCCGGAGTGAAATTATCCAAATTATTCTAGTGGAGGTGTATAGAGTTTAAAAACACAGTGGAGGACTTCCTGTATTACCACATGACATCATAAGGTGGAACAGAGTGTCTTCTGTTTGAGAGAATAACTCAGCCTAAATATGCAGGGTTTGTGTGTTTAACATGTGTGAATGAAAGAAAACACAAAAAGATCAGAAAATGTGATCTTAAGTGCAGCAAATAACACTAGAATTTGCAGATGTTTTGACCTGGATCATGGTTAATATCTCTGTAAGTACTGCATGTATCAGAATACTGTAGTCTTTTCAATACAATCTCAGTATTTAAAGGAGTTGTATGTAACCTGCTCTCATACTGTTTTAAAGATGTATTGCAATCATAAATAAACCTGTGTCACCAGACCGTAACCTGCAGATAAACACATCCATGTTCTTTCTCATTCTCATGCCTCATGTGAAAGCTAAACTGAACCAAAACAATTCCAAATCAATCAAAACAAACATGGCCGCTCAGACAGGTGTACTTCAGCCTATTTTAGCAACAATACGGACTTTTTCTGATCACTTTTTGCAATTGATAATGTGTAAAACTCAATTCAGACTGGCAAAAAGATCATAATCAGAGGCTGCACTAGCACTGAGTCATGCCTGGATACAAGTGCTGGGGTTTAGGGAGTGACCAATCAGATCAGAGAGATCTGAGAACCCCCAAAGGCCCAGTCTTGTAATATTACAACATTACATTTAAGTCTACAAAAATAATAATGGGTTCTATTGTGCAATGCCAGAATGGGTAAATAGGCCCAGTTATCTGTCCATAAAGTAATTCGACTTCAGAACCAGCCTTGGTGTACTGCAGCTTGTTGTTTTGGACGAAATAAATCAAGAATCAAGTAAGTAAAAATGTTTGAAAATAAAAATCTGTCATAATTCATGTTTGTAGATTAGGATTATTTCAGGACGCCATTGAACATACTGATATTGTGATATTTTTATCTTGTTTTGTCCATGTTGTAATTTTACCACATTGGGTTAAAGGAGTAGCACAAATGTATTTAATTTAATATATTTATTTCTGCGACCCGACATTGCAATTTTACAACACTCCCCCAAAAAGTTTCTGAAATGTCAAAATTAAAAAAGAAACCTGGTTTTTGCATCAGAAGCTTCCTAAAACAACATCGAAAAGGTTGAAACATGTACTTTTTTTTCTATATTTGGGTTTCTGGGGTTTAATAATAATAATAATAATAATAATAATAATAATAATAATAATAATAACAATACATTTTCCTCCTGTGGGCTCACCACTCACAGAGGGGTTCATGGGGGGGTCAGGTGCTATGAGGATTGGGCAGCAAGATGCCCCCACGACCCAGTCGGATTAAGCGGGAGAAGATGGATGGATGGATAATAAATGTCATTTATTAGGCGCCTTTCTGGACACCCAAGGTCGCCTTACAACAACATAAACACATTAAGTATGATTAAAACATACAGATAAAGCCTCCGGTTAAAGTGGGACAGTGTTTAATTGGCTGTAGTGTTTAGTATTGGATTTAAAGTTGTATTATATTAGTATTTAGTAATGTATTAGACAGTATTTGAATTGATTGATTGTATTTAATTTACTTACAATTAGTTATCAGCTATTCTCCTTGGAGACGTGTAGCATGTTTTTTTCTAACTGTTTTTTTGGGGGTTGATGGGGGAAACCAGAGTGCCGGGAGGAAACCCATGCAGACACGGGGAGAACATGCAAACTCCACACAGATTCTGCACTGGATTTCAGCAGTGCAACTGGCAATAGGAAGAGTCATGCAAGGCTTTTTCTGCTTTCTGATCAGATAGTTTTGAGAACAAAAACAAATTATAACATTCACTAGCTAATGCTAGGCGTACACTGCGATATTTTTGATTGTTTCACTCAGCCCCAGCTCAAACTGTACAACCAAATCGCAGGGTTTAAAAGTTCACAACTCATGATTCATGTTCTCACACTGTACGAACAACTTCAAAAGTGCGAAATGCTGAGTGCATGAGTCAAACAGGTTAGATATTCTTGTGGCCTAAGCTTGCCGATTGGGAGCTGGTTGTGAGGTATTAACCTCATACCACCCAGCCGCGGCCGATTACACAATATTCAAAAGTCAAGCCAGATATTCACCTTAATTATTTCTCCAATATTCACATGTGAAGCATTGTTTGAAAACTTAATTCCTCAGTAAAACAACCATATCATTCATTTTATGCCGCACAGCGAGCCCAAAGAGCAATAACTTATAATTCCCTAAAATAATCAAACCGACAATACGCATTTCTTACCTTTGAGCCGGTTCTGTCCATCCAAAATGTGTTCAGTCCAGGAATAGCTGCATTCAATTAGTCTGTAACAGTCCACAGAAAAAGAATATCCAGTTGTTGTTTTTTTCATAAAATAATTCCATGTGTGGAAATAATCCAGAAAGACCGTGTTTGTATGAATGGATGAATGAAAACATATGTTGTATACTTTCCATCCTTTCACCAACTTAGCTTTCGCTTCTGTTGGCACTGTTGGGTATGTTTGTTTTCCTCACACTTTTGTCTTCAAAATGAGACCACCCCCGAGACGATACATGGTTCGGTGTAGCAGGCACAGCCCGTTGAATAGAAGGAGCACACCCTCATAGCGCCGCTTTTACGCATGCCCGAGCCAAGCTCTCCAAGGCACAGCTCTTCAGTCATTGGTTCTTCCAGAAAGCGATTGACATATTGTTTGAGCCTATCATCAGCGCTTTCCGACGAGGGGCGGGATGTGTGGCAGAGGTGCGAGTGAGGCTCAGTGCTGAGCTGCGTAAAGTTGTTTGGAGAGCCTCTCTTCTGCTCTGACGCGCAAACACTGGCGGGGGGCACCTGAGGCATCTTGGGAGACATTTTTGGCTTGTTTTAGTTATTATTACATCTTATTACAGTTTGGAACATTTGGTACATATTTGGACACTTGTGCCGAGTTGTCATATTTTTACAAAAAGGGTCACAGCACCAAACCCTTAGGCCTAGAGGTCTGAAATTTTACACAGTTGTTTCCAACAACTTCAGCAGTGAGTGTAGTGAGCCACAAATGCCTAGGATGAAGTATGCCCAATTTAGAGCCTTTATTTATTTTTTATTTTTTTCGAGGCAAAAACTTAAATTTTTAGAGATTTTCGAATGTCTGTACTGTAAGTTAGCTGCACTCACAGTGCAGATCTACATAAACTAGAAGGTCTAAGCTTTAAACTGATGCATCACACAAGCATGTGGGGTCTAAGATTTTCTTTTAATAAGCTATGACATTTGGGTATGTGTCACTGTTGTGCACAGACAAAATTAGGTGGGTGGCAACAGGTTAATCGGTTCTCATTTCCCCATGTGAACTACAGCACAACACACGATTAAGCCAAAACTTGGCCTGAAAAAAATCAGCTAAATAAGGGCCAAAAATCGGACAGTGTATGCCCGGCTTTAAGGGGAGCTATGGAATGAACTGTGTGATTTTCTTGTATCCTTGGAAACTGTGCAAGAGTTTAGCAACAACAACTTGGCCATCATGTGCAGTGTATTTTGGTAATAAATAATAAATCAGCATTAAAATAGAATCAGTAAAGGTTATATGTCATTTGAACAGGTTTACCTCATATCTGCAGACACTATTTCAAATCAGTTCCTTTAAGGTTATAAAACACAAAATCGCACCAACGTCAAAACTGCCCGAAAGTCGATTACAGAGTCTGAAATGAGCCAAATATATCACCCATGTATGTGTCAGTCAGCGTGTGGACTCATTTGCCCCTGTACGATCTACATTATTCTAAGTCTACCGTCACGTCACACACTGGTTTCTCTATCACACACTTGAAAAGAGCATTACTTATGCGCTGCACTTGAGACACAATCTAATGATGTGCCGATGTCATTGTTATCTGCATTTCTTTGACTGTTCACCTTGGAATATCTATAGCTTTTGTGCATCATTCATTTCTTTCTTTTTTCCCGCTTTGAATACTGATCTTTGAAACGTCCTATAATACACAAAATCGACTCTTGTGAGCTTTAAACCATGTTCTAATGTTATCTCCTCAAAAACATACCCGGAGTTGTGTTTTGTTTCTTTATCATTAATCTGTGTGCATCTCCTAAGATCAAAATGCTCTGTTCCACCTTGTGATGTCATGAAGCAGCAGCTTTCAAGTTAACAATTTTGTGCTGTAGAGGCTGAAAATCCAGGGCTGAAATGATTAAAATGATTGTGAAGTGAAGGTGTATGGAGTTTAAATGCACAGCGGAGCACTTCCTGTATTACCACATGCTCTCTAAATGCTGTCTACCTTGAGTCTACTGGCCTTCATAGTGTCTAAATGCTGACTAACTGAAGTCTACTGGCCTTCATAGTGTCTAAATGCTGTCTAACTGAAGTCTACTGGCCTTCATAGTGTCTAAATGCTGTCTAACTGAAGTCTACTGGCCTTCATAGTGTCTAAATGCTTTCTAACTGAAGTCTACTGGCCTTCATAGTGTCTAAATGCTTTCTAACTGAAGTCTACTGGCCTTCATAGTGTCTAAATGCTTTCTAACTGAAGTCTACTGGCCTTCATAGTGTCTAAATGCTTTCTAACTGAAGTCTACTGGCCTTCATAGTGTCTAAATGCTTTCTAACTGAAGTTTACTGGCCTTCATAGTGTCTAAATGCGTTCTAACTGAAGTCTACTGGCCTTCATAGTGTCTAAATGCTGTCTAACTGAAGTCTACTGGCCTTCATAGTGTCTAAATGCTGTCTAACTGAAGTCTACTGGCCTTCATAGTGTCTAAATGCTGTCTAACTGAAGTCTACTGGCCTTCATAGTGTCTAAATGCTGTCTAACTGAAGTCTACTGGCCTTCATAGTGTCTAAATGCTGTCTAACTGAAGTCTACTGGCCTTCATAGTGTCTAAATGCTGTCTACCTTGAGTCTACTGGCCTTCATAGTGTCTAAATGCTGTCTAACTGAAGTCTACTGGCCTTCATAGTGTCTAAATGCTTTCTAACTGAAGTCTACTGGCCTTCATAGTGTCTAAATGCTGTCTAACTGAAGTCTACTGGCCTTCATAGTGTCTAAATGCTGTCTACCTTGAGTCTACTGGCCTTCATAGTGTCTAAATGCTTTCTAACTGAAGTCTACTGGCCTTCATAGTGTCTAAATGCTTTCTAACTGAAGTCTACTGGCCTTCATAGTGTCTAAATGCTGTCTAACTGAAGTCTACTGGCCTTCATAGTGTCTAAATGCTTTCTAACTGAAGTCTACTGGCCTTCATAGTGTCTAAATGCTGACTAACTGAAGTCTACTGGCCTTCATAGTCTCTAAATGCTGTCTAACTGAAGTCTACTGGCCTTCATAGTGTCTAAATGCTTTCTAACTGAAGTCTACTGGCCTTCATAGTGTCTAAATGCTTTCTAACTGAAGTCTACTGGCCTTCATAGTGTCTAAATGCTGTCTAACTGAAGTCTACTGGCCTTCATAGTGTCTAAATGCTGTCTAACTGAAGTCTACTGGCCTTCATAGTGTCTAAATGCTTTCTAACTGAAGTCTACTGGCCTTCATAGTGTCTAAATGCTTTCTAACTGAAGTCTACTGGCCTTCATAGTGTCTAAATGCTTTCTAACTGAAGTCTACTGGCCTTCATAGTGTCTAAATGCTGTCTAACTGGAGTCTACTGGCCTTCAATCAATCAAGTCTACCCGGGCTCGTATTACTGATGGTAAATAAACTTCTCCTGCTTAAGACGTCCAGTTGGACTCCAGCCTTTTACTTCCTCCCTTTCTTGGACAAGCTGAAAACTTCTCCAACATTATGCAAGCTTGTTCACAGGAAGAAGACCGTTTGAGTGCAATAAGAAAACTACCCAATATTAAAAACAAAACACACTTTTATTTTATTTTATTTTTTTTCTTTTTACTTAATAGTGGCATATTTCATTCATTTTATTCTCTGCTCACAACAATAATCTATGGTATCGGGCACAAAGACAAATACAAAACAGAAGAAATACTTTTACTTTACTTGAACAAAGGAGAGACCTTTTTCAAAAAGGCGTCAAGTTTACAAATTCTGGTATCTTCATTTTACAACAGCAATATTAATTTGTGCATTGGAAAGTGTACAACATAATATTTAGGCAGAAACAGTGGTCCGTTGTTTATCGCAGGGGTTATATTCTAAGAATAACCCACAATAGGTGAAATCCGCAAAGTAGTCAGCTTTATTTTTTTACGATTATTATATATGTTTTAAAACCTGTCAACACACACTTTGTACACTTTTCTCAGGCTCCACAATCTAAACTGAAGGTCTTGGTGCTGAGTGAAGAACATAGTTGTGGGTCGTTGTTGCCGCTATTTTTTCTTCTGAGTAAGAAGATTCTTTTAAACACTTCTTATGAAAACATGCCACATTCGATGATGCAGAAGAACGCTGAACACAATGCACGTTCATATGCTGTAAAAAAAAAAAATGCTCCTAAAAAAATTAAAAATCTGCGAAACAGCAAGGTACAACTGTACCTCTCTACATTCAATAAATGTACTATTCGAGTAAAGAACAAAGACATTATCGGTGGCTTTATGGTTACGTTTAATCTGCATCCTCATCAATATCATAAGGCATCAATATTTGCAAAACACTGTATTACTGAAATATGTACTGAGTACATAGCCTTTTGTAATGGAGTTTGAAATGTTTGCATCATTGGCAGAATTTTCCGTCTGTTCTGAGTGGAGCTTTCATGTTCTACCCGTTACATAGGATTACTGCAAACCGAAAAAAAACGAGGATTTGGACAAAACCTCTAAGAAAAATGTCAATGAGGATTACTAAGGTTTCCAATCTCTGCCATCTCTGACCACCACCAGCACTCACACACACAAGTCCATATTAGGCACTGATATATATATATACATATATACATATATATACATACATATATACATATATATATATATATATATATATATATATATATATATATACACACACACACGCACACACACACACACACACACACATATATATATATACACACACACACATATATATATATATATATATATATATATATATATACAGTTTAGAATGTGAAATAGCTTCAAAACAGGAAGAAAATTAATCGAAAACATTTGTATTTCATTTGTGCTGTGACAATTTTCATTTGTGCGTCATTGAGTATATTTCTAAAATGATTAATTATTATTTCTGCGGTAATTATAGGGCGTCATTTCCGCTCATCTGACGGCGGCAAACTTTGCAAAACTAGTGAAGATAAACGATCTCAGGCTGTGGAAAAGTCTGTATTATTATATAAGATATGAATCAAAAGCAAATTACTAAAGACTGTTACATACTTTTCCACAGCCTCAGATCATTTTCGCCACTAGTTTTGTGGAGTTTGCCGCCGTCAGCTGAGCGGAAATGATGTCCTATAATTACCGCAGAAATAATAAATAATTTTAGGAATATACTCACACAAATGAAAATTGTCACAGCACAAATGAAATACAAACGTTTTCTAGAAGTTTCTTCCTGTTTTGAGGCTATTTAACGTTTTGAGGAGCTGGATGACGTCATCGGCCGAAAATAAAACTCCAAATATCTTAAGAACCAGAATCGCACTAAACTAAACTTTTTGCAGCACAAACGAAGCACAAACGATTGACACCGTTTTGAACTGTTTTAGTGCATTTTTAAGACGTTTTTGTGTAGGTTTGAGTTTGATGGGGCCAACTTCACGGAGGTTTGCTTAGCTTCTGAAACAGAGTCCTGCACAGGTTCGGGTACCTGACGAGTGAACTGCAAATTTGAATGAATTCTTGTACTGGAGAGTGTGGGTCTAATCTGCGGTTTTACAAAACATCATGTGTGAACAAAAAACAGGGCTATATTTTAGTGAAATGCAAAAATGCCATTGTTTGTACAGGATGATTAAATGTAAAAATCCATGTTTTTGCTGCATGCACTCATTCCCAGAAATCTCTGCCACTTTCATTTTCAAACCACACATGCGATATCCTGCAGTTCAAAATGACTCCCGAAAAGAAAATGAGCGAGTGGAGAGTGTAAAGTTGTGGCTCCTTCTTGGCTCTCAGACTGATATTCATTCGGGTGCGTTTCGGGTGTCTGTATGTATTTATAGTGGGTTGGATCAGGTGCGGAATTTTATTTCAATTCTGTCGGAAAACAGGTCAGGGGCGGATTGAGATATGACGGGTATGGGTTGGTGTGGTTTGTCAAAATCAGACCCGTGTAGAACTCTGTTCTGAGATCTGACGAGATCAGCCACTGACAAGCAGGTTGAGAGGTAAATATATCACATTCTGATTCACTGACAGACAGTTGCCTGGGGTCCAGAATACACACTTCTCCAATACTTCACTCAAGAGTTCTGATGGATGACAGACATATTGACCAATCAGAGAAATGAATGGTCCATCTGTACCAAAGCAAATATGGCTGCTTACCAGGGAAAAAAAGGAAATATCACAGGACTGAAAACATAGATTTCTGGAAAATCAATGAGCAAGCCACTGAAATGTCAAAATGATGGGCGACGAATGAGCTCCTTCTTTTCACATGCGTCACTGAAGTAAACAAATCTGATTGAGGACGGCGTGGGGACCAGACTGACATCCATCTGTAGTAAAAAAAATACACATATCATTCTGGATTTACCAGGCAAAAAGGACAAAGCAACAAAAATAAATTAAGTCCCCTTATTCAAATGTACACACTGTTTTATTGTTGTTTCTCCAGCCAGTAAAAGGCCCATGTGTTTTTGTGTCTGCTGAGCTGTATGGTTAAAGCCCCTTCTATTGTCTCATACCTGTACAGTGTCCTTGGGTATTTCCGACAGGCTCTTATAAATACAAAAATCCATTATTCAGAGTCTCCCCACGGACGCTGCACATTTCCAATACAACTTACAAAGTATATACATGACTTTACAGAGGAAACTGCGAGATAGTGAATTTTCTGTGGAAATCCAAGGAAATCATATCATTGCATTACATTCTGAAGCAGCTTTCTGGGGGATTAAGTGAGCCCCGTCAAAACACCTACGCAGCAGGAAGAGGAAAGCTCCGGAAGAAACAAAGATGATAATTATGTAGTTTTTAATCTGCTACACCTGCGAGAAATGTGAGATATAAACGCCCAAGAAAGGTTTGTGTATGCGAAGCTCACTGAAGTTCTAGGGTTTGTTTAATTTCAAGTATTTTCATTGTCTCTGTCTTTAAGTTAGGCCTTGTTTAGAATAAATTAATGATTTTTGTCTTTAAAAATGTTAAAAACAAAACTAGTTTGTTTTAAATTGTCTGCAGTCGTCCAAAGTTCTTCCTCACTTTCCTTATGTATTCTGAGCATCTTAAATATTCACCACAATGAGATTTTAAGTGCGTTTGACTGCTCTCCAGATCAGAGTGGAATTTTGCACTGACGGTAAAGCTAACAAATGGCATACTAATGCACACTTCCTGATAAATAATAACAGGAAGTGACAATTGAGATTTTACATATTGGAACATAAAATCCATTCATCTTCTCCCGCTTAATCCGGCTGGGTCGCGGGGGCAGTTTGCTGCCCAATCCTCATAGCACCTGACCCCCCCTATGAACCCCTCTGCAGGTGGTGAGCCCACAGGAGGAACATAAAATGACATCCAATAAAGAAAAACAATCACATACATCAAGACCCTCCCTCCACCCCAAACACACAGCTCACTCAGCTTGAACCAAGACCTCTACCTGTCAAAATTCTCCACAATGCACAAAAAGGGCAACCAAATGTCTTTAAAGTTTGTTGTTGCTCAACTTCTCCAGTGCCAAATTGCTGGACATTAAAGGTGAACTCCGGCACGTCTGAAGCTAAAGTCTGTTGCTAGACATGGTGGAATACTGTCAAAAGCCAAAAAACGCCACAAATCAGTGATGCCTCGGCGGAGATCTCGCTGTGGCAGTGATTCTGTCAAGACAACAAACTAGTGTAGTGATGGGGGCAAGTTCTCAACTTCCACGTAAAACACGAATTTGCACAGAAGAGGCTTTAACCCATCTTCCCTAGCAAGGACCACGCCAACAACACTTGTGCAAAGCGAAAAGCGTTTATTGTATTGAGATGAGGCAGGTCGGCTGGGTTGAGGGTGGGGGTTCAGTCTCAATCTTCACATGGCACAGCAGAATGGGACCCCACTCGTAGGCCTCTTATGTCTGGAAGAGAACAGATATGTGATGGGAGGGTGGGGTCGAGTTATTCGGAACGAACTGGGCTTCTGGGAAATTGGTGTGGCAGAAGTGAGCTGTGATCGGCTGGAGAGGAGGTGAGGGCGATTGAGGCGTGGTCCTGCTCCTGAACTTAAGTTAATCATATTAACTACATTTATAACAGCCACAAGTCTAACAAACAAAACGCTCTGCCTGGTTCACTCATTAGTGTCTGGAAATGTTATAATACAACTTTATAAGCAGCCTTAGCATTAGCTTATTGATTTCCCACTGCACAGGCCAAAGCCCAAAAGACTCGACTGTCGACTCCAGAAGTGAGGATTGACTACTGACTGTGAAGAAGAGAAACTGAAAGTTGTTGAAAGAAAATGGTTCAGGACTGTATTTTTTTTACGTTTGCGAAAAATATAATTCACACAAATAAATGGGATTAGAAACGAGTTCCTTGGTTTTGCTGGTGTTAAGGACTAGGTTATTATGTTATAGGTATATTATAGGTAAGCGTTTCACCTCTGCCCTGTACTCTGACTTATTGTGGTACTAAATACTAGGCTTTTGGTTATAAGGACAGTAGGGAAAGTTTTCCTACTTGCTATTTCTCGCGTTTTTATCCTGCCTCTGCATCTCTGACTCCATCTACACCTGACTCTCAGTGTAAATGGCTTATATATACAGTGGTGGCAATGATGTTTTGTGGTTATGACATGACACATTCATATAATAACAATAATACATAAGATTTCTATAGCTCTTTTCTTGACACTCAAAGATGTTTCTTACAGCTTAAACATACGGAGATCCAAATTCAGGTCATGTCTCTCCAATATTGTGGGAATCGGGGCAAACTGTCTTATAGTGTATGTCAAGAAGTATGAACAAATTATATCCCAATGTTCTTATGTTTTACATTATTTTACTTACTTTAATAAAGTGTTGAATAGCCATTAAAATATAATCTTGTTTTTCTTACCAATATTGAAACTGTCAGCGAAAACAAGGGTTAATCTTTAAATCTGGGCTATGTGATCGGCTTAACAATAGGCCTGCGTTAATAGGACTCTATATTTATGATAATTCCTCTAATATATATTCATAAAAGCTCAGCCTAGCATTACCATTCAAATGAGAAACCTGCTGATCTCTCTTCACAGAATCACTTGGAAAGCATAAGGTGCCACAGATCAGACGCCGCAGATCAGGTCACCGACTATTTGAGGCACTTTCACTTGAATGCTTCACTTCAGGTTGTTCTCCAAATAGTCCAAAAGGCACACTGTAAAGCACTAAAAACAGCTTAGCGTCTGTATTTACTGAAGTATAAGTACAGATAGAACTTTTCTGATGCAGGGTCTATCTGCTAGTCTCCGTGGAGGTTGCTTTGTATGTGATGTTCCACAGTGCAAACCTCCTGACCTTGTGTTATTACATTTTCCATCACATTTACATTTTTTATGTGTTTCATTCATGAAAGATGAATATAAAATAAGGGTGTTTCATAGATCAATATGAATGAAAGGTTTATCAGTTTCTCTTTTATAGAAAACATATTCAAGTGTCTTGCTCCTGCTGTAATGTGTCATTTAATACAAAAATCTACAAATGAAGGAGTGAGGAGCAGAGCTGGAGTTAGTGGAGCTGCAGAGTGAACAGATGTAGAACTGTTCTGTGTTCTCAGCGTTCTCAGTCACAGGAACACAGCTGTGGAACTCTTTACCTCAGACTTTTCTCATTAAAGCTGAAGCTCTGAAGCTCAAAAACAATCAACAGTCCATCCATCTTCTTCCGCTTATCCGGGGCCGGGTCGCGGGGGCAGCAGTCTAAGCAGGGGCTCCCAAGCTTCCTTCGCCCCAGCCACTTCCCTCCAGCTCCTCCGGATGGACCCCGAGGCGTTCCCAGACCCGCCGAGAGACATAGTCCCTCCAGCGTGTCCTGGGTCTTCCCGGGGGCCTCCTACCGGTGGGACATGCCCAGAACACCTCCCGAGGGAGGCGTCCAGGAGGCATCTGGACCAGATGCCCGAGCCACCTCAGCTGGCTCCTCTCGATGTGGAGGAGCAGTGACTCTACTCCGAGCTCCTCCCATGTGACCGAGCTCCTCACCCTATCTCTAAGGGAGCGCCCGGCCACTCTGCGGAGGAAACTCATTTCGGCCGCTTGTATCCGCGATCTTGTCCTTTCGGTCATTACCCAAAGCTCATGACCATAGGTGAGGGTAGGAACGTAGATTGACGGGTAAATCGAGAGCTTCACCACAACTTCACCACAACAGTCCGATACAATTCAATTCAATTCAATTCAATTTATTTTTGTAGCGCCCAAAATCGCAACAACAGTTGCCTCTAAGGGCGTTCAAGATTTGGATGAGTAAAACATACACACAGACATTTCAAAACAGGAATAAACAACATTCATGTAAAGCAGCAAATGAAACATTGTCCAGTCATCCCCTGTCCTTAGACCCTCCTTCTCAGCAAGGAAAAACTAAAAAAACCCAGGGTCCTGGGAAAAAGAAGAAACCTCGGGGAGAACTACAGTGAAGGAGAGATCCACTCCCATGGACGGACAGGATATAGATGTCCAGGCCCGTGGGCCAGTTCGGTATGGCCACAGCTACCCAGGTGGGGAAGGAGCTGGGGAGGAGCCAGGCGAGGAGGAGGAGCCGGGCGAGGAGGAGGAGCCGGGCGAGGAGGAGGAGCCGGGTGAGGAGGAGGAGGAGAGCCAGGTGCCATCAGGCGTCTGAAAGAGTTCCACTCCACAGGGGGAGTGGGACAGGGGACAACATGTGAATAGCAATGAACGAGCTACAGATGAGAACATAGTAAGTGATGCTGATGAGAAAATAGGAGGAAACAGAGGACAGTGCTCAGGTTGCTACACTTCCCCCAGCTTGTTATCTCCTGCGGCAGCTTATCTTAGTGACATCAATTAGTAACCTGGTCATAAGCTATTCCGAAGAGGAAGGTTTTAAGCCTGGTCTTAAATAAGGAGACTGTGGGTGCCTGTTTAACATCAACAGGGAGTTGATTCCATGACACAGGAGCTTGGTAACTGAAGGCTCTTCCCCCCACTGTACTTTTAGACTGATCCAGGAGAAGCTCTCCCGGAGGTGTGAGTTGAAGGCCGCACTGACAGAGGGTTCTGCCAGACGTTCCCAACAGACCCTCACGATACGCTTGGGCCTGCCAGGTCTTTCCGGCTTCCTCCTCTGCCAGCGGACCCAACTCACCACCAGGTGGTGATCAGTTGACAGCTCTGCCCCTCTCTTCACCCGAGTCTCCAAGACACACGGCCGGAGGTCAGATGACACGACAACAAAGTCAATCATCGACCTCCGGCCTAGGGAGTCCTGGTGCCACGTGCACCAATGGACCCCCTTGTGCTCGAACATGGTGTTCGTTATGGACAAACTGTGACTAGCACCGAAGTCCAATAACAGAACACCGCTCGGGTTTAGATCAAGGAGGCCGTTCCTCCCAATCACCCCTCTCCAAGTGTCACTGTCATTGCCCACATGGGCGTTGAAGTCCCCCAGTAGAACAACGGAGTCCCCGGTCGGTGCACTGTCCAGTACCCCTCCCAGAGACTCCAAGAAGGCCGGGTACTCTGCACTGCTGTTCGGCCCGTAGGCCGACACCACAGTGAGAGACCTGTCCCCGACCCAAAGGCACAGGGACGCGACCCTCTCGTTCACCGGGGTGAACTCCAACATGCAGCGGCTGAGCTGAGGGGTGATGAGCCCACACCAGCTCGCCGCCGCTCCCCGCGGCCAACGCCAGAGAAATGGAGAGTCCAACCCCTCTGAAGGAGTTGGGTTCCAGAGCCCAAGCTGTGCGTGGATGTGAGGCCGACTATATCTAGCCGGTAACGCTCAACCTCCCGCACAAGCTCAGGCTTCTTCCCCCCAGCGAGGTGACATTCCATGTCCCCAGAGCTAGTCTCCATGTCCAGAGATCCGGTTGCCGAGGCCCCTGCCTTCAACTGCCGCCCAGATCTCTCTGCACCCGGCCCCTATGGCTCCTCCCGCGGATGGTGGGTCCAGGGGAGGGCGGTCCCACGTCGCTCCTTCGGGCTGGGCCCAGCCAGGCTCCAGGGTGGGGCCCCGGTACCGCCTTTCCACATGACGTCACTGGCCTTATAGTGTTACACATCATAGGGGCTTCTGAACCGCTCTTCGTCTGACCCGTCCCCCCGGACCTGTTTGCCTTGGTTGACCCTACCCGGGGCATAAAGCCCCCAACAACATAGCTCCTGGGGTCATTCGGCTACTCAAACCCCTCCACCACGTTAAGGTGGCGGTTCGAGGAGGGGACAATCAACAGTGTGAGCACTAAACTGCAAATGGACTCAAGGTGTAAAGTGACCAGATTTCTCTTGAATGGCATATCCCTTTCTCTTGTTTTTTAGACTGTGTATTTTACAAATTTCACAAAGTTTTTCTATTTGTTGGACTTGTATTGACATTTTAAAAAGCCAAACCAGGGAGGGGGCTGCAAATGAGCCTGTGGCCAGAAGCCTTATGTACATAACATGTTACCTGTTTGGTGGCAGTGTTTTATAAATAAAAAAAAGGGACACGTTCAGGCATCATACACATCAAATGTTTCCTTTTTAGAGATTGCTTATAATCCTGTAAAATAAAATGTAAAAGTCCCTGTGGAATTATTGTGAATTATTCTGTGTGTTATTATAATCTGTATTAAGAAATAATACTGTGATTTGTTTTTAACACAAGCTACACGTAGAAAGTGGACTTTGATTATTTTGAACTCGCTAACCTGAAAATAACGTGTGCTGATCCACTTGTGTTTGTTTTTGTGTTACCTAAATGTGCATGAATCAATATTTTTGTCTGAAATGAACGAATAAATAGAGGCATCTCTGATGCTGATTTTGAGAGACGACTAAGAGAATTCAAATGTAAGGGCCGACTCTCCTGAAATAAAGTCCGGTGTGTGAACACTTTACGCCTTCTGATTTCTTGTTTCACGGTCCTCAAACCGGAGAAACCCACATCCCCCATCTTTCTATAAGGAGATACAGGCTCCAGGTGACCAATAAGCCACTGGCTTTAGTGCTAATGTAAACAAATGTAAACCTGAACGAATCAACAATAAGCAAACTCTAAATGTTTACTGTCAGTAAAAGTGAAATTTGGGTATTCAAACCATGACGATATTTTATTTCCTAGTGCGTACTTTTCACTCAAGCACTATTCAGCTGATCTAGAAATATACCTCGATTTGTGTTCTGTTTGATTCACATATGTTTGAGTAACCCTATATTATTATTAGTCTACATCTCCCAAGCTCAAAATGCTCTGTTCCACCTTGTGATGTCATGTAGTGGTAGTTTTCAAGTCAACGGCTCCTTTTACCTCCTGTTTGTTCAGTCGAGACTGGCAGCTGCAGGGCTGCAATCATCCAAGTGATTTTAGTGAAGTTGTATGAAGTTTAAAAACACAGTGGAGCACTGTATTACCTCATGACATCACAATGTGGAACAGAATGTGTAAATATGGAGGATTTGTGTGTTGTGTGAATGAAACAAAACATAACTCCAGGTCTGTTTGTGACGAAGAAACACTATTCTAACAGTGGCATGGAGAGTACACTCTGGGATCTTTACAGTGACAGCAACCTGGGTGGAGCGTCTGCAAGCTTTTTAGCAGGGAAAATAAGCACGTGATGTCAAAATCAACTTCCGATGCCCTTTCAAAATACATTCTCTAATTCTCTAAAAGCACTCGTAAACACCGTACATCACATCCAGGAGCTTGGGGAATGGCTCGTGATGAACTACGGGCGGGTTAGAGCGATGGAGGATAATTATAAAACACTTTACGACAGCAACTTTACAAGAATAACTTCTGAAGGCAAAGGGACGTGGAGCAGACAATGAAAGTGAAATGCTGAGTGGTTTAATTAATTCGAGCACCACAGAAACAGCTCGTTATTGCTGCAAAGCCGAGCCCTGTCCCAATTTGAGGGCTGCAGCCTTCGAATACAGAGTTTAGTGTTTAAATGGGAGAATACGCAGTTTAGTGTTTAAACGTGAGAATACGCAGTTTCATGTTTAAACGTGAGAATATGCAGAGTTTAGTGTTTAAACGTGAGAATACGCAGTTTAGTGCATTGTACCAGAGTTAGCCTAAGGCTAATTTACATCTGCAGTCCCCTAGCAGGGAAACAACCCATTTTAAAAGCTAAGCGCTTTACATATAAACATACACTATTTACACATAAATTTCACTACAACCTCAAATACACATACATACAGGAAAATTTTCATATAGAGCCAGTACCAATAGAGCACAAAGCTAATGGTTACAACATTGAGTGCTCTTAAGCTGTTTTATTTTTTTTCTGTTTTAAAGCTTGTGAGTGTAACACAGGCTTTATTAGAATCAGGCAGCATATTCCACTGTGCTGTGGCCTTCACTGAAAATGCAGATTGTCCAAAAGCAGAGCGGCGAAAAGGTACAACACAGTCATGAAGTGACACTGTTCTTGTGGATCGTACAGAACCTGCAGCATGAGCGCCACAAAATCATTCAAGCACTCAGGAGCCAAGCCATTTAGAATTTTGAACACCATACAAAGTTTGGAAAATAATCTAAAGTTTTCAAAACTGAAAAGATTATGTTTGGCCAAGATGTTACAATGACAAAAATCTTTAAGGCTTGTTTATACACTGACTCTAAAGGTCTAATTGCGGTTTCCCCAGCTTGTCCCCAACATGTAATACAATAGGACAAGAGGGAAAAAATAAGAGCATAAAAGTCCTGGCTGCTTCTAAAGAGAGACAAGATCAAATGTGTCTAAAATTAGCCATGCTATATTTGATTGTTTTTATTGTATTCTTAATATGTTTTTTAAAATTTAGATTTGAGTCTAATGTGACCCCGAGTTATTTAAATTCAGACACACTGACAATCTTCTCTCTCTTAATGAAAACTTCAGAGGTGGAGTTTTGTGTATTAGTTTTTGAAAAAAACATGGCTTTGGTTTTACTGATATTTAGGCAAAGACAGGATCGCTCGAGCCATTCAGTGACATCTTCCAAAGCCTTGGAAAGTTTTTCAGCTGCCAGGTGACTGGTTATAGCATGAGTATATAATACTGTGTCATCAGTGTATAGTTGTAATTGTACGCTCTGACAATACTCTGGGAGGTCATTAATATAGAGGCTGAAGAGTGGGGGGCCAAAACAGACCCATGGGGCACCCCCATTGAACACTCCAAATAGCTCGAGCAGACGTCCTTGAACTTTACACACTGCATCCTATTGGACAAGTATGATGACACCCAAGTAAGAGTTTTTTCGGAATACATATACATATTCCATATATATATACATATATATACACTACATATATTATATATATTATATATATTCCCTAGCAAAGGAAACGTAACAGTGACCAGATGTGAAACCTAAACAACACTGCTGTCGTCCTGTTCTATGCTCAAAGACAAACATTTATATGCACACCAAAACAAAAAAAAGGACAAGAAGAAGAAATAGACAATCATCAAGAAGAAGAAATAGATAATCCTCAAGAATGAAGAAATAGATAATCATAAAGAACGTCTTAGGGTTCGCCCTTTTCCATTTCTTAAACTTTTCCCATCTGTCTTTGCAAAACCATTTGATCCAGGAGCAAGGGGTGCGAAAGAACTTTGGTTTGAGCAGTGCTCTGGTCGATGAGGTTGGTGAGGTTAGCGGGGTGAGCTCAGGTGAACTTGCCTCACTTGATCCAGACGATGATAATCCAGAACGTCTAGACCACTGTCTTCTCAAACTTGTAAAGGATTTTCTGGATTTTTCTGGTTCCATGCTTGAACTGAAAACCAATTTATCTTTCTCTACAACAATTTACACCACTTTTTGTATCCCAAAAAAGTGGTCAAGAACCACTTTTTTAAAATTTGTTTTTACAGTGTATTTTTCAACGAGAGAATTTATTTTCATAGTAAAGGATTGAGAAGCAGAATCCAAATTATCACAAGACAGAATATCATTCCAATTTGTGTTATTTAGTTCTTGTTCAAGCAGCACTTTATTACATGCTGGGATTTTATATGAAGAAATGGAATGTGACCTGTTTTTAAATCTCATTTTGGTCAGCTTTCTTGCAACCACAGTCAAATTATGATCTGACAGGCCTGTGATAAAGTTGTAACATTTTGTTACTCTTTCAGGTTTGTTGGAAAACATCAGATCGATCTGTGTACTTGAATGTTTGGCTATCCTTGTTGGACCCTTAACCAGTTGTTTGAACAAGTATTTGTCTGTAATAGCTTTAAGTTTCTTCCTCTTCACCTTGTCTTCCCAGTTTATATTTATGTCACCCATTACTATGACTTCTTTGTTGTTACAACATTTGAGGGCAGATGCAAATCCCTCAAAGAAAGTGTCATTAGCATTAGGAGGTCTGTAAAGTCCAATTCCAATGAAAGACATTTGTGGTGACAAAGACAGCTTCACAGCGACGTATTCCATGTTATCCGTGTTCTTAAGAAAAATGCGTTCGCATTTAATAGTGTCTTTAATGTAGAGCGTGACCCCGCCCCCTTTGCCCACAGGTCTATCTCGCCTAAAGCACTGATATCCTGGGATGGTAAAGATGTATTCAGGCGTGGATTGTTGCAACCAGGTTTCCGAGATGCATATAAAGTCTAGATTGGAGTTTGTTAGTAAATGTTTTAGTTGATCAGTCTTAGGCATCAGGCTCCTGATATTCAAATGGCTGCCAAAGACTCCTTTTGGCTTTAGCTTACGATCCCAGATAACTCTCGCATGATTGACAGTCTGAAATATGCGAAACGACTTTTGCTTTGCTACAGCGGAATTTCTGCACAAAGCGTGAGCTCTCGCGGTGATTTGCGGGTGTATATTCAGAAGAGGAGTGCTGTTTATAAGCGCATCTGGGACTACTCGAGGGAGCACGATGTTTGGCTGAGATAGATCACTCACCTCCGCAGATGGTGATGCAAATACTTGCAGAGGAATCAGCGTTGCGTCTTGTACCACTGGTCCAGGATTTAGATGGACATCCCCGGACAACAGTAGCAGGAGCAGCAGTCCCCACGTCTTTCATGAAAGTCTGGTAAGTTTCCGCTCATCCACGGCAATGTTTTGTTTACATGATATCACCGGTATAACAGCGTGGCCATAGTGTAGGGCAGCAGAATAAATCGCATAGAGGCCAAATACGTCGTAGTAAAGGTTTGACAACAACCGTGCGATATGCTGTTGTTGATCTTGTGCCAATGACCACCTGAACAGGTAGACACGGAGTGGTATCATAGCCACTAGCAACAGCATTAGGGCGAAAAGCACGCCATCACAGGTCACCAGCTTGCGATGTTTTCCGACAGGTGATCCGATGGTTACTTGGCAACTGTAGGCTTGACTTAATGTAAGATAAGCAGCTTTCTTGATGTAAAAAGAAATGTGGGACAGCAGCAGTCCCTGCCGAGCTGCGCCTCCATGCCGCCATCTTCTATTATATTGACACCAGTGTCTGTTAGGCCAGTCACATTTAATATAACAATGAGAAAACTGTTTGAAATGTTTTATATGAATTTTCTTTTCTCATCTGCAATTTCCTGGATGAGGACACAACACACTTTCGATGTGAATGTACTTTGCTCTGTGGACCTCATTTTCCTGTAATAGTTGGTAGTTTTCTTAATGTGTCATTACAGGTTTTCACTCTGCAGGACAGGACTTTGAACCAACAGAACCAATCAGACGTAAGGCCCATTCTGCTCTTCCTCCTCCAGAAGATACAAGATGTCTCCACTGTCCATGTCTAGAGTCACTGAGGACTTCTGCAGAGTCACAACCTGCAGAGACACAACCTCTGAGTCTCAACCTGCAGAAGACCTGTGGGGCCTCTGGTTGCATCTGGCTTCCTGCACCGCTGTCTGCTGCTGTCCTGAATGTGTCCTAATAGTGATGTCTCCATGCAGTTTAGGGTCAGAATAAGTTCATCTGAACGTTTTTCACTGTGACATTTGATTCATGGTGAGATGTCCCAGTTATCTGATGTGTCTTTTAATAGTAACTATAATTATATGTACTATAAGAATGTACTATTGTACTGCAGTTATACAGTATTCACTCTGATCATATTTGGCAAAGATAATTTGTTCATTTTGGAGTGGCACCTGCTTCTGGAAAAAAAAAAAAAAAAAGTAACACAATTGGAGTACACTGACATGTTTTTTTTTATTATTATTAACCTTCATATTATGACAAAGTATTTCCAGTTTATTTTATTGTTTATTAAACCATCTTTTCTCAAAGGAGAGTCTTTATAAAATGACTTAAATGCATTCCCTGTATACATGTAATCACTGTTTTTGAAACTTTAAGGTAATTTGGCCTATTTTAGATGTATCGGAGAAACAGCAATATTTTAGCCATAAGATTTGGATTACAATTATTAGAATAACTTGTTCTCAAAATGTGACAGCTTGATTACCCGTGCGTAATCTGTTACTGATCTGTGTGAGTAATCTGCAGATGCATATTGTTAGCATTAGCATTAGCAGCGTGTCTCGGTTGCTGGGCGACGGGTGCGGCTCCATGGGCTGGACCTGTCCCGTTTCAACACAGCCATGCGGTCCGTGGATGTGTGTTCGAAGGCTACAGCCTATGCGGCTTCCGGAGGCTGCAGCCTTCACAGCCTCTGGAGGCTGCAGCCTTCTGAATTGGGACACGGTTTGCATGTCTTGGCTTAGCTTTGTGATCTGCGTATCTTAGTTTGTGACTTGATTTCACATGTGCCTCAGAGTGGTCTGACGTTAAATGGCTGCGAATGGGAGAGATCACGTTTTTCATCTGTGAGAATATTTGTTCACATATGTAAGTGGAGCCAGAGAGGGCCAGTGCAACGTTGTGTAGACAGGAACATTTGTCAGGAATAAATGATCAGCATGAAACAAACGCAGGCTCGTTGATACTGTGCATTTGTGTTTTCAAGTTCTTTATGTAGCTCACTAAACTTTATCACCCACAGGAGCTTTTCACATTTATCAGCTGCATTTCAACGTCCACTAAGTCCATCCACTCAAATGTATTTTGTTCATCCGTATTCTTTGCGACTAATTTGTATTGTTGTATGATACAGGTTAAGGAATCAATGGAAGATGTCACTTTTGTACCTTTTTGCCATTTTATTGTAGATGTGTCCAGTGGCATTAGTAAGTTTAGCCTCCTACTTCAGACTAATGATGTGTCTTACCACAGGAATGGGAGATTTGCATTGTGTTTGTGGCCATCTTTTAAGCTTAGTGTTAATAATACTAAACTGTTATATTAAACGGGCAGTTTGTGGTCTTGAAAAACTGTTGGTGACCACAGAGGCAATAGCTGCGAGACCCAAACCTGGTGGAAGAATGTCAGAGTTCCTGGAAGACATGAGGCTACAAAGGAATCAGCAGCAGGATGAGGGTGAAATGGCAATCTACAAATTCCAGGTATATGTATTGTTCTGTCTCTCATTTAAACAGAGAATAGTCTATTTGTTTGTATTATTTCTATTTCTACAGTGCGCCCATTTCACTCGCATTTGCGAGTACATATTTCGTCGCTTGAACGAGGAAAACAAAACAGTCGCACCAGTGCGAGTGCTTCTGCAGCCACAATAAGAACTGCACACAGACGTAATGTGATGAGTTAAATGTTCTAAATGTATTAAACATTAGGGGCACACTCACACTAGGACTTAAGAACCGTGCCCAAGCCTGGATCGCACCTAAAGCGCGGCACACAGGCCAAGTGCGAGCGCAACTGAACCGTGCCCGGGCAGAACACCTCTGACCGCGCACGACCCCGGCATACGAGCTCCACGTGTGCGGCGATATCACTTATACGAACAAACTCTTCAAAACACACCCACGCCCCCTTAAATGAGGAGCGCCCCGCAGCAGGACCCACACCTGCCCTACCACTCAGTAGACACCCCCACGCCACTGGACTTCCTCCTCCGCGATGGTTTTGTCTTGGTCTCGTTTTGGACTCGAGCGCATTTGGACTCGGTTTTGTCACGGACTCAAGGTCTGAATATGAAATATGAGTGTGATCATATTTCATTACAGCCACTGCTGTCGGCACTAAACTTGTACCGGTGTGCGGGACCTGTGCGCTGGAGTCCGCAGACACTGTGCAGCCCGTCCCCACATGCACCGCCAGTGCGCGGCTCGTCCACAGCGCCACCCTCGTGTACCAGCCTGCATCACAGAGCAGGTTAACCATCCTACCTGTCCTTCCGCCTCACCTCACTACGCCTTTTCACGCTCTCTCCTCCCCACGTAGAGCACAGAGGCTCCTACTCAATGAGCGCTGATTAAAAGAACAAGACAAAATGCGGTGCAAAAACTAATTTTATGTCAGTGTCCGCACAAAGCAGACCTACGGCACAGAGCAGGCGATATGTGGGCTGAAGTTTGCCTAATAAAATGCCAAATAAATCTGTTTGTCACAATGTGCGTTTGGTTTAGTAAATGTGCAGAGGCTAAAAACCACTGTAATATCAGTAAGAGAAAGTAACTCCAGTTAGGAGTTTGAAAATACAGGTTTAAAAATCCTACACACTTTTTACACTTCAAAGCAGTTTTGTGTAAAGCGCCAGTGGAAGTTCTCTTAAAGAAGAGGATCTCAAACTGTGGATCAGGGTTTAAAAAAGGGTGCAGTGTTCAAGTGCAATACAGTTTATGTGGCTTATTTTAAGTCTAAATGAATATTAATCGGATAAAATTGAGATAGTTTTATAAAAACACTGAGATCATACAGGAAAAGTACAGTCATAATTCTTTTTGTATAAAATTCATTCAGGTATGTTCTGCACTGAAATAAACATTCAAAACAAAAACCTATTTGTGCTCCCATTTTTTTTCTGTGCTCCTAAATTTTTTAACTTAGGGGCACGTGTGGTCCTGAACAAAAATTTAGCGTAGAGCCCTGTATGTAACTCACAATCTCCATTTATGGTTTATGCCACACACAGACAATAACACTCAAAGCAGAGGCATCAAAACTGGCAGGTGATGGTGTTCCTGTCACCAAGCATAAATACATAATGAATGCAACAATCAAATCCATTGTAAACCATCTTGAAAGCAAGATTTAGTAGTATTCTAGGCAAGTGTAGTCACCTCACCTGTCTTAAATATGTGTGGTGAGAAATATTGTAACTTATTTACTAAAATTTATCTGAGCCTGACACAGCCAAGACTGTCAAATGCTTTAACATTTTTAATCACTGACCAAAGAACCAAGAGGACTTGGAGCATGGTGCTGATGCCCTTGCCTTTCTCTTGGATCACTTCTCTACAGTCCTGAGAAGGTAGCTTGTGGATTATTACAATATCCTGTGTGCTGTGTAATCATGTTCAGAAATGGTGCAAACACTGAACTTGCAAAAGAGTTTGTAGGCCTGAAGCTGGTAATTGCCACGATGTTCAGGATGTCCTTTGGGAGCTCATGTTGATCAGAGAGCTCAGAGTACAAGGTCAGTTTTTGTTAATGTTCTTTCTTAAGTTTGTGTCAGTTTGCTATCTAATATCCATCCATGCATCTTCTTCCGCTTTATCCGGCTGGGTCGTGGGGAGCTATCTAATACACATTACTTAAACAAATCTCTTGAATCTGAGTCTTTTTTCCCAGAACATCCTGCACCTTGGCCACTGTATGCTGGTCCTCCCTGTCTCAGCTGCAGTTTGTGAAAGGGTTCTCTGCACAGAAGAGGATCAAATCTGACAGTAGAGCGTCCCTTCATTCAGACACAGTGGAAGATCTGATAAGAATCAGTGTAGAGGGGCCAGGCCTGGAGGATTTTTATGCTAGGGAGAGTGTGGCAGCTCGGTTTAGCCAAGGCCAGAGATCTAGAAGGCCAAACTACAGGACTTCGCTGTTTTGTGGATTTTTTAATGCTTTTTTTTTTTTTTTTTTTACAGTGCATTGTGTTCTGAATCCTGATTGGCCAGGGGACTGTAGTCTAGAAGTGAAAAAAGTTGACATTGGTCTTTCACTTAGACCACTGATTCGTGTTCTTTAGTCTGACAGAAGCTGAAGCTACTGATGTTTTGGAAGCCATTTTAAATGGAGATGACCGTGATTTTGAAATAGAGTCAGAGAACAGTGATATCCAGCATCCAGAGGGGGAAAGTGATGATGAAAATGAGACAGAAAACCAGACAGGACACCAAACAGAAAGTCTCAGCAGTGACAGTGAGGATGTACCTTGTACCACACAGTCTATAACAACTTTCACAGGTGCTGATTTTGCACCCTCCTCCAACTACAAACCCCACTGCAGTACTTCCAGAGATTTGTGTCCTAAGAGATGCTTTACAATGTGATGGTCAACCTCAATAAATACAGTCTCCAGAAACACGGGACACTGACATATTTGTAAAGGATTTAGAACACATGATAGGCATGGACTTGCACATGGGTTGAGTACAAATGCCTGGTGTCAGGGTTTGCTGGGAAACTGGCCCCATAGCTGATGTGATGCCTCGTAACCGTTTCCAGTGCTTGATTTCATCCAACCCTCAGTGTTACAGATGTACAGAAACAAGACAAACTTTGGAAAATGAGGCCATGGTTGGAGTCATTTAGGGAGAAGTGTCTACAGATAGTGTGTTAGTGTGATATGATTTATAATTTATTATAATTGGGAGAACAAACCATGACAATGCACAGAAATTTGACACAAAAAAGACAAACTAAAATCTAATCAGAAAGAGCTGCAAGAAACACAAATGTTCAAATCACTTCAGATTCTAATATAAAGCTATTATTACTTTAAACTTACAGCGCGAGGAGGAACCACAACTTTTACTCAAGTAAACTGCGACTTCAATTTAAAAAAATATTACTCAATCATCTAGTAAAGAAAGATTTCTGTACAAATAAATAAATAAACTCTTATTACCCACCCCTGCCAGTGATCCAAGCTTAAATGTTTGTTCACATCTCCACTTTGTCCGTTTCTACAGCCTTCTTTATATGCGGCCTCATAGTGGCTCGTAAGACTCTCCAATTCCTCTAAAAACTGTATTAAAGTTTGTTGGGTTTAGGAGCACAATTGCTGCTGAGGAGTGGTTGTTTGTGTCATTAGGCCCGAGCGCCAGAGGCTGGCAAAGGGCCTATTAGTATGGCATAGCGATGCTCATAGGGAGCGGGAACTAAAATGACACGACGTGACTCGCCCGTAGTGACCAGGGACCCTCGCCATGATGTAGTAATGCACCAGGTTTCCGAAAATGTATAGTTTGTTGGCCAAAAAAACCCGGAACATTGTTATTGGCCCTCGCATATCAAAGTGGCGAGGGCTATTGTTCTTGCTCGGTTTCTTTATTATTATTATTGGCCCTCGCCTAACGAAGTGGCGAGGGCTATTGTTCTTGCTCGGTTTCTTTATTATTATTATTATTATTCCTCTTCCGCCAAAATGATCGCATTTTTGACCCCCTGAACGTCGACGAAAAGTCTCACATGGGGGTATAGAATCGACCGGCCCGGCGAAAAATTCAATAAAACGGAGATCGCAACAATGACCAAAGTGACCCCACTCAATGGCGCAATGTATTTTGATTTTGCAGGGGGCACTGTCGCGCCACTTTTTTGAATTTTTGGATGTGGAGTATTTGTAAATTCCTACTTTGGCGTTCTTGAATTTTGTGCAAAATTTCGTGAGTTTTCGTCGGCGGGAAGTTGCCGAACTGTGTTCGGGGGGGGTGAGAAAAATAATAATAATAATAAATATAGCCGCAAGCGGCGATGATCGGCCCTCGCTTGCACTGGCAGAACTCGCAGGGGGCGCTAACGCGCCCTATTCCTCCCCCCTTTTTTTTAGGCCAGTTCGGCTATGGTGATTTTTTGTTGGGCAGTGTTATTTTGTCTATTATTTATTATTTATTTAATTTTTATGTCAGTCTGAACTTTGACCAGTTGGGGGTTCTTTTGAAGATGCGCCCTCATTTGAGGTTGTAGCTGTTTTTACAGTTTCATAAATGAAAATGTGGCAGAATTAAATGTCTACATAGGATTACATTATGATGTTTAATCCAAGATGGCGGACTTCCGGTTTGGCAGGGGGCGTGGTCACAATATATTTTTATGTTCCTATTCCCATGATGCATCTGTGTACCAAATTTGTTTTGACTACAGCAAAGTTTTTGTTGTGCGTCCTATTGACGAGGACAGATGTTTGGGCTGTTGTCATGGCAACACAATAAGAAATGGTGTGGTGGTGACATTGACTTTTTTGATCAAGACCAGGTCACAAACGTGTGTACCAAATTTTATATGTCTACGACAAATTAAAATTTTGCTGTCCCAGTCAATCTCCCTAGGGGGCGCTATAGTGCCCATGTGAGATTTTCTTATATTATTCTGTTCAGGGTCGGGGTGTCCACCAACACTTAAAGTTTGAATAAAATCGGCCAACATTTGTACGAATTATCGCTCTTCGAAATTTGATGGCGAGCCACAAAAACGAAACCGTAATTTGAGTTGTTGTCACGGCAACACCGTTTGATCTTTTAAAAAGCTTTTAACAACTTTTAATGTCCCACTCGTCGAAATGACACAGAATGTTTCTGGTGAGACTACGTCAAAAACCCTAGGACGAGTTTGTTAAAATATGACTACAGGAAAATGCGCCTTTGCCACCAAGTTACACGGTCTATCCAATATGGCTGACTTCCTGTTGGTTGCCTAGCAACTGTGTAATATACTTTTTTGTTCCTATTCCCATGATGCATCTCTGTACAGAATTTGGTTCAGCTACGCCAAAGTTTTTGTCGCCTGCCGTATTTGCAAGGACAGATGTTTGCCCTGTTACCATGGCAACACGATAGGAAATGGCGTGCGCTAGAGCGCGGACAAGAAATTGTCCACAGACAGACAGACAGACGGACGGACGGACAGCGCCATACCATAACCCGTTCTAAGACGGGACGTATTATGGTATGGCGCTGTCCGTCCGTCCGTCCATCTGTCCGTCCGTCCGTCTGTGGACACTTCAAAGCTTTGAAGTCTTTGAAGCTTTGTCCGCGCTCTAACTCGACAACCGTCTCACCTAGGAATGTCAAACTTCATGGCTGGACACCACATGGGTCAAGGATGTTCCCTATTGATTTCAAGGTCACAGGGTCAAGGTCACGGCCCGACCCTTTGCGAAAACCTGCCCGTCGCTCTTGCTAACTGTGATCGTTTCCATCTCTGTCTTTTTATCTTCCATCTCTGTCCTTTTATGTTACGTGCCGTAGATCTGAACTCTCTTCTCAAATGTTCTGCTGCTGAAAGCGAGAACAACCCACATTCTCTGCTTCTTTGAGCTTTGACACATTAAAGCTCAGTCTGTGGACACTTCAAAGCTTTGAAGTCTTTGAAGCTTTGTCTTCATGAAGAGGCAAAACATGTGGGGCATGCGCCGATATATATATAAGGTATACTGTATTTGTGTATTTTATTGTATATTTTTGTATCGATCCATGCTGTAGGTCAGTGGTATCAATTTTATGTGACTTCAGGTTTTTTCACACTTGTTTTCCTTGAAAAAGAAAAAGTCTTAGACCTGCCCTATCGACCTATTAAATTACGTGTATTTAAAATTAACACCAGTATCCTAACACTTTAGCCAGCAACATTTTACAGTCAAGCTGCATTTTGGTTTGGGTGTGAATTAATACAATTATAAACACAGAGCCATGATATTTGTTTGGACTCGTTTAATCAGTTTGGACACTGCTTAGGAATGGAACAGGAACAGTTAGGAACAGTTCAGCTTTATTTGCAGACAAACATGTTTTAATACTCTTCTCCCTCCTCGTCTCCGTCGACGCTGTCCAAGCCCACCTCTTCATAATCCTTTTCCAGAGCGGCCATGTCCTCTCTGGCCTCGGAGAACTCTCCCTCCTCCATGCCCTCTCCCACGTACCAGTGCACGAAGGCCCTCTTGGCGTACATCAGGTCAAACTTGTGGTCCAGCCGAGCCCAGGCCTCAGCGATGGCCGTGGTGTTGCTCAACATGCAGACCGCACGCTGCACCTTGGCCAGGTCTCCTCCTGGCACCACTGTGGGCGGCTGGTAGTTTATGCCAACCTTGAAGCCTGTGGGACACCAGTCCACGAACTGGATGGAGCGCTTGGTTTTGATGGTGGCGATGGCAGAGTTAACATCTTTGGGAACAACATCTCCACGATACAAAAGACAGCAGGCCATGTATTTACCGTGACGGGATCACACTTGACCATCTGATTGGCTGGTTCAAAGCAGGCGTTGGTGATGTCAGCAACGGTTAGCTGCTCGTGGTAGGCCTTCTCTGCAGAGATGACCGGTGCGTAGGTGGCTAGAGGGAAGTGGATGCGAGGGTAGGGCACCAGGTTGGTCTGAAACTCTGTCAGATCCACGTTCAGAGCGCCATCGAAGCGCAGAGAGGCAGTGATGGTGGACACGATCTGCCCGATCAGCCTGTTGAGGTTGGTGTAAGTGGGACGCTCGATGTCCAGGTTCCTGCGGCAGATGTCGTAGATGGCCTCATTGTCCACCATGAAGGCACAGTCGGAGTGCTCCAGAGTGGCGTGGGTGGTCAGGACGGAGTTGTAGGGCTCCACCACAGCAGTGGACACCTGGCAAAACAACAGACTGGTTAGGAAGAACTAGCATCATGGTCCAAGGATGACACAAGTATCCAGTTATGCATTCTTTTTAGATCAGATTTGGTCTCATTACTTTAAAATTAAGATTTTCCTTCAAGGCTTCTCACCTGTGGAGCTGGATAAACTGCAAACTCCAGTTTGGACTTTTTGCCGTAGTCGACTGAGAGACGCTCCATGAGCAGAGAGGTGAAGCCAGAGCCGGTGCCTCCTCCAAACGAGTGGAAGATCAGGAAGCCCTGCAGCCCTGTGCACTGGTCAGCCTGGGGAAAGAGGAAGTTGATGTTAATGAAGGCACTTAATTTTTTAATACAATGGAAGGTTTGAGTCACTCACGAGTTTGCGAGTTCTGTCGAGAACGACATCAATGATCTCTTTGCCAACTGTGATGTGCCCGCGGGCGTAGTTATTGGCAGCGTCCTCCTTCCCAGAGATCAGCTGTTCAGGGTGGAATAACTGCCGGTATATCCCTGTGCGCACCTCATCTGAAGAAAAACACACACCATTAAACTACTGGTTTGTGTGTGTGTGTGTGTGTGTGTATATATGTATGTATATATGTGTGTGTATATATGTATGTATATATGTGTATGTGTATGTGTGTATATATGTGTATGTATGTGTATATATGTATGTACATATATATATACACATATACACATACATACATACACACACACACACATCTATCTATATCTCTCCATCTCTATATAGTTGCGCATTTACCTATGACAGTTGGCTCCAGATCCACAAACACAGCTCTGGGCACATGCTTCCCGGCTCCAGTCTCACTGAAAAATGTGTTGAAAGAGTCATCTCCTCCTCCGTGCACCTTGTCACTGGGCATCTGACCGTCAGGCTGGATGCCATGCTCCAGGCAATACAACTCCCAGCATGCATTGCCCATCTGGACTCCGGCCTGGCCGACATGCATTGAAATACACTCACGCTGCAGAGACAGGGGCAACGGTCAGTAATATTCAAAACACTATTGCGTCTGATACAGGAAATACTCAAACCACTGGCCATGAACCACCTTCATATGCTCTTCAGGTGTTGTGAATAAAGTGAAATCAGGGTTTGCGTCTAAAAGAAAGTCTTTGATAATCCACCCAAGTATGGCGGATTTGGCGGGAAGTTTCCCGCCAGTTTCCTTTATGCTGTGTAGTCAAGTCTGTATGCGCCATTACGGTTTAGCAGACCGGTTTGAGCCTGTAGTAACTGCCCTCCCCAAACAGAGGCCCAGCAAATCCGTACCACACCACCAGGGAGGGGAGCCGCCCACACAGGCCGGAAAAGGTGCCTCCCTCCCCATAGCAGCAAACGGCATGGCCTCTTTATCTGATGGCGCCTCTGGTTTAGGCTTAAACCTTTGAGCCCAAATACTCCAGGGGATTTTAAGACTTCTGGGACTAAAGCAGTGAACATGGCCAGCTAAGGCCACCCTGAGGCTCTGAACAACAACCAACGACATTTTAAAAACTAGTTTTAACAAAGCCTGACTTGTCCAGTCAACCTTGAGTCCCTGACACCATTTTATGGAAAGTTGCACAATGTGCATTAGAAGTCCATTGTTTTTCTAGGCTAAACAACAAGTTAAAATACTTGGACATATGAAACTAGACATTTGCAGAAGACTATGCCTGGTTAGAACCACAGATGTAATAAAGAACGTGAACAGTAGCAGTATTCACGGATTACCGCGCACTTCCTGAACTGCGTCAGCCCAAGCTTGCGCAACAATGCTCCGGATAAATACGTAGGTTAAATCAAAGTTATCTGGACACTATGCGGGTAATTATGAGAAAAGCACCGTGCTCACATTTCTGTCGTAAATGCGTCATTAGTACTTACCATTTTTATACGCCCGTTGTAATAAGACGGGACGTATTATGGTATGGCGCTGTCCGTCCGTCCGTCCGTCTATCCGTCTGTGGACACTTCAAAGCTTTGAAGTTTAAAGTTCAAAGGTGACACACAGTTCCAGCTGCAGCGGTTGCTAGGCAACGGGAGAGAGAGAATACAAGACAACTACACATTACCTTGTCCGCGCTCTAGCTCGACAACCGTCTCACCTAGGAATGTCAAACTTCCAAACTGCACCAACAATTCATCTTTAACTAGGTTTGACAAATTCTAACTTAATTCTATATACAATAATTCAAAGTACGGGCGTATTTTGCCCCCTTCTGAGGAGCTCTTGTTCTGACTGTTCTCCTCTACACCGACGGTAAAGAGTCTCTGGTAAAGGCAGCTCACTTTGCCAAGGCGGGGCGGCGGGTCCCTTTTATATCTGAGCAGCAGTGGGCGGGGCCAGTGTGTCACTCTACGTGCCTCGGCGGGAGAAAAGGCGATGACGTCATAATGTAGTAAAGAGATAATAATAATGACTGTTTAAGGTTTCTTAGTTTTTTTCTTTTTCTATGTGTGCCTCCCCCTGGCATTCTATGTTTTATAACTTGTGTTTTGTGTTATCATTTTCTATTTTATCAATTATCTTCATCTTGCGGCTCATACACACGGAACTGCTAATAAAAACATATATAATAAAAAAATATATAAATATAAAAATATAAACTATTATTTTATTATAGTACAGTATATTATAGTATAGTATAGACATCACAGCATTTTATGGGCCAATGTTATTTAATACAGATGGAGGCAACTAAAATTAATATTGTTCAGCTGCAGATTTTTGTTGTAATATAACATGGTCTTGGGTCTAGTCAATAATAGAAATGATCAAGTTGCATATTTACCTTTTTATACGCCCGTGGACGTATTATGGTATGGCGCTGTCCGTCCGTCCGTCCGTCCGTGGACACTTCAAAGCTTTGAAGTCTTTGAAGCTTTGTCTTCATGAAGAGGCAAAATATCAATGTGCTTTTCTGTTGTTTACAATGTATAGGATTATTGTTTCCCTCTTGCCGTAGATCTGAAATCTCTTCTCAAATGTTCTGCTGCTGAAAGCGAGAACAACCCACATTCTCTGCTTCTTTGAGCTTTGACACATTAAAGCTTTGTAGTGTCTTTAAGTTCTGTTGCTGCAATCTGATTGGTGGAATTCCGATTCTAGAATGTGATGATGTCATACTCATACTCCTACTGCAAGAGCCAGATTTCCCTATTGATTATCCGTCTGTCTGTCTGTCCGTCTGTCCGTCTGTCTGTGGACAATTTCTTGTCCGCGCTCTAACTCGACAACCGTCTCACCTAGGAATGTCAAACTTCCAAACTGCACCAACAATTCATCTTTAACTAGGTTTGACAAATTCTAACTTAATTCTATATACAATAATTCAAAGTACGGGCGTATTTTGCCCCGCTGGTGGAGCTCTTGTTAAAGATGAATTGTTGGTGCAGTTTGGAAGATTCCAATACTGGTGTTCTATGGCACATACCGGTAAGCACAATAAGGCAGTTCACTACCAATATAATAATAACAAGTGTGAACAAGTCACACGCCCGTACTTTGAATTATTGTATATAGAATTAAGTTAGAATTTGTCAAACGTAGTTAAAGATGAATTGTTGGTGCAGTTTGGAAGTTTGACATTCCTAGGTGAAACGGTTGTCGAGTTAGAGCGCGGACAAGAAATTGTCCACAGACAGACGGACAGACGGACAGACAGACGGGCTGATAATCAATAGGGAAATCTGGCTCTTGCAGTAGGAGTATGAGTATGACATCATCACATTCTAGAATCGGAATTTGCCTCTTCATGAAGACAAAGCTTCAAAGACTTCAAAGCTTTGAAGTGTCCACAGACCGACGGACGGACGGACAGCGCCATACCATAATACGTCCCGTCTTACAACGGGCGTATAATAATTAAAAGTACGGGCGTATTTTGCCCCGCTGGCGGAGCTCTTGTTTACACCTAAGGTCACATGAGATATTCTTAAAGCAGCACTATGTAACTTTTTTGGTACACAACTTCAAGCGGGTAAATGAGAAGGGGAAACAACTGTAACATGGTTAAAAGTCTGAAAAGTAAATTTTGCATGATCTTTAACTACATTTGATTTGACCATAAAAGTGACATAGTGCACCTGAGAACTGAGCTGAACTGAGTATTGGTCATTACCTCGACTTTGCACCGGTGCTGCTGCTGCACGACACTGGAGACAGTGCAACTTTGTTTTTTCTCTGTTGAAGATGAGAAAAATATTCAAATACATCTGAGTACACATGGACATGCATCATTAAAGGTGTGTGTGGACTACGTACCCTGAAACGCTGTGTGTTGAACTCCTGGCTGTAGAGGAGTTTGTCGTCTTCAGACGTGTAATCTTTGTTTCTGCGAGTTGCGTAGTTGTGTATCAGTCGAAGGTCTGAGTTGAAGTGAGTTTCTCAGGACCTGTGTCGCCCTTATATACTTATAGAACCCTTTATAAGAGACTCTTGATGATGTCACAAAGAAATAGAATGTCTGACGGAACGTGTTGCCAGGTGACGCCAGGTGAATCTTTCCTTATATGGACATGAGTGCGTTGCCATAGTTACACAATGCTGAATGTCAATAATTACATTGGAAGTGTCTGAATGTCCATCCTAGGCCCTAAACCCCAAACACTACACTGACCTGCACTCTTTAGTGAACTCTATAGAACCTCATTCACTGAGGTCCAGACGCAGTTCACGACTTTGAGGTCACATGTGTATTAGACCTCAATTAGTCTTGATTTAGACCTTATTTAAAACTGGTGTAGACCTGGTTTAGACCTAGTTTAGTCCTGGTTTACTTTTGGTTTAGATCTGGGTCAGACTTTTAGTAATTAGACATGGTTTAGCCCTATATTAGTCCTGGTTTAGACCTGGATTAGTCCTGGTTTAGTCCTGGCTTAGACCTGATTTTGTCACTGTATTTCTCCAGGTTTAGTCCTGTACAGTATATTAGACCTGATTTAGTCCTGGTTAAGACTTAAACAATGGTTTTGTCCTCTAGTGGTCCTGTTTTAGACCTGGTTCAGATCGGGTTTAGACCTAGTTTAGACCTGATTTAGTTTTGGTATAGACCTAGTTCAGATCTGGCTTAGCCCTATATTAGTCCTGGTTTAGACCTGGTTTAAATCTGTATTAGTCCTGTATTAGAACTGTATTAGAACCCCTCGGAGGAATAAGATGGACTCGCAGCCCCGACTTTGAACTACACTAAATGTGAACTGTGCCTGAGTGAACTGTGGTAGTAGTTATTACCCCACAGAAGTAAAATTCCCCCCTCTTTAAGCAGGGCTCTACAGTGCGCCCATTTCACTCGCATCTCTCGCTCACGGCACTCGAGTATCAAAGTACGTCTTCCTCTTCCAAAACCAAATAAACTAAAGTCTGAAACAAGCTCACTCAAAATACTCTGAAACTGGTCTAACAAGACACACAAGCAACTCCAGGTATGTTTGTGATGAGGAATCATAATTTGTGATGATATAACATTTATCTCCAAGGAGACAAGCAGGTGTTGCCAAACTTACAAATCGCCAAAGTTATCTGTAGAGAAGTGACACAGCTCCCAGCATTTTTATGTAATAAAAACATTTATTTGAATAAATGCAAGACAGGTTTAATGCCTTACTGAGAAACATTACAGGCAAAGCATTTAAATCTCCATGGTGACAGAACCCCCATAGAAAAGTACTATGATAATTTTCACCAATAATTTTTGTGAGACATCAGTCATAGAACACATGCAAAGTTCACTGGTTCTTTATTTAGTCATTTATTTTATTCAGAGGAAGTAAAACCACTGTTATTTTTTGTGATTAGGTTAAAAAAAAACACTGAAAAATGTTAAATGATTAATGGTACGAGATGATGGTTTTACAAACCATAATGAATCTCTTTACAATGTGGTGGATTATCCCTTCAGTCAGTTTGTTAAAAATATGACTCTGCGATTCTGTTTGTTATTTATATACTGAATAGAAGCAATAACAATGAGATAAGAGACTGAAATATGAACTGGTTAATTTAATAGAAGAGCAGAAAATGTCATTGTCACACCGCCCTATGACCAACAGGAAGTCGGCCATATTGGATCAAAAATTCACCGCCGTTTTGACTGCGTGTACGCCAAAGTCTTCAAGTGTCTTGGTTTTGGTCCAAACGAGCTCAGATTTGACACATCACATCTACAGATGTGGGTCCACAAATGCATCATTTTTCTCAGCGCAGTTTTTCACGGTTTGTCCGTAGCACGCCGGCGAATAACGCCTTAGTTTCCTGTTTCTTTGATGCCCTCTCACGGCCACAGGCTTTGGCCTACAGAGCTCAAACTCACATCACTATTGTGTGATCCCGGCCTGAATGTGATGAAATATGAAATATAATAAAAGTGAACTCTGTAGCGCCACCTAGTGTATACGTGAAACGTCAACATTATCGGATTTGTACCAAATTTGGGGATTAAATTCTATGCATGATTTCAAGCAAAATCTTATATTATGGACATGGTGCAATTTTCATTGTTCGCCACCAGGGGCGCAAAGACTCCCTAAAAAAATTGTTTAAAAATGCCTACACTCACAGGCTTTGTCTGATCGTGCTGAAATTTGAATCACTAATACCTGATTAGGGCTTGATTATAATAAACTATAAAGCATATGAAAAGTTACTCTATAGCGCCACCTAACCTATACAAGAAACGTCAACATTATCGGATTTGTACCAAATTTGGGTATTCAATTCTCTGTATCAAAGCAAGCAAATAAATATATTATGGATATGGGGTGTTTCCCACGGTTGGCCAGGAGGGGCGCAAAGACTCCCCCAATAAATAGTTGAAAAATTACTACACTCACAGACTTTGTCTGATTGTGCTGAAATTTGAATCACTAAAGCTTGAACATGGACTGAATATAATAAACTACAAAGTATATGAAAAGTGAACTCTATAGCGCCCCCTATCCAGACATGAAACATCAACATTATCGGATTTGTACCAAATATGGGTATTAATTTCTATGCGTGTCTACGACCAAAAAAATACATTATGGATATGGGGTATTTTCCATGGTTGGCCACAAAGGGCGCAAATACTCCCCCCCCCAACATATGTTTAAAGGTGCACTATGTAACTTTTCTGTTGGAGGGTCTGTTTTTATGCACAGTCTTAGTCTGACAGTGCTCTTGATTATAAAAGTCATGTGACCTGTGGCCTAGTTTCTATAATTTGGCTCTAGATCGTTCCCATTTTCAAATATTAAAGGTGCCCTATGTAATTTTTCTGGGGGACGAGCTGTCGGGAGGAGAGAGTCGTGCCAGGGCGGTCACAAGACCTCAGCGGTTGCCTGGCATGGGCCGAGGGGCCATCATTGCCATGGCGGCTTTAATTATTATTATACGCCCGTTCTAAGACGGGACGTATTATGGTATGGCGCTGTCCGTCCGTCCGTCTGTCCGTCCGTCCGTCTGTGGACACTTCAAAGCTTTGAAGTCTTTGAAGCTTTGTCCGCGCTCTAACTCGACAACCGTCTCACCTAGGAATGTCAAACTTCATGGCTGGACACCCCATGGGTCAAGGATGTTCCCTATTGATTTCAAGGTCACAGGGTCAAGGTCACGGCCCGACCCTTTGCGAAAACATGCCCGTCGCTCTTGCTAACTGTGATCGTTTCCATCTCTGTCTTTTTATCTTCCATCTCTGTCCTTTTATGTTACGTGCCGTAGATCTGAACTCTCTTCTCAAATGTTCTGCTGCTGAAAGCGAGAACAACCCACATTCTCTGCTTCTTTGAGCTTTGAAGCCCACCTCAAACTGGCTGTTTTTCTCGAATTGTGCATACCCAAATATTAAAGCTTATTGTTTGGGCACCTTACACTCTAGAGGCTTTGTGGATGCATAATTTGAAAGCTAAGTCCTTCTAGTTTATGTAGATATGTCTTAGATTTGTCTAGAAGACTCACAGCTTGCAGTACACTTGTTCAAACATGCCCAAAAAGTAGTTTTTTTGGCCTCGGAAAAAAAAAGCAAAAATAAAAGGCCTTCCTGAAGACATACTTCATGCTATGCATTTCAAACTCACCACAGCAACTGTCCATAGGTTTGGCAACAACTGTGCCAAATTTCAGACCTCTAGATACAACTATTTTGAAAATGTGGACCTTTTTGTATGAAATCGTACATCTGTCACAGATTTGGCACATCTGTGCCAAATGTGCCAAATTACTTTACATGCATTTTTATCACTCTACTAGCAATATAAAACATATTTTGTCACTTTGGGGACTATAAATATCACTTATAACCTGATTTTCAAAGTTTTTTCAGATAATTATATTTTAGCACTGTAACCATTATTAACCATTATTATTTATTATTATTATTATTATTTTTGTTTTGTTTGCTTCTTAGCCTTAGAAATCGTAAAATTAGTGCTAATAGTGCTACACTTTATCGAAAAACTCTGAAAAACTGCATGACGCTTTGCGTAATGATCCAGAACATCCATGGCCCATCTCCAAAATGGCGGCTTGGCACCAATACGCACAGTTACTGTGCCCTGATCTGACCTCAGATCTGACTGTCCCGCCTCTTTTTGGAAAGCTTTACTGATTGGCTACAAGATTTTGTGATTGACAACCTGATTCTCCAATGATGCATTACGTTTTGCCGTCATTACGCACGGAGACTGAAAGGATACTTTGTTGCAAAATGGCGGGCCGGCTTCAGGCCACCTGGGTCTAACTCCGGTAAACTTTCATGGAAAACTCCGCGGAATGTCTTGTTTTGAAGCTAAGACTTGGGGGAAAACAACCATACCCTAAGTGAGCTGCCAAAATGGAAGCTATGTTTACAAAGCCATGCGCAAAAATGGATTTATTGTTGGATGAGCTACGTTCGAAAGAAGACAAAGGGCTTTCGGCTGGATAGCAACTACACGGAGCGTCTTATGAAGAAAAAACAAGTGGATATTTTTATTCTGTGGACTATGAGGAACAGAAAAAGCACAAACACTTCTGGATTGAATGTGATTTGAAGCTGGAGTAGCAGTCAAAAGGTAAGAAATGCGAGATTTCTGATTTGCTTATGGTACAGTTTGATTGAGGGCAAAGTTTTTGGAATGTGTTTTGGAAAGAAATGAACATAATGTGCATTTTGTGGTGTATGTAAGCTTTCAAATGATATATAGGAAGCTCATATTGACTAAAGGGATATTAAATGAATTACGTTAGAAAGAAAAAGAACCGCAACCGTCCCTGATCAGGGACGGTGGGCCTCAACAGGAGCTTTGTAGTGTCTTTAAGTTCTGTTGCTGCAATCTGATTGGTGGAATTCCGATTCTAGAATGTGATGATGTCATACTCATACTCCTACTGCAAGAGCCAGATTTCCCTATTGATTATCCGTCCGTCTGTAAGGTGAACTGCCTTATTGTGCTTACCGGTATGTGCCATAGAACGCCAGTATTGGAATCTTCCAAACTGCGGGCGTATTTTGCCCCGCTGGCGGAGCTCTTGCCCGTACTTTGAATTATTGTATATAGAATTAAGTTAGAATTTGTCAAACCTAGTTAAAGATGAATTGTTGGTGCAGTTTGGAAGATTCCAATAAGGTAAATATACAATAAAATACACAGTATACCTTATATATATATCGGCGCATGCCCCACATGTTTTGCCTCTTCATGAAGACAAAGCTTCAAAGACTTCAAAGCTTTGAAGTTTAAAGTTCAAAGGTGACACACAGTTCCAGCTGCAGCGGTTGCTAGGCAACGGGAGAGAGAAGATTCCAGTTGTTTATTTTCCTGTGTCATTTCAACAGATGTGTTTTGTAAGTCCTCATCATGTCTGTCCTGTTCAAACAAATAACTGAACTGTAGCATCTCTTTTACTGCACTCAGCTTCTTGACTTCATCCTGAGAACTTTTCAGTTCTTATTCTAGTGTCATCACCTCAGACTGAGAGGCTGAATTTTTCAAGGAGTCCAATTCTTCTTGGAGCTTCTTCCTTTCCTGATTAGCTTTCCAGAGATTTTGAGAGAGTGTGGCATTGGCTTTCTTGGTATTTCTGTTCTGCTCCTGAAGTGCTTGAGCACTGACATCAATGGAGTTTGTGAGCCTAAATATACTGTCCATGGCTGCATCAAGAGTAATGTGGCCCCCTCTGAGTTTTGCAAACAGACCAACTATCTGCAATGTGGACAAATTTATTCTGCTGTAGTCATCCATGATCTGTGAATAAAAACTACCTACTTGACCTTTGACCCTGTGACCTTGAAATCAATAGGGAACATCCTTGACCCATGGGGTGTCCAGCCATGAAGTTTGACATTCCTAGGTGAGACGGTTGTCGAGCTAGAGCGCGGACAAGAAATTGTCCACAGACAGACAGACAGACGGACAGACGGCTGGACGGACAGCGCCATACCATAACCCGTTCTAAGACGGGACGTATTATGGTATGGCGCTGTCCGTCCGTCCGTCTGCCCGTCCGTCCGTCTGTGGACACTTCAAAGCTTTGAAGTCTTTGAAGCTTTGTCCGCGCTCTAACTCGACAACCGTCTCACCTAGGAATGTCAAACTTCATGGCTGGACACCCCATGGGTCAAGGATGTTCCCTATTGATTTCAAGGTCACAGGGTCAAGGTCACGGCCCGACCCTTTGCGAAAACCTGCCCGTCGCTCTTGCTAACTGTGATCGTTTCCATCTCTGTCTTTTTATCTTCCATCTCTGTCCTTTTATGTTACGTGCCGTAGATCTGAACTCTCTTCTCAAATGTTCTGCTGCTGAAAGCGAGAACAACCCACATTCTCTGCTTCTTTGAGCTTTGACACATTAAAGCTCAGTCTGTGGACACTTCAAAGCTTTGAAGTCTTTGAAGCTTTGTCTTCATGAAGAGGCAAAACATGTGGGGCATGCGCCGATATATATATAAGGTATACTGTATTTGTGTATTTTATTGTATATTTTTGTATCGATCCATGCTGTAGGTCAGTGGTATCAATTTTATGTGACTTCAGGTTTTTTCACACTTGTTTTCCTTGAAAAAGAAAAAGTCTTAGACCTGCCCTATCGACCTATTAAATTACGTGTATTTAAAATTAACACCAGTATCCTAACACTTTAGCCAGCAACATTTTACAGTCAAGCTGCATTTTGGTTTGGGTGTGAATTAATACAATTATAAACACAGAGCCATGATATTTGTTTGGACTCGTTTAATCAGTTTGGACACTGCTTAGGAATGGAACAGGAACAGTTAGGAACAGTTCAGCTTTATTTGCAGACAAACATGTTTTAATACTCTTCTCCCTCCTCGTCTTTGTCGACGCTGTCCAAGCCCACCTCTTCATAATCCTTTTCCAGAGCGGCCATGTCCTCTCTGGCCTCGGAGAACTCTCCCTCCTCCATGCCCTCTCCCACGTACCAGTGCACGAAGGCCCTCTTGGCGTACATCAGGTCAAACTTGTGGTCCAGCCGAGCCCAGGCCTCAGCGATGGCCGTGGTGTTGCTCAACATGCAGACCGCACGCTGCACCTTGGCCAGGTCTCCTCCTGGCACCACTGTGGGCGGCTGGTAGTTTATGCCAACCTTGAAGCCTGTGGGACACCAGTCCACGAACTGGATGGAGCGCTTGGTTTTGATGGTGGCGATGGCAGAGTTAACATCTTTGGGAACAACATCTCCACGATACAAAAGACAGCAGGCCATGTATTTACCGTGACGGGGATCACACTTGACCATCTGATTGGCTGGTTCAAAGCAGGCGTTGGTGATGTCAGCAACGGTTAGCTGCTCGTGGTAGGCCTTCTCTGCAGAGATGACCGGTGCGTAGGTGGCTAGAGGGAAGTGGATGCGAGGGTAGGGCACCAGGTTGGTCTGAAACTCTGTCAGATCCACGTTCAGAGCGCCATCGAAGCGCAGAGAGGCAGTGATGGTGGACACGATCTGCCCGATCAGCCTGTTGAGGTTGGTGTAAGTGGGACGCTCGATGTCCAGGTTCCTGCGGCAGATGTCGTAGATGGCCTCATTGTCCACCATGAAGGCACAGTCGGAGTGCTCCAGAGTGGCATGGGTGGTCAGGACGGAGTTGTAGGGCTCCACCACAGCAGTGGACACCTGGCAAAACAACAGACTGGTTAGGAAGAACTAGCATCATGGTCCAAGGATGACACAAGTATCCAGTTATGCATTCTTTTTAGATCAGATTTGGTCTCATTACTTTAAAATTAAGATTTTCCTTCAAGGCTTCTCACCTGTGGAGCTGGATAAACTGCAAACTCCAGTTTGGACTTTTTGCCGTAGTCGACTGAGAGACGCTCCATGAGCAGAGAGGTGAAGCCAGAGCCGGTGCCTCCTCCAAACGAGTGGAAGATCAGGAAGCCCTGCAGCCCTGTGCACTGGTCAGCCTGGGGAAAGAGGAAGTTGATGTTAATCCATCCATCCATCCATCTTCTCCCGCTTAATCCAGCTGGGTCGCGGGGGCAGCATGCTGCCCAATACTCACGTTGATGTTAATGAAGGCACTTAATTTTTTAATACAATGGAAGGTTTGAGTCACTCACGAGTTTGCGAGTTCTGTCGAGAACGACATCAATGATCTCTTTGCCAACTGTGATGTGCCCGCGGGCGTAGTTATTGGCAGCGTCCTCCTTCCCAGAGATCAGCTGTTCAGGGTGGAATAACTGCCGGTATATCCCTGTGCGCACCTCATCTGAAGAAAACCACACACCATTAAACTACTGGTTTGTGTGTGTGTGTGTGTGTGTGTGTGTGTATATATGTATGTATATATGTGTGTGTATATATGTATGTATATATGTGTATGTGTGTATATATGTGTATGTATGTGTATGTATGTATGTACATATATATATACACATATACACATACATACATACACACACACACACATCTATCTATATCTCTCCATCTCTATATAGTTGCGCATTTACCTATGACAGTTGGCTCCAGATCCACAAACACAGCTCTGGGCACATGCTTCCCGGCTCCAGTCTCACTGAAAAATGTGTTGAAAGAGTCATCTCCTCCTCCGTGCACCTTGTCACTGGGCATCTGACCGTCAGGCTGGATGCCATGCTCCAGGCAATACAACTCCCAGCATCCATTGCCTATCTGGACTCCGGCCTGGCCGACATGCATTGAAATACACTCACGCTGCAGAGACAGGGGCAACGGTCAGTAATATTCAAAACACTATTGCGTCTGATACAGGAAATACTCAAACCACTGGCCATGAACCACCTTCATATGCTCTTCAGGTGTTGTGAATAAAGTGAAATCAGGGTTTGCGTCTAAAAGAAAGTCTTTGATAATCCACCCAAGTATGGCGGATTTGGCGGGAAGTTTCCCGCCAGTTTCCTTTATGCTGTGTAGTCAAGTCTGTATGCGCCATTACGGTTTAGCAGACCGGTTTGAGCCTGTAGTAACTGCCCTCCCCAAACAGAGGCCCAGCAAATCCGTACCACACCACCAGGGAGGGGAGCCGCCCACACAGGCCGGAAAAAGGTGCCTCCCTCCCCCATAGCAGCAAACGGCATGGCCTCTTTATCTGATGGCGCCTCTGGTTTAGGCTTAAACCTTTGAGCCCAAATACTCCAGGGGATTTTAAGACTTCTGGGACTAAAGCAGTGAACATGGCCAGCTAAGGCCACCCTGAGGCTCTGAACAACAACCAACGACATTTTAAAAACTAGTTTTAACAAAGCCTGACTTGTCCAGTCAACCTTGAGTCCCTGACACCATTTTATGGAAAGTTGCACAATGTGCATTAGAAGTCCATTGTTTTTCTAGGCTAAACAACAAGTTAAAATACTTGGACATATGAAACTAGACATTTGCAGAAGACTATGCCTGGTTAGAACCACAGATGTACAAAAGAACGTGAACAGTAGCAGTATTCACGGACTACCGCGCACTTCCTGAACTGCGTCAGCCCAAGCTTGCGCAACAATGCTCCGGATAAATAGGTAGGTTAAATCAAAGTTATCTGGACACTATGCGGGTAATTATGAGAAAAGCACCGTGCTCACATTTCTGTCGTAAATGCGTCATTAGTACTTACCATTTTTATACGCCCGTTGTAATAAGAAGGGAATTATGGTATGGCGCTGTCCGTCCGTCCGTCTATCCGTCTGTGGACACTTCAAAGCTTTGAAGTTTAAAGTTCAAAGGTGACACACAGTTCCAGCTGCAGCGGTTGCTAGGCAACGGGAGAGAGAGAATACAAGACAACTACACATTACCTTGTCCGCGCTCTAGCTCGACAACCGTCTCACCTAGGAATGTCAAACTTCCAAACTGCACCAACAATTCATCTTTAACTAGGTTTGACAAATTCTAACTTAATTCTATATACAATAATTCAAAGTACGGGCGTATTTTGCCCCGCTGGAGGAGCTCTTGTTCTGACTGTTCTCCTCTACACCGACGGTAAAGAGTCTCTGGTAAAGGCAGCTCACTTTGCCAAGGCGGGGCGGTGGGTCCCTTTTATATCTGAGCAGCAGTGGACGGGGCCAGTGCGTCACTCTACGTGCCTCGGCGGGAGAAAAGGCGATGACGTCATAATGTAGTAAAGAGATAATAATAATGACTGTTTAAGGTTTCTTTGTTTTTTTCTTTTTCTATGTGTGCCTCCCCCTGGCATTCTATGTTTTATAACTTGTGTTTTGTGTTATCATTTTCTATTTTATCAATTATCTTCATCTCGCGGCTCATACACACGGAACTGCTAATAAAAACATATATAATAAAATAATATATAAATATAAAAATATAAACTATTATTTTATTATAGTACAGTATATTATAGTATAGTATAGACATCACAGCATTTTATGGGCCAATGTTATTTAATACAGATGGAGGCAACTAAAATTAATATTGTTCAGCTGCAGATTTTTGTTGTAATATAACATGGTCTTGGGTCTAGTCAATAATAGAAATGATCAAGTTGCATATTTACCTTTTTATACGCCCGTGATAAAACGGGACGTATTATGGTGTGGCGCTGTCCGTCCGTTTGTCTGTCTGTCCGTCCGTCCGTCCGTCGTGGACACTTCAAAGCTTTGAAGTCTTTGAAGCTTTGTCTTCATGAAGAGGCAAAATATCAATGTGCTTTTCTGTTGTTTACAATGTATAGGGATTATTGTTTCCCTCTTGCCGTAGATCTGAACTCTCTTCTCAAATGTTCTGCTGCTGAAAGCGAGAACAACCCACATTCTCTGCTTCTTTGAGCTTTGACACATTAAAGCTTTGTAGTGTCTTTAAGTTCTGTTGCTGCAATCTGATTGGTGGAATTCCGATTCTAGAATGTGATGATGTCATACTCATACTCCTACTGCAAGAGCCAGATTTCCCTATTGATTATCCGTCCGTCTGTCTGTCCGTCTGTCCGTCTGTCCGTCTGTCCGTCTGTCTGTGGACAATTTCTTGTCCGCGCTCTAACTTCACAACCGTCTCACCTAGGAATGTCAAACTTCCAAACTGCACCAACAATTCATCTTTAACTAGGTTTGACAAATTCTAACTTAATTCTATATACAATAATTCAAAGTACGGGCGTATTTTGCCCCGCTGGCGGAGCTCTTGTTAAAGATGAATTGTTGGTGCAGTTTGGAAGATTCCAATACTGGCGTTCTATGGCACATACCGGTAAGCACAATAAGGCAGTTCACTACCAATATAATAATAACAAGTGTGAACAAGTCACACTCCCGTACTTTGAATTATTGTATATAGAATTAAGTTAGAATTTGTCAAACCTAGTTCAAGATGAATTGTTGGTGCAGTTTGGAAGTTTGACATTCCTAGGTGAGACGGTTGTCGAGTTAGAGCGGACAAGAAATTGTCCACAGACAGACGGACAGACGGACAGACGGACAGACAGACGGACGGATAATCAATAGGGAAATCTGGCTCTTGCAGTAGGAGTATGAGTATGACATCATCACATTCTAGAATCGGAATTTGCCTCTTCATGAAGACAAAGCTTCAAAGACTTCAAAGCTTTGAAGTGTCCACAGACGGACGGACGGACAGCGCCATACCATAATACGTCCCGTCTTACAACGGGCGTATAATAATTCAAAGTACGGGCGTATTTTGCCCCGCTGGCGGAGCTCTTGTTTACACCTAAGGTCACATGAGATATTCTTAAAGCAGCACTATGTAACTTTTTTGGTACACAACTTCAAGCGGGTAAATGAGAAGGGGAAACAACTGTAACATGGTTAAAAGTCTGAAAAGTAAATTTTGCATGATCTTTAACTACATTTGATTTGACCATAAAAGTGACATAGTGCACCTTTAATGAACTGAGAATTGGTCATTACCTCGACTTTGCACCGGTGCTGCTGCTGCACGACACTGGAGACAGTGCAACTTTGTTTTTTCTCTGTTGAAGATGAGAAAAATATTCAAATACATCTGAGTACACATGGACATGCATCATTAAAGGTGTGTGTGGACTACGTACCCTGAAACGCTGTGTGTTGAACTCCTGGCTGTAGAGGAGTTCGTCGTCTTCAGACGTGTAATCTTTGTTTCTGCGAGTTGCGTAGTTGTGTATCAGTCGAAGGTCTGAGTTGAAGTGAGTTTCTCAGGACCTGTGTCGCCCTTATATACTTACAGAACCCTTTATAAGAGACTCTTGATGATGTCACAAAGAAATAGAATGTCTGATGGAACGTGTTGCCAGGTGACGCCAGGTGAATCTTTCCTTATATGGACATGAGTGCGTTGCCATAGTTACACAATGCTGAATGTCAATAATTACATTGGAAGTGTCTGAATGTCCATCCTAGGCCCTAAACCCCAAACACTACACTGACCTGCACTCTTTAGTGAACTCTATAGAACCTCATTCACTGAGGTCCAGACGCAGATTCACGACTTTGAGGTCACATGTGTATTAGACCTCAATTAGTCTTGATTTAGACCTTATTTAAAACTGGTGTAGACCTGGTTTAGACCTAGTTTAGTCCTGGTTTACTTTTGGTTTAGATCTGGGTCAGACTTTTTAGTAATTAGACATGGTTTAGCCCTATATTAGTCCTGGTTTAGACCTGGATTAGTCCTGGTTTAGTCCTGGCTTAGACCTGATTTTGTCACTGTATTTCTCCAGGTTTAGTCCTGTACAGTATATTAGACCTGATTTAGTCCTGGTTAAGACTTAAACAATGGTTTTGTCCTCTAGTGGTCCTGTTTTAGACCTGGTTCAGATCGGGTTTTAGACCTAGTTTAGACCTGATTTAGTTTTGGTATAGACCTAGTTCAGATCTGGCTTAGCCCTATATTAGTCCTGGTTTAGACCTGGTTTAAATCTGTATTAGTCCTGTATTAGAACTGTATTAGAACCCCTCGGAGGAATAAGATGGACTCGCAGCCCGACTTTGAACTACACTAAATGTGAACTGTGCCTGAGTGAACTGTGGTAGTAGTTATTACCCCACAGAAGTAAAATTCCCCCCTCTTTAAGCAGGGCTCTACAGTGCGCCCATTTCACTCGCATCTCTCGCTCACGGCACTCGAGTATCAAAGTACGTCTTCCTCTTCCAAAACCAAATAAACTAAAGTCTGAAACAAGCTCACTCAAAATACTCTGAAACTGGTCTAACAAGACACACAAGCAACTCCAGGTATGTTTGTGATGAGGAATCATAATTTGTGATGATATAACATTTATCTCCAAGGAGACAAGCAGGTGTTGCCAAACTTACAAATCGCCAAAGTTATCTGTAGAGAAGTGACACAGCTCCCAGCATTTTTATGTAATAAAAACATTTATTTGAATAAATGCAAGACAGGTTTAATGCCTTACTGAGAAACATTACAGGCAAAGCATTTAAATCTCCATGGTGACAGAACCCCCATAGAAAAGTACTATGATAATTTTCACCAATAATTTTTGTGAGACATCAGTCATAGAACACATGCAAAGTTCACTGGTTCTTTATTTAGTCATTTATTTTATTCAGAGGAAGTAAAACCACTGTTATTTTTTGTGATTAGGTAAAAAAAACAAACTGAAAAATGTTAAATGATTAATGGTACGAGATGATGGTTTTACAAACCATAATGAATCTCTTTACAATGTGGTGGATTATCCCTTCAGTCAGTTTGTTAAAAATATGACTCTGCGATTCTGTTTGTTATTTATATACTGAATAGAAGCAATAACAATGAGATAAGAGACTGAAATATGAACTGGTTAATTTAATAGAAGAGCAGAAAATGTCATTGTCACACCGCCCTATGACCAACAGGAAGTCGGCCATATTGGATCAAAAATTCACCGCCGTTTTGACTGCGTGTACGCCAAAGTCTTCAAGTGTCTTGGTTTTGGTCCAAACGAGCTCAGATTTGACACATCACATCTACAGATGTGGGTCCACAAACGCCTCATTTTTCTCAGTGCACTTTTTCACGGTTTGTCCGTAGCACGCCGGCGAATAACGCCTTAGTTTACTGTTTCTTTGATGACCTCTCACGGCCACAGGCTTTGGCCTACAGAGCTCAAACTCACATCACTATTGTGTGATCCCGGCCTGAATGTGATGAAATATGAAATATAATAAAAGTGAACTCTGTAGCGCCACCTAGTGTATACGTGAAATGTCAACATTATCGGATTTGTACCAAATTTGGGGATTAAATTCTATGCATGATTTCAAGCAAAATCTTATATTATGGACATGGTGCAATTTTCATTGTTCGCCACCAGGGGCGCAAATACTCCCTAAAAAAATTGTTTAAAAATGCGTACACTCACAGGCTTTGTCTGATCGTGCTGAAATTTGAATCACTAATACCTGATTAGGGCTTGATTATAATAAACTATAAAGCATATGAAAAGTTACTCTATAGCGCCACCTAGCCTACACAAGAAACGTCAACATTATCGGATTTGTACCAAATTTGGGTATTCAATTCTCTGTATCAAAGCAAGCAAAAAAATATATTATGGATATGGAGTGTTTCCCACGGTTGGCCAGCAGGGGCTCAAAGACTCCCCCAATAAATAGTTCCAAAATTACTACACGCACAGAGTTCGTCTGATTGTGCTGAAATTTGAATCATTAATGCCTGATCATGACCTGAATATAATAAACTATAAAGTATATAGAAAAGTGAACTCTATAGCGCCCCCTACCCAGACATAAAACGTCAACGTGATCAGATTTGTACCAGATTTGGGGAATACATTCTATGCGTGTCTACGACCAAAAAAATACATTATGGATATGGGGTATTTTCCATGGTTGGCCACAAAGGGCGCAAATACTCCCCCCCCAAAATATGTTTAAAGGTGCACTATGTAACTTTTCTGTTGGAGGGTCTGTTTTTATGCACAGTCTTAGTCTGACAGTGCTCTTGATTATAAAAGTCATGTGACCTGTGGCCTAGTTTCTATAATTTGGCTCTAGATCGTTCCCATTTTCAAATATTAAAGGTGCCCTATGTAATTTTTCTGGGGGACGAGCTGTCGGGAGGAGAGAGTCGTGCCAGGGCGGTCACAAGACCTCAGCGGTTGCCTGGCATGGGCCGAGGGGCCATCATTGCCGCGAGCGGCTTTAATTATTATTATACGCCCGTTCTAAGACGGGACGTATTATGGTATGGCGCTGTCCGTCCGTCCGTCTGTCCGTCCGTCCGTCTGTGGACACTTCAAAGCTTTGAAGTCTTTGAAGCTTTGTCCGCGCTCTAACTCGACAACCGTCTCACCTAGGAATGTCAAACTTCATGGCTGGACACCCCATGGGTCAAGGATGTTCCCTATTGATTTCAAGGTCACAGGGTCAAGGTCACGGCCCGACCCTTTGCGAAAACCTGCCCGTCGCTCTTGCTAACTGTGATCGTTTCCATCTCTGTCTTTTTATCTTCCATCTCTGTCCTTTTATGTTACGTGCCGTAGATCTGAACTCTCTTCTCAAATGTTCTGCTGCTGAAAGCGAGAACAACCCACATTCTCTGCTTCTTTGAGCTTTGAAGCCCACCTCAAACTGGCTGTTTTTCTCGAATTGTGCATACCCAAATATTAAAGCTTATTGTTTGGGCACCTTACACTCTAGAGGCTTTGTGGATGCATAATTTGAAAGCTAAGTCCTTCTAGTTTATGTAGATATGTCTTAGATTTGTCTAGAAGACTCACAGCTTGCAGTACACTTGTTCAAACCTGCCCAAAAAGTAGTTTTTTTGGCCTCGGGAAAAAAAATGCAAAAATAAAAGGCCTTCCTGAAGACATACTTCATGCTATGCATTTCAAACTCACCACAGCAACTGTCCATAGTTTTGGCAACAACTGTGCCAAATTTCAGACCTCTAGATACAACTATTTTGAAAATGTGGACCTTTTTGTATGAAATCGTACATCTGTCACAGATTTGGCACATCTGTGCCAAATGTGCCAAATTACTTTACATGCATTTTTATCACTCTACTAGCAATATAAAACATATTTTGTCACTTTGGGGACTATAAATATCACTTATAACCTGATTTTCAAAGTTTTTTCAGATAATTATATTTTAGCACTGTAACCATTATTAACCATTATTATTTATTATTATTATTATTATTTTTGTTTTGTTTGCTTCTTAGCCTTAGAAATCGTAAAATTAGTGCTAATAGTGCTACACTTTATCGAAAAACTCTGAAAAACTGCGCAGACGCTTTGCGTAATGATCCAGAACATCCATGGCCCATCTCCAAAATGGCGGCTTGGCACCAATACGCACAGTTACTGTGCCCTGATCTGACCTCAGATCTGACTGTCCCGCCTCTTTTTGGAAAGCTTTACTGATTGGCTACAAGATTTTGTGATTGACAACCTGATTCTCCAATGATGCATTACGTTTTGCCGTCATTACACACGGAGACTGAAAGGATACTTTGTTGCAAAATGGCGGGCCGGCTTCAGGCCACCTGGGTCTAACTCCGGTAAACTTTCATGGAAAACTCCGCGGAATGTCTTGTTTTGAAGCTAAGACTTGGGGGAAAACAACCATACCCTAAGTGAGCTGCCAAAATGGAAGCTATGTTTACAAAGCCATGCGCAAAAATGGATTTATTGTTGGATGAGCTACGTTCGAAAGAAGACAAAGGGCTTTCGGCTGGATAGCAACTACACGGAGCGTCTTATGAAGAAAAAACAAGTGGATATTTTTATTCTGTGGACTATGAGGAACAGAAAAAGCACAAACACTTCTGGATTGAATGTGATTTGAAGCTGGAGTAGCAGTCAAAAGGTAAGAAATGCGAGATTTCTGATTTGCTTATGGTACAGTTTGATTGAGGGCAAAGTTTTTGGAATGTGTTTTGGAAAGAAATGAACATAATGTGCATTTTGTGGTGTATGTAAGCTTTCAAATGATATATAGGAAGCTCATATTGACTAAAGGGATATTAAATGAATTACGTTAGAAAGAAAAAGAACCGCAACCGTCCCTGATCAGGGACGGTGGGCCTCAACAGGAGCTTTGTAGTGTCTTTAAGTTCTGTTGCTGCAATCTGATTGGTGGAATTCCGATTCTAGAATGTGATGATGTCATACTCATACTCCTACTGCAAGAGCCAGATTTCCCTATTGATTATCCGTCCGTCTGTAAGGTGAACTGCCTTATTGTGCTTACCGGTATGTGCCATAGAACGCCAGTATTGGAATCTTCCAAACTGCGGGCGTATTTTGCCCCGCTGGCGGAGCTCTTGCCCGTACTTTGAATTATTGTATATAGAATTAAGTTAGAATTTGTCAAACCTAGTTAAAGATGAATTGTTGGTGCAGTTTGGAAGATTCCAATAAGGTAAATATACAATAAAATACACAAATACAGTATACCTTATATATATATCGGCGCATGCCCCACATGTTTTGCCTCTTCATGAAGACAAAGCTTCAAAGACTTCAAAGCTTTGAAGTTTAAAGTTCAAAGGTGACACACAGTTCCAGCTGCAGCGGTTGCTAGGCAACGGGAGAGAGAAGATTCCAGTTGTTTATTTTCCTGTGTCATTTCAACAGATGTGTTTTGTAAGTCCTCATCATGTCTGTCCTGTTCAAACAAATAATTGAACTCTAGCATCTCTTTTACTGCACTCAGCTTCTTGACTTCATCCTGAGAACTTTTCAGTTCTTATTCTAGTGTCATCACCTCAGACTGAGAGGCTGAATTTTTCAAGGAGTCCAATTCTTCTTGGAGCTTCTTCCTTTCCTGATTAGCTTTCCAGAGATTTTGAGAGAGTGTGGCATTGGCTTTCTTGGTATTTCTGTTCTGCTCCTGAAGTGCTTGAGCACTGACATCAATGGAGTTTGTGAGCCTAAATATACTGTCCATGGCTGCATCAAGAGTAATGTGGCCCCCTCTGAGTTTTGCAAACAGACCAACTATCTGCAATGTGGACAAATTTATTCTGCTGTAGTCATCCATGATCTGTGAATAAAAACTACCTACTTGACCTTTGACCCTGTGACCTTGAAATCAATAGGGAACATCCTTGACCCATGGGGTGTCCAGCCATGAAGTTTGACATTCCTAGGTGAGACGGTTGTCGAGCTAGAGCGCGGACAAGAAATTGTCCACAGACAGACAGACAGACGGACAGACGGACGGACGGACAGCGCCATACCATAACCCGTTCTAAGACGGGACGTATTATGGTATGGCGCTGTCCGTCCGTCCGTCTGTCCGTCCGTCTGTGGACACTTCAAAGCTTTGAAGTCTTTGAAGCTTTGTCCGCGCTCTAACTCGACAACCGTCTCACCTAGGAATGTCAAACTTCATGGCTGGACACCCCATGGGTCAAGGATGTTCCCTATTGATTTCAAGGTCACAGGGTCAAGGTCACGGCCCGACCCTTTGTGAAAACCTGCCCGTCGCTCTTGCTAACTGTGATCGTTTCCATCTCTGTCTTTTTATCTTCCATCTCTGTCCTTTTATGTTACGTGCCGTAGATCTGAACTCTCTTCTCAAATGTTCTGCTGCTGAAAGCGAGAACAACCCACATTCTCTGCTTCTTTGAGCTTTGACACATTAAAGCTCAGTCTGTGGACACTTCAAAGCTTTGAAGTCTTTGAAGCTTTGTCTTCATGAAGAGGCAAAACATGTGGGGCATGCGCCGATATATATATAAGGTATACTGTATTTGTGTATTTTATTGTATATTTTTGTATCGATCCATGCTGTAGGTCAGTGGTATCAATTTTATGTGACTTCAGGTTTTTTCACACTTGTTTTCCTTGAAAAAGAAAAAGTCTTAGACCTGCCCTATCGACCTATTAAATTACGTGTATTTAAAATTAACACCAGTATCCTAACACTTTAGCCAGCAACATTTTACAGTCAAGCTGCATTTTGGTTTGGGTGTGAATTAATACAATTATAAACACAGAGCCATGATATTTGTTTGGACTCGTTTAATCAGTTTGGACACTGCTTAGGAATGGAACAGGAACAGTTAGGAACAGTTCAGCTTTATTAGCAGACAAACATGTTTTAATACTCTTCTCCCTCCTCGTCTCCGTCGACGCTGTCCAAGCCCACCTCTTCATAATCCTTTTCCAGAGCGGCCATGTCCTCTCTGGCCTCGGAGAACTCTCCCTCCTCCATGCCCTCTCCCACGTACCAGTGCACGAAGGCCCTCTTGGCGTACATCAGGTCAAACTTGTGGTCCAGCCGAGCCCAGGCCTCAGCGATGGCCGTGGTGTTGCTCAACATGCAGACCGCACGCTGCACCTTGGCCAGGTCTCCTCCTGGCACCACTGTGGGCGGCTGGTAGTTTATGCCAACCTTGAAGCCTGTGGGACACCAGTCCACGAACTGGATGGAGCGCTTGGTTTTGATGGTGGCGATGGCAGAGTTAACATCTTTGGGAACAACATCTCCACGATACAAAAGACAGCAGGCCATGTATTTACCGTGGACGGGGATCACACTTGACCATCTGATTGGCTGGTTCAAAGCAGGCGTTGGTGATGTCAGCAACGGTTAGCTGCTCGTGGTAGGCCTTCTCTGCAGAGATGACCGGTGCGTGGGTGGCTAGAGGGAAGTGGATGCGAGGGTAGGGCACCAGGTTGGTCTGAAACTCTGTCAGATCCACGTTTAGAGCTCCATCGAGCGCAGAGAGGCAGTGATGGTGGACACGATCTGCCCGATCAGCCTGTTGAGGTTGGTGTAAGTGGGGCCTTTCGATGTCCAGGTTCCTGCGGCAGATGTCGTAGATGGCCTCATTGTCCACCATGAAGGCACAGTCGGAGTGCTCCAGAGTGGCATGGGTGGTCAGGACGGAGTTGTAGGGCTCCACCACAGCAGTGGACACCTGGCAAAACAACAGACTGGTTAGGAAGAACTAGCATCATGGTCCAAGGATGACACAAGTATCCAGTTATGCATTCTTTTTAGATCAGATTTGGTCTCATTACTTTAAAATTAAGATTTTCCTTCAAGGCTTCTCACCTGTGGAGCTGGATAAACTGCAAACTCCAGTTTGGACTTTTTGCCGTAGTCGACTGAGAGACGCTCCATGAGCAGAGAGGTGAAGCCAGAGCCGGTGCCTCCTCCAAACGAGTGGAAGATCAGGAAGCCCTGCAGCCCTGTGCACTGGTCAGCCTGGGGAAAGAGGAAGTTGATGTTAATCCATCCATCCATCCATCTTCTCCCGCTTAATCCAGCTGGGTCGCAGGGGCAGCATGCTGCCCAATGCTCACGTTGATGTTAATGAAGGCACTTAATTTTTTAATACAATGGAAGGTTTGAGTCACTCACGAGTTTGCGAGTTCTGTCGAGAACGACATCAATGATCTCTTTGCCAACTGTGATGTGCCCGCGGGCGTAGTTATTGGCAGCGTCCTCCTTCCCAGAGATCAGCTGTTCAGGGTGGAATAACTGCCGGTATATCCCTGTGCGCACCTCATCTGAAGAAAAACACACACCATTAAACTACTGGTTTGTGTGTGTGTGTGTGTGTGTGTGTATATATGTATGTATATATGTGTGTGTATATATGTATGTATATATGTGTATGTGTGTATATATGTGTATATGTATGTATGTATGTACATATATATATACACATATACACATACATACATACACACACACACACATCTATCTATATCTCTCCATCTCTATATAGTTGCGCATTTACCTATGACAGTTGGCTCCAGATCCACAAACACAGCTCTGGGCACATGCTTCCCGGCTCCAGTCTCACTGAAAAATGTGTTGAAAGAGTCATCTCCTCCTCCGTGCACCTTGTCACTGGGCATCTGACCGTCAGGCTGGATGCCATGCTCCAGGCAATACAACTCCCAGCATCCATTGCCTATCTGGACTCCGGCCTGGCCGACATGCATTGAAATACACTCACGCTGCAGAGACAGGGGCAACGGTCAGTAATATTCAAAACACTATTGCGTCTGATACAGGAAATACTCAAACCACTGGCCATGAACCACCTTCATATGCTCTTCAGGTGTTGTGAATAAAGTGAAATCAGGGTTTGCGTCTAAAAGAAAGTCTTTGATAATCCACCCAAGTATGGCGGATTTGGCGGGAAGTTTCCCGCCAGTTTCCTTTATGCTGTGTAGTCAAGTCTGTATGCGCCATTACGGTTTAGCAGACCGGTTTGAGCCTGTAGTAACTGCCCTCCCCAAACAGAGGCCCAGCAAATCCGTACCACACCACCAGGGAGGGGAGCCGCCCACACAGGCCGGAAAAAGGTGCCTCCCTCCCCCATAGCAGCAAACGGCATGGCCTCTTTATCTGATGGCGCCTCTGGTTTAGGCTTAAACCTTTGAGCCCAAATACTCCAGGGGATTTTAAGACTTCTGGGACTAAAGCAGTGAACATGGCCAGCTAAGGCCACCCTGAGGCTCTGAACAACAACCAACGACATTTTAAAAACTAGTTTTAACAAAGCCTGACTTGTCCAGTCAACCTTGAGTCCCTGACACCATTTTATGGAAAGTTGCACAATGTGCATTAGAAGTCCATTGTTTTTCTAGGCTAAACAACAAGTTAAAATACTTGGACATATGAAACTAGACATTTGCAGAAGACTATGCCTGGTTAGAACCACAGATGTACAAAAGAACGTGAACAGTAGCAGTATTCACGGATTACCGCGCACTTCCTGAACTGCGTCAGCCCAAGCTTGCGCAACAATGCTCCGGATAAATAGGTAGGTTAAATCAAAGTTATCTGGACACTATGCGGGTAATTATGAGAAAAGCACCGTGCTCACATTTCTGTCGTAAATGCGTCATTAGTACTTACCATTTTTATACGCCCGTTGTAATAAGACGGGAATTATGGTATGGCGCTGTCCGTCCGTCCGTCCGTCTATCCGTCTGTGGACACTTCAAAGCTTTGAAGTTTAAAGTTCAAAGGTGACACACAGTTCCAGCTGCAGCGGTTGCTAGGCAACGGGAGAGAGAGAATACAAGACAACTACACATTACCTTGTCCGCGCTCTAGCTCGACAACCGTCTCACCTAGGAATGTCAAACTTCCAAACTGCACCAACAATTCATCTTTAACTAGGTTTGACAAATTCTAACTTAATTCTATATACAATAATTCAAAGTACGGGCGTATTTTGCCCCGCTGGAGGAGCTCTTGTTCTGACTGTTCTCCTCTACACCGACGGTAAAGAGTCTCTGGTAAAGGCAGCTCACTTTGCCAAGGCGGGGCGGTGGGTCCCTTTTATATCTGAGCAGCAGTGGACAAGGCCAGTGCGTCACTCTACGTGCCTCGAGATAATAATAATGACTGTTTAAGGTTTTTTAGTTTTTTCTTTTTCTATGTGTGCCTCCCCCTGGCATTCTATGTTTTATAACTTGTGTTTTGTGTTATCATTTTCTATTTTATCAATTATCTTCATATCGCGGCTCATACACACGGAACTGCTAATAAAAACATATATAATAAAAAATATATAAATATAAAAATATAAACTATTATTTTATTATAGTACAGTATATTATAGTATAGTATAGACATCACAGCATTTTATGGGCCAATGTTATTTAATACAGATGGAGGCAACTAAAATTAATATTGTTCAGCTGCAGATTTTTGTTGTAATATAACATGGTCTTGGGTCTAGTCAATAATAGAAATGATCAAGTTGCATATTTACCTTTTTATACGCCCGTGATAAAACGGGACGTATTATGGTATGGCGCTGTCCGTCCGTCTGTCTGTCTGTCCGTCCGTCCGTCCGTCGTGGACACTTCAAAGCTTTGAAGTCTTTGAAGCTTTGTCTTCATGAAGAGGCAAAATATCAATGTGCTTTTCTGTTGTTTACAATGTATAGGATTATTGTTTCCCTCTTGCCGTAGATCTGAACTCTCTTCTCAAATGTTCTGCTGCTGAAAGCGAGAACAACCCACATTCTCTGCTTCTTTGAGCTTTGACACATTAAAGCTTTGTAGTGTCTTTAAGTTCTGTTGCTGCAATCTGATTGGTGGAATTCCGATTCTAGAATGTGATGATGTCATACTCATACTCCTACTGCAAGAGCCAGATTTCCCTATTGATTATCCGTCCGTCTGTCTGTCCGTCTGTCCGTCTGTCCGTCTGTCCGTCTGTCTGTGGACAATTTCTTGTCCGCGCTCTAACTTCACAACCGTCTCACCTAGGAATGTCAAACTTCCAAACTGCACCAACAATTCATCTTTAACTAGGTTTGACAAATTCTAACTTAATTCTATATACAATAATTCAAAGTACGGGCGTATTTTGCCCCGCTGGCGGAGCTCTTGTTAAAGATGAATTGTTGGTGCAGTTTGGAAGATTCCAATACTGGCGTTCTATGGCACATACCGGTAAGCACAATAAGGCAGTTCACTACCAATATAATAATAACAAGTGTGAACAAGTCACACTCCCGTACTTTGAATTATTGTATATAGAATTAAGTTAGAATTTGTCAAACCTAGTTCAAGATGAATTGTTGGTGCAGTTTGGAAGTTTGACATTCCTAGGTGAGACGGTTGTCGAGTTAGAGCGGACAAGAAATTGTCCACAGACAGACGGACAGACGGACAGACGGACAGACGGACAGACGGACAGACGGACAGACGGACAGACGGACAGACGGACAGACAGACGGACGGATAATCAATAGGGAAATCTGGCTCTTGCAGTAGGAGTATGAGTATGACATCATCACATTCTAGAATCGGAATTTGCCTCTTCATGAAGACAAAGCTTCAAAGACTTCAAAGCTTTGAAGTGTCCACAGACGGACGGACGGACGGACGGACAGCGCCGTACCATAATACGGGACGTCTTACAACGGGCGTATAATAATTCAAAGTACGGGCGTATTTTGCCCCGCTGGCGGAGCTCTTGTTTACACCTAAGGTCACATGAGATATTCTTAAAGCAGCACTATGTAACTTTTTTGGTACACAACTTCAAGCGGGTAAATGAGAAGGGGAAACAACTGTAACATGGTTAAAAGTCTGAAAAGTAAATTTTGCATGATCTTTAACTACATTTGATTTGACCATAAAAGTGACATAGTGCACCTTTAATGAACTGAGAATTGGTCATTACCTCGACTTTGCACCGGTGCTGCTGCTGCACGACACTGGAGACAGTGCAACTTTGTTTTTTCTCTGTTGAAGATGAGAAAAATATTCAAATACATCTGAGTACACATGGACATGCATCATTAAAGGTGTGTGTGGACTACGTACCCTGAAACGCTGTGTGTTGAACTCCTGGCTGTAGAGGAGTTCGCTGCCTTCAGACGTGTAATCTTTGTTTCTGCGAGTTGCGTAGTTGTGTATCAGTCGAAGGTCTGAGTTGAAGTGAGTTTCTCAGGACCTGTGTCGCCCTTATATACTTACAGAACCCTTTATAAGAGACTCTTGATGATGTCACAAAGAAATAGAATGTCTGACGGAACGTGTTGCCAGGTGACGCCAGGTGAATCTTTCCTTATATGGACATGAGTGCGTTGCCATAGTTACACAATGCTGAATGTCAATAATTACATTGGAAGTGTCTGAATGTCCATCCTAGGCCCTAAACCCCAAACACTACACTGACCTGCACTCTTTAGTGAACTCTATAGAACCTCATTCACTGAGGTCCAGACGCAGTTCACGACTTTGAGGTCACATGTGTATTAGACCTCAATTAGTCTTGATTTAGACCTTATTTAAAACTGGTGTAGACCTGGTTTAGACCTAGTTTAGTCCTGGTTTACTTTTGGTTTAGATCTGGGTCAGACTTTTAGTAATTAGACATGGTTTAGCCCTATATTAGTCCTGGTTTAGACCTGGATTAGTCCTGGTTTAGTCCTGGCTTAGACCTGATTTTGTCACTGTATTTCTCCAGGTTTAGTCCTGTACAGTATATTAGACCTGATTTAGTCCTGGTTAAGACTTGTAAACTTCTGACTCCTCGAGGCACCTTAAAACAAACACGTGGAAGTCGTAGAGCAGTTTTAAGAAGATCTTTATTTTAGCCACAACAGGATTCAACAGGATACCGGCCTTTATGATGGGTCTTTGCTTCCCCGTCTCTGCAAAGCCCTTTCTGCGAGACCTTTTTATAGCAGGACTGGCTGATTACAACACTTGTTGATGCATGCAGGTGTAATTCTATAGTTGTTGCTTACGTAAAATTCACGAAATTGAGCGTCTAGCCCAACGTCTAGGCCATGTTTAAAGCAGGCCCTTGCAGAGACTGCACATCTATTTAAATAGACAAGGGTCACAAGGTTAACATGCTCCTATGGCATTTGAAGTTGAGCATAGGTTATACATTCCTTAATATTAACACAAAGAGAATAATTCACAGACTTAAACAATGGTTTTGTCCTCTAGTGGTCCTGTTTTAGACCTGGTTCAGATCGGGTTTAGACCTAGTTTAGACCTGATTTAGTTTTGGTATAGACCTAGTTCAGATCTGGCTTAGCCCTATATTAGTCCTGGTTTAGACCTGGTTTAAATCTGTATTAGTCCTGTATTAGAACTGTATTAGAACCCCTCGGAGGAATAAGATGGACTCGCAGCCCCGACTTTGAACTACACTAAATGTGAACTGTGCCTGAGTGAACTGTGGTAGTAGTTATTACCCCACAGAAGTAAAATTCCCCCCTCTTTAAGCAGGGCTCTACAGTGCGCCCATTTCACTCGCATCTCTCGCTCACGGCACTCGAGTATCAAAGTACGTCTTCCTCTTCCAAAACCAAATAAACTAAAGTCTGAAACAAGCTCACTCAAAATACTCTGAAACTGGTCTAACAAGACACACAAGCAACTCCAGGTATGTTTGTGATGAGGAATCATAATTTGTGATGATATAACATTTATCTCCAAGGAGACAAGCAGGTGTTGCCAAACTTACAAATCGCCAAAGTTATCTGTAGAGAAGTGACACAGCTCCCAGCATTTTTATGTAATAAAAACATTTATTTGAATAAATGCAAGACAGGTTTAATGCCTTACTGAGAAACATTACAGGCAAAGCATTTAAATCTCCATGGTGACAGAACCCCCATAGAAAAGTACTATGATAATTTTCACCAATAATTTTTGTGAGACATCAGTCATAGAACACATGCAAAGTTCACTGGTTCTTTATTTAGTCATTTATTTTATTCAGAGGAAGTAAAACCACTGTTATTTTTTGTGATTAGGTTAAAAAAAAACACTGAAAAATGTTAAATGATTAATGGTACGAGATGATGGTTTTACAAACCATAATGAATCTCTTTACAATGTGGTGGATTATCCCTTCAGTCAGTTTGTTAAAAATATGACTCTGCGATTCTGTTTGTTATTTATATACTGAATAGAAGCAATAACAATGAGATAAGAGACTGAAATATGAACTGGTTAATTTAATAGAAGAGCAGAAAATGTCATTGTCACACCGCCCTATGACCAACAGGAAGTCGGCCATATTGGATCAAAAATTCACCGCCGTTTTGACTGCGTGTACGCCAAAGTCTTCAAGTGTCTTGGTTTTGGTCCAAACGAGCTCAGATTTGACACATCACATCTACAGATGTGGGTCCACAAACGCATCATTTTTCTCAGCGCAGTTTTTCACGGTTTGTCCGTAGCACGCCGGCGAATAACGCCTTAGTTTACTGTTTCTTTGATGACCTCTCACGGCCACAGGCTTTGGCCTACAGAGCTCAAACTCACATCACTATTGTGTGATCCCGGCCTGAATGTGATGAAATATGAAATATAATAAAAGTGAACTCTGTAGCGCCACCTAGTGTATACGTGAAACGTCAACATTATCGGATTTGTACCAAATTTGGGGATTAAAGTCTATGCATGATTTCAAGCAAAATCTTATATTATGGACATGGTGCAATTTTCATTGTTCGCCACCAGGGGCGCAAAGACTCCCTAAAAAAATTGTTTAAAAATGCCTACACTCACAGGCTTTGTCTGATCGTGCTGAAATTTGAATCACTAATACCTGATTAGGGCTTGATTATAATAAACTATAAAGCATATGAAAAGTTACTCTATAGCGCCACCTAGCCTATACAAGAAACGTCAACATTATCGGATTTGTACCAAATTTGGGTATTCAATTCTCTGTATCAAAGCAAGCAAATAAATATATTATGGATATGGGGTGTTTCCCACGGTTGGCCAGGAGGGGCGCAAAGACTCCCCCAATAAATAGTTGAAAAATTACTACACTCACAGACTTTGTCTGATTGTGCTGAAATTTGAATCACTAAAGCTTGAACATGGACTGAATATAATAAACTACAAAGTATATGAAAAGTGAACTCTATAGCGCCCCCTATCCAGACATGAAACATCAACATTATCGGATTTGTACCAAATATGGGTATTAATTTCTATGCGTGTCTACGACCAAAAAAATACATTATGGATATGGGGTATTTTCCATGGTTGGCCACAAAGGGCGCAAATACTCCCCCCCCCAAAATATGTTTAAAGGTGCACTATGTAACTTTTCTGTTGGAGGGTCTGTTTTTATGCACAGTCTTAGTCTGACAGTGCTCTTGATTATAAAAGTCATGTGACCTGTGGCCTAGTTTCTATAATTTGGCTCTAGATCGTTCCCATTTTCAAATATTAAAGGTGCCCTATGTAATTTTTCTGGGGGACGAGCTGTCGGGAGGAGAGAGTCGTGCCAGGGCGGTCACAAGACCTCAGCGGTTGCCTGGCATGGGCCGAGGGGCCATCATTGCCGCGAGCGGCTTTAATTATTATTATACGCCCGTTCTAAGACGGGACGTATTATGGTATGGCGCTGTCCGTTCGTCCGTCTGTCCGTCCGTCCGTCCGTCCGTCTGTGGACACTTCAAAGCTTTGAAGTCTTTGAAGCTTTGTCCGCGCTCTAACTCGACAACCGTCTCACCTAGGAATGTCAAACTTCATGGCTGGACACCCCATGGGTCAAGGATGTTCCCTATTGATTTCAAGGTCACAGGGTCAAGGTCACGGCCCGACCCTTTGCGAAAACATGCCCGTCGCTCTTGCTAACTGTGATCGTTTCCATCTCTGTCTTTTTATCTTCCATCTCTGTCCTTTTATGTTACGTGCCGTAGATCTGAACTCTCTTCTCAAATGTTCTGCTGCTGAAAGCGAGAACAACCCACATTCTCTGCTTCTTTGAGCTTTGAAGCCCACCTCAAACTGGCTGTTTTTCTCGAATTGTGCATACCCAAATATTAAAGCTTATTGTTTGGGCACCTTACACTCTAGAGGCTTTGTGGATGCATAATTTGAAAGCTAAGTCCTTCTAGTTTATGTAGATATGTCTTAGATTTGTCTAGAAGACTCACAGCTTGCAGTACACTTGTTCAAACATGCCCAAAAAGTAGTTTTTTTGGCCTCGGAAAAAAAAATGCAAAAATAAAAGGCCTTCCTGAAGACATACTTCATGCTATGCATTTCAAACTCACCACAGCAACTGTCCATAGTTTTGGCAACAACTGTGCCAAATTTCAGACCTCTAGATACAACTATTTTGAAAATGTGGACCTTTTTGTATGAAATCGTACATCTGTCACAGATTTGGCACATCTGTGCCAAATGTGCCAAATTACTTTACATGCATTTTTATCACTCTACTAGCAATATAAAACATATTTTGTCACTTTGGGGACTATAAATATCACTTATAACCTGATTTTCAAAGTTTTTTCAGATAATTATATTTTAGCACTGTAACCATTATTAACCATTATTATTTATTATTATTATTATTATTTTTGTTTTGTTTGCTTCTTAGAAATCGTAAAATTAGTGCTAATAGTGCTACACTTTATCGAAAAACTCTGAAAAACTGCGCAGACGCTTTGCGTAATGATCCAGAACATCCATGGCCCATCTCCAAAATGGCGGCTTGGCACCAATACGCACATTTACTGTGCCCTGATCTGACCTCAGATCTGACTGTCCCGCCTCTTTTTGGAAAGCTTTACTGATTGGCTACAAGATTTTGTGATTGACAACCTGATTCTCCAATGATGCATTACGTTTTGCCGTCATTACGCACGGAGACTGAAAGGATACTTTGTTGCAAAATGGCGGGCCGGCTTCAGGCCACCTGGGTCTAACTCCGGTAAACTTTCATGGAAAACTCCGCGGAATGTCTTGTTTTGAAGCTAAGACTTGGGGGAAAACAACCATACCCTAAGTGAGCTGCCAAAATGGAAGCTATGTTTACAAAGCCATGCGCAAAAATGGATTTATTGTTGGATGAGCTACGTTCGAAAGAAGACAAAGGGCTTTCGGCTGGATAGCAACTACACGGAGCGTCTTATGAAGAAAAAACAAGTGGATATTTTTATTCTGTGGACTATGAGGAACAGAAAAAGCACAAACACTTCTGGATTGAATGTGATTTGAAGCTGGAGTAGCAGTCAAAAGGTAAGAAATGCGAGATTTCTGGTTTGCTTATGGTACAGTTTGATTGAGGGCAACGTTTTTGGAATGTGTTTTGGAAAGAAATGAACATAATGTGCATTTTGTGGTGTATGTAAGCTTTCAAATGATATATAGGAAGCTCATATTGACTAAAGGGATATTAAATGAATTACGTTAGAAAGAAAAAGAACCGCAACCGTCCCTGATCAGGGACGGTGGGCCTCAACAGGAGCTTTGTAGTGTCTTTAAGTTCTGTTGCTGCAATCTGATTGGTGGAATTCCGATTCTAGAATGTGATGATGTCATACTCATACTCCTACTGCAAGAGCCAGATTTCCCTATTGATTATCCGTCCGTCTGTAAGGTGAACTGCCTTATTGTGCTTACCGGTATGTGCCATAGAACGCCAGTATTGGAATCTTTCCAAACTGCGGGCGTATTTTGCCCGCTGGCGGAGCTCTTGCCCGCATTTTGAATTATTGTATATAGAATTAAGTTAGAATTTGTCAAACCTAGTTAAAGATGAATTGTTGGTGCAGTTTGGAAGATTCCAATAAGGTAAATATACAATAAAATACACAAATACAGTATACCTTATATATATATCGGCGCATGCCCCACATGTTTTGCCTCTTCATGAAGACAAAGCTTCAAAGACTTCAAAGCTTTGAAGTTTAAAGTTCAAAGGTGACACACAGTTCCAGCTGCAGCGGTTGCTAGGCAACGGGAGAGAGAAGATTCCAGTTGTTTATTTTCCTGTGTCATTTCAACAGATGTGTTTTGTAAGTCCTCATCATGTCTGTCCTGTTCAAACAAATAATTGAACTCTAGCATCTCTTTTACTGCACTCAGCTTCTTGACTTCATCCTGAGAACTTTTCAGTTCTTATTCTAGTGTCATCACCTCAGACTGAGAGGCTGAATTTTTCAAGGAGTCCAATTCTTCTTGGAGCTTCTTCCTTTCCTGATTAGCTTTCCAGAGATTTTGAGAGAGTGTGGCATTGGCTTTCTTGGTATTTCTGTTCTGCTCCTGAAGTGCTTGAGCACTGACATCAATGGAGTTTGTGAGCCTAAATATACTGTCCATGGCTGCATCAAGAGTAATGTGGCCCCCTCTGAGTTTTGCAAACAGACCAACTATCTGCAATGTGGACAAATTTATTCTGCTGTAGTCATCCATGATCTGTGAATAAAGACTACCTACTTGACCTTTGACCCTGTGACCTTGAAATCAATAGGGAACATCCTTGACCCATGGGGTGTCCAGCCATGAAGTTTGACATTCCTAGGTGAGACGGTTGTCGAGCTAGAGCATGGACAAGAAATTGTCCACAGACAGACAGACAGACGGACAGACGGACGGACGGACAGCGCCATACCATAACCCGTTCTAAGACGGGACGTATTATGGTATGGCGCTGTCCGTCCGTCCGTCTGTCCGTCCGTCCGTCTGTGGACACTTCAAAGCTTTGAAGTCTTTGAAGCTTTGTCCGCGCTCTAACTCGACAACTGTCTCACCTAGGAATGTCAAACTTCATGGCTGGACACCCCATGGGTCAAGGATGTTCCCTATTGATTTCAAGGTCACAGGGTCAAGGTCACGGCCCGACCCTTTGCGAAAACCTGCCCGTCGCTCTTGCTAACTGTGATCGTTTCCATCTCTGTCTTTTTATCTTCCATCTCTGTCCTTTTATGTTACGTGCCGTAGATCTGAACTCTCTTCTCAAATGTTCTGCTGCTGAAAGCGAGAACAACCCACATTCTCTGCTTCTTTGAGCTTTGACACATTAAAGCTCAGTCTGTGGACACTTCAAAGCTTTGAAGTCTTTGAAGCTTTGTCTTCATGAAGAGGCAAAACATGTGGGGCATGCGCCGATATATATATAAGGTATACTGTATTTGTGTATTTTATTGTATATTTTTGTATCGATCCATGCTGTAGGTCAGTGGTATCAATTTTATGTGACTTCAGGTTTTTTCACACTTGTTTTCCTTGAAAAAGAAAAAGTCTTAGACCTGCCCTATCGACCTATTAAATTACGTGTATTTAAAATTAACACCAGTATCCTAACACTTTAGCCAGCAACATTTTACAGTCAAGCTGCATTTTGGTTTGGGTGTGAATTAATACAATTATAAACACAGAGCCATGATATTTGTTTGGACTCGTTTAATCAGTTTGGACACTGCTTAGGAATGGAACAGGAACAGTTAGGAACAGTTCAGCTTTATTTGCAGACAAACATGTTTTAATACTCTTCTCCCTCCTCGTCTCCGTCGACGCTGTCCAAGCCCACCTCTTCATAATCCTTTTCCAGAGCGGCCATGTCCTCTCTGGCCTCGGAGAACTCTCCCTCCTCCATGCCCTCTCCCACGCACTCAGTGCACGAAGGCCCTCTTGGCGTACATCAGGTCAAACTTGTGGTCCAGCCGAGCCCAGGCCTCAGCGATGGCCGTGGTGTTGCTCAACATGCAGACCGCACGCTGCACCTTGGCCAGGTCTCCTCCTGGCACCACTGTGGGCGGCTGGTAGTTTATGCCAACCTTGAAGCCTGTGGGACACCAGTCCACGAACTGGATGGAGCGCTTGGTTTTGATGGTGGCGATGGCAGAGTTAACATCTTTGGGAACAACATCTCCACGATACAAAAGACAGCAGGCCATGTATTTACCGTGACGGGATCACACTTGACCATCTGATTGGCTGGTTCAAAGCAGGCGTTGGTGATGTCAGCAACGGTTAGCTGCTCGTGGTAGGCCTTCTCTGCAGAGATGACCGGTGCGTAGGTGGCTAGAGGGAAGTGGATGCGAGGGTAGGGCACCAGGTTGGTCTGAAACTCTGTCAGATCCACGTTTAGAGCTCCATCGAAGCGCAGAGAGGCAGTGATGGTGGACACGATCTGCCCGATCAGCCTGTTGAGGTTGGTGTAAGTGGGACGCTCGATGTCCAGGTTCCTGCGGCAGATGTCGTAGATGGCCTCATTGTCCACCATGAAGGCACAGTCGGAGTGCTCCAGAGTGGCATGGGTGGTCAGGACGGAGTTGTAGGGCTCCACCACAGCAGTGGACACCTGGCAAAACAACAGACTGGTTAGGAAGAACTAGCATCATGGTCCAAGGATGACACAAGTATCCAGTTATGCATTCTTTTTAGATCAGATTTGGTCTCATTACTTTAAAATTAAGATTTTCCTTCAAGGCTTCTCACCTGTGGAGCTGGATAAACTGCAAACTCCAGTTTGGACTTTTTGCCGTAGTCGACTGAGAGACGCTCCATGAGCAGAGAGGTGAAGCCAGAGCCGGTGCCTCCTCCAAACGAGTGGAAGATCAGGAAGCCCTGCAGCCCTGTGCACTGGTCAGCCTGGGGAAAGAGGAAGTTGATGTTAATGAAGGCACTTAATTTTTTAATACAATGGAAGGTTTGAGTCACTCACGAGTTTGCGAGTTCTGTCGAGAACGACATCAATGATCTCTTTGCCAACTGTGATGTGCCCGCGGGCGTAGTTATTGGCAGCGTCCTCCTTCCCAGAGATCAGCTGTTCAGGGTGGAATAACTGCCGGTATATCCCTGTGCGCACCTCATCTGAAGAAAAACACACACCATTAAACTACTGGTTTGTGTGTGTGTGTGTATATATGTATGTATATATGTGTGTGTATATATGTATGTATATATGTGTATGTGTGTATATATGTGTATGTATGTGTATGTATGTATGTACATATATATATACACATATACACATACATACATACACACACACACACATCTATCTATATCTCTCCATCTCTATATAGTTGCGCATTTACCTATGACAGTTGGCTCCAGATCCACAAACACAGCTCTGGGCACATGCTTCCCGGCTCCAGTCTCACTGAAAAATGTGTTGAAAGAGTCATCTCCTCCTCCGTGCACCTTGTCACTGGGCATCTGACCGTCAGGCTGGATGCCATGCTCCAGGCAATACAACTCCCAGCATCCATTGCCTATCTGGACTCCGGCCTGGCCGACATGCATTGAAATACACTCACGCTGCAGAGACAGGGGCAACGGTCAGTAATATTCAAAACACTATTGCGTCTGATACAGGAAATACTCAAACCACTGGCCATGAACCACCTTCATATGCTCTTCAGGTGTTGTGAATAAAGTGAAATCAGGGTTTGCGTCTAAAAGAAAGTCTTTGATAATCCACCCAAGTATGGCGGATTTGGCGGGAAGTTTCCCGCCAGTTTCCTTTATGCTGTGTAGTCAAGTCTGTATGCGCCATTACGGTTTAGCAGACCGGTTTGAGCCTGTAGTAACTGCCCTCCCCAAACAGAGGCCCAGCAAATCCGTACCACACCACCAGGGAGGGGAGCCGCCCACACAGGCCGGAAAAAGGTGCCTCCCTCCCCCATAGCAGCAAACGGCATGGCCTCTTTATCTGATGGCGCGGCGCCTCTGGTTTAGGCTTAAACCTTTGAGCCCAAATACTCCAGGGGATTTTAAGACTTCTGGGACTAAAGCAGTGAACATGGCCAGCTAAGGCCACCCTGAGGCTCTGAACAACAACCAACGACATTTTAAAAACTAGTTTTAACAAAGCCTGACTTGTCCAGTCAACCTTGAGTCCCTGACACCATTTTATGGAAAGTTGCACAATGTGCATTAGAAGTCCATTGTTTTTCTAGGCTAAACAACAAGTTAAAATACTTGGACATATGAAACTAGACATTTGCAGAAGACTATGCCTGGTTAGAACCACAGATGTAATAAAGAACGTGAACAGTAGCAGTATTCACGGATTACCGCGCACTTCCTGAACTGCGTCAGCCCAAGCTTGCGCAACAATGCTCCGGATAAATAGGTAGGTTAAATCAAAGTTATCTGGACACTATGCGGGTAATTATGAGAAAAGCACCGTGCTCACATTTCTGTCGTAAATGCGTCATTAGTACTTACCATTTTTATACGCCCGTTGTAATAAGACGGGAATTATGGTATGGCGCTGTCCGTCCGTCCGTCCGTCCGTCTATCCGTCTGTGGACACTTCAAAGCTTTGAAGTTTAAAGTTCAAAGGTGACACACAGTTCCAGCTGCAGCGGTTGCTAGGCAACGGGAGAGAGAGAATACAAGACAACTACACATTACCTTGTCCGCGCTCTAGCTCGACAACCGTCTCACCTAGGAATGTCAAACTTCCAAACTGCACCAACAATTCATCTTTAACTAGGTTTGACAAATTCTAACTTAATTCTATATACAATAATTCAAAGTACGGGCGTATTTTGCCCCGCTGGAGGAGCTCTTGTTCTGACTGTTCTCCTCTACACCGACGGTAAAGAGTCTCTGGTAAAGGCAGCTCACTTTGCCAAGGCGGGGCGGCGGGTCCCTTTTATATCTGAGCAGCAGTGGGTGGGGCCAGTACGTCACTCTACGTGCCTCGGCGGGAGAAAAGGCGATGACGTCATAATGTAGTAAAGAGATAATAATAATGACTGTTTAAGGTTTCTTTGTTTTTTTCTTTTTCTATGTGTGCCTCCCCCTGGCATTCTATGTTTTATAACTTGTGTTTTGTGTTATCATTTTCTATTTTATCAATTATCTTCATCTCGCGGCTCATACACACGGAACTGCTAATAAAAACATATATAATAAAAAAATATATAAATATAAAAATCCATCCATCCATCCATCCATCCATCTTCTCCCGCTTAATCCAGTTGGGTCGCGGGGGCAGCGTGCTGCCCAATACTCATAGCACCTGACCCCCCCTATGAAGCCCTCTGCGGGTGGTGAGCCCACAGGAGGAATATATAAAAATATAAACTATTATTTTATTATAGTACAGTATATTATAGTATAGTATAGACATCACAGCATTTTATGGGCCAATGTTATTTAATACAGATGGAGGCAACTAAAATTAATATTGTTCAGCTGCAGATTTTTGTTGTAATATAACATGGTCTTGGGTCTAGTCAATAATAGAAATGATCAAGTTGCATATTTACCTTTTTATACGCCCGTGATAAAACGGGACGTATTATGGTATGGCGCTGTCCGTCCGTCTGTCTGTCCGTCCGTCTGTCTGTGGACACTTCAAAGCTTTGAAGTCTTTGAAGCTTTGTCTTCATGAAGAGGCAAAATATCAATGTGCTTTTCTGTTGTTTACAATGTATAGGATTATTGTTTCCCTCTTGCCGTAGATCTGAACTCTCTTCTCAAATGTTCTGCTGCTGAAAGCGAGAACAACCCACATTCTCTGCTTCTTTGAGCTTTGACACATTAAAGCTTTGTAGTGTCTTTAAGTTCTGTTGCTGCAATCTGATTGGTGGAATTCCGATTCTAGAATGTGATGATGTCATACTCATACTCCTACTGCAAGAGCCAGATTTCCCTATTGATTATCCGTCTGTCTGTCTGTCCGTCTGTCCGTCTGTCTGTGGACAATTTCTTGTCCGCTCTAACTCGACAACCGTCTCACCTAGGAATGTCAAACTTCCAAACTGCACCAACAATTCATCTTTAACTAGGTTTAACAAATTCTAACTTAATTCTATATACAATAATTCAAAGTACGGGCGTATTTTGCCCCGCTGGCGGAGCTCTTGTTAAAGATGAATTGTTGGTGCAGTTTGGAAGATTCCAATACTGGCGTTCTATGGCACATACCGGTAAGCACAATAAGGCAGTTCACTACCAATATAATAATAACAAGTGTGAACAAGTCACACGCCCGTACTTTGAATTATTGTATATAGAATTAAGTTAGAATTTGTCAAACCTAGTTCAAGATGAATTGTTGGTGCAGTTTGGAAGTTTGACATTCCTAGGTGAGACGGTTGTCGAGTTAGAGCGGACAAGAAATTGTCCACAGACAGACGGACAGACGGACAGACGGACAGACGGACAGACGGACAGACGGACAGACAGACGGACGGATAATCAATAGGGAAATCTGGCTCTTGCAGTAGGAGTATGAGTATGACATCATCACATTCTAGAATCGGAATTTGCCTCTTCATGAAGACAAAGCTTCAAAGACTTCAAAGCTTTGAAGTGTCCACAGACGGACGGACGGACGGACGGACAGCGCCATACCATAATACGTCCCGTCTTACAACGGGCGTATAATAATTCAAAGTACGGGCGTATTTTGCCCCGCTGGCGGAGCTCTTGTTTACACCTAAGGTCACATGAGATATTCTTAAAGCAGCACTATGTAACTTTTTTGGTACACAACTTCAAGCGGGTAAATGAGAAGGGGAAACAACTGTAACATGGTTAAAAGTCTGAAAAGTAAATTTTGCATGATCTTTAACTACATTTGATTTGACCATAAAAGTGACATAGTGCACCTTTAATGAACTGAGAATTGGTCATTACCTCGACTTTGCACCGGTGCTGCTGCTGCACGACACTGGAGACAGTGCAACTTTGTTTTTTCTCTGTTGAAGATGAGAAAAATATTCAAATACATCTGAGTACACATGGACATGCATCATTAAAGGTGTGTGTGGACTACGTACCCTGAAACGCTGTGTGTTGAACTCCTGGCTGTAGAGGAGTTCGTCGTCTTCAGACGTGTAATCTTTGTTTCTGCGAGTTGCGTAGTTGTGTATCAGTCGAAGGTCTGAGTTGAAGTGAGTTTCTCAGGACCTGTGTCGCCCTTATATACTTATAGAACCCTTTATAAGAGACTCTTGATGATGTCACAAAGAAATAGAATGTCTGACGGAACGTGTTGCCAGGTGACGCCAGGTGAATCTTTCCTTATATGGACATGAGTGCGTTGCCATAGTTACACAATGCTGAATGTCAATAATTACATTGGAAGTGTCTGAATGTCCATCCTAGGCCCTAAACCCCAAACACTACACTGACCTGCACTCTTTAGTGAACTCTATAGAACCTCATTCACTGAGGTCCAGACGCAGTTCACGACTTTGAGGTCACATGTGTATTAGACCTCAATTAGTCTTGATTTAGACCTTATTTAAAACTGGTGTAGACCTGGTTTAGACCTAGTTTAGTCCTGGTTTACTTTTGGTTTAGATCTGGGTCAGACTTTTAGTAATTAGACATGGTTTAGCCCTATATTAGTCCTGGTTTAGACCTGGATTAGTCCTGGTTTAGTCCTGGCTTAGACCTGATTTTGTCACTGTATTTCTCCAGGTTTAGTCCTGTACAGTATATTAGACCTGATTTAGTCCTGGTTAAGACTTAAACAATGGTTTTGTCCTCTAGTGGTCCTGTTTTAGACCTGGTTCAGATCGGGTTTAGACCTAGTTTAGACCTGATTTAGTTTTGGTATAGACCTAGTTCAGATCTGGCTTAGCCCTATATTAGTCCTGGTTTAGACCTGGTTTAAATCTGTATTAGTCCTGTATTAGAACTGTATTAGAACCCCTCGGAGGAATAAGATGGACTCAAGCAGCCCCGACTTTGAACTACACTAAATGTGAACTGTGCCTGAGTGAACTGTGGTAGTAGTTATTACCCCACAGAAGTAAAATTCCCCCCTCTTTAAGCAGGGCTCTACAGTGCGCCCATTTCACTCGCATCTCTCGCTCACGGCACTCGAGTATCAAAGTACGTCTTCCTCTTCCAAAACCAAATAAACTAAAGTCTGAAACAAGCTCACTCAAAATACTCTGAAACTGGTCTAACAAGACACACAAGCAACTCCAGGTATGTTTGTGATGAGGAATCATAATTTGTGATGATATAACATTTATCTCCAAGGAGACAAGCAGGTGTTGCCAAACTTACAAATCGCCAAAGTTATCTGTAGAGAAGTGACACAGCTCCCAGCATTTTTATGTAATAAAAACATTTATTTGAATAAATGCAAGACAGGTTTAATGCCTTACTGAGAAACATTACAGGCAAAGCATTTAAATCTCCATGGTGACAGAACCCCCATAGAAAAGTACTATGATACTTTTCACCAATAATTTTTGTGAGACATCAGTCATAGAACACATGCAAAGTTCACTGGTTCTTTATTTAGTCATCTATTTTATTCAGAGGAAGTAAACCCACTGTTATTTTTTGTGATTAGGTTAAAAAAAAACACTGAAAAATGTTAAATGATTAATGGTACGAGATGATGGTTTTACAAACCATAATGAATCTCTTTACAATGTGGTGGATTATCCCTTCAGTCAGTTTGTTAAAAATATGACTCTGCGATTCTGTTTGTTATTTATATACTGAATAGAAGCAATAACAATGAGATAAGAGACTGAAATATGAACTGGTTAATTTAATAGAAGAGCAGAAAATGTCATTGTCACACCGCCCTATGACCAACAGGAAATCGGCCATATTGGATCAAAAATTCACCGCCGTTTTGACTGCGTGTACGCCAAAGTCTTCAAGTGTCTTGGTTTTGGTCCAAACGAGCTCAGATTTGACACGTCACATCTACAGATGTGGGTCCACAAATGCATCATTTTTCTCAGCGCAGTTTTTCACGGTTTGTCCATAGCACGCCGGCGAATAACGCCTTAGTTTCCTGTTTCTTTGATGCCCTCTCACGGCCACAGGCTTTGGCCTACAGAGCTCAAACTCACATCACTATTGTGTGATCCCGGCCTGAATGTGATAAAATATGAAATATAATAAAAGTGAACTCTGTAGCGCCACCTAGTGTATACGTGAAACGTCAACATTATCGGATTTGTACCAAATTTGGGGATTCAATTCTCTGTATCAAAGCAAGCAAAACAAGAGCTCCTCCAGCGGGGCAAAATACGCCCGTACTTTGAATTATTGTATATAGAATTAAGTTAGAATTTGTCAAACCTAGTTAAAGATGAATTGTTGGTGCAGTTTGGAAGATTCCATTACTGACAAGGTTTTCGCAAAGGGTCGTGCCGTGACCTTGACCTTTGACCCTGTGACCTTGAAATCAATAGGGAACATCCTTGACCCATGGGGTGTCCAGCCATGAAGTTTGACATTCCTAGGTGAGACGGTTGTCCACAGACGGACAGACGGACGGACGGACGGACGGACAGCGCCATACCATAATACGTCCCGTATTAGAACGGGCGTCCATCCATCCATCCATCCATCTTCTCCCGCTTAATCCGGCTGGGTCGCGGAGGCAGCGTGCTGCCCAATACTCATAGCACCTGACCCCCCCTATGAACCCCTCTGCAGGTGGTGAGCCCACAGGAGGGTGAACAACATGGTCCTTGAACGGGCGTATAAAAATATATTATGGATATGGAGTGTTTCCCACGGTTGGCCAGCAGGGGCTCAAAGACTCCCCCAATAAATAGTTCCAAAATTACTACACGCACAGACTTTCTCTGATTGTGCTGAAATCTGAATCACTAAAGCTTGATCATGACCTGAATATAATACACTATAAAGTATATGAAAAGTGAACTCTATAGCGCCCCCTATCCAGACATGAAACATCAACATTATCGGATTTGTACCAAATTTGGGCAATAAATTCTCTGTGTCAAAGCAAACAAAAAAATATATTATGGATATGGGGTGTTTCCCACGGTTGGCAAGGAGGGGCACAAAGACTCCCCCAATAAATAGTTCCAAAATTACTACACGCACAGAGTTCGTCTGATTGTCCTGAAATTTGAATCATTAATGCCTGATCATGACCTGAATATAATAAACTATAAAGTATATAGAAAAGTGAACTCCTACCCAGACATGAAACGTCAACGTGATCAGATTTGTACCAGATTTGGGGAATACATTCTATGCGTGTCTACGACCAAAAAAATACATTATGGATATGGGGTATTTTCCATGGTTGGCCACAAAGGGCGCAAATACTCCCCCCCCAAAATATGTTTAAAGGTGCACTATGTAACTTTTCTGTTGGAGGGTCTGTTTTTATGCACAGTCTTAGTCTGACAGTGCTCTTGATTATAAAAGTCATGTGACCTGTGGCCTAGTTTCTATAATTTGGCTCTAGATCGTTCCCATTTTCAAATATTAAAGGTGCCCTATGTAATTTTTCTGGGGGACGAGCTGTCGGGAGGAGAGAGTCGTGCCAGGGCGGTCACAAGACCTCAGCGGTTGCCTGACATGGGCCGAGGGGCCATCATTGCCGCGAGCGGCTTTAATTATTATTATACGCCCGTTCTAAGACGGGACGTATTATGGTATGGCGCTGTCCGTCCGTCCGTCCGTCTGTCCGTCCGTCCATCTGTGGACACTTTAAAGCTTTGAAGTCTTTGAAGCTTTGTCCGCGCTCTAACTCGACAACCGTCTCACCTAGGAATGTCAAACTTCATGGCTGGACACCCCATGGGTCAAGGATGTTCCCTATTGATTTCAAGGTCACAGGGTCAAGGTCACGGCCCGACCCTTTGCGAAAACCTGCACGTCGCTCTTGCTAACTGTGATCGTTTCCATCTCTGTCTTTTTATCTTCCATCTCTGTCCTTTTATGTTACGTGCCGTAGATCTGAACTCTCTTCTCAAATGTTCTGCTGCTGAAAGCGAGAACAACCCACATTCTCTGCTTCTTTGAGCTTTGACACATTAAAGCTCAGTCTGTGGACACTTCAAAGCTTTGAAGTCTTTGAAGCTTTGTCTTCATGAAGAGGCAAAACATGTGGGGCATGCGCCGATATATATATAAGGTATACTGTATTTGTGTATTTTATTGTATATTTTTGTATCGATCCATGCTGTAGGTCAGTGGTATCAATTTTATGTGACTTCAGGTTTTTTCACACTTGTTCTTTGATTTTATCTACCAGATACCAAATACAGAAATTGGTCTGACACATAAATTTTCTCTTAAACAGCGATCTATGCCCTGTGTCTCACCGGGTCCTTCCACTAAAGTACGGGCGTATTTTGCCCCGCTGGCGGAGCTCTTGTTTTTATTATTTTTCTCCTAACGCACTCACCCATTTTTCACCCAGTGAACAATGACGAAAACGCACGAAATTTGGCCATGTGTTAAAGACTCCGCTTCTCTAACTTTTGGCTATTTCCATTTTCAATAAATAAATAAAATGGCTCGTCAGCGCCCCCTAATGAGACAAAAATACATTAGGGAATACGAATGACACCAAAAAAATGTGCACATAGAATCATGAAATTTAACACAGAAGTTGATCATGACAAGACAAGTAAAAAATATTGTTATGGCCACGCCCCCTGACACACCAGAAGGCGGCCATCTTGGATTAAAGTTAGCTAAGATGAAACACACTCCTCCGCGGGCGTCACCTGAACGGCCTCAAATTTGGTCCACATTATCATCAAAAAATATCCACATATCCCAAATCCTTCTGACGGTCTCTGAGCAGTGAAGCCACAAATCATGAACTCAACTTTTGGATATTTACAAATTGCTCCTATTTGCTCAAACAAACTGATTTCAATGAAATTTGACACAGTTCTTAAAGTCTCTGCCCTAAAGCTACTGAATGTGAAAAATATTAATTTGGTGCAATAGCGCCCCCTACAGATTGAAATAAAACGTGACCCCGCAAACACATTCAAAAACGTTCAAAAACTCACCAAAGAGAAAATATAGGGTTCATGCGTGGGGATCAAAAAATGGAGATAATACGCCACCTCGAATATTAGGCTCCGCCCACTCCTGTGGGAGCTGTCCCAGTTGAATTTTGTCGTAGAGCCACGAAATTCAGTACACACACTCGTCACATGAAGACAAACAAAAAATATTGTTATGACCACACCCCCTGACAAAGCAGAAGGCGGCCATCTTGGATTGAAATCTTCAAAATGCAGAGTTCGCATTTTTGCTCATGTTGCGTTTGAACGCACTCCTCTGAAGGCTCTTCACCCACAGGGCTGAAAATCACCGTACATCATCTAGAGAAGTGCTGAAAATCACCGTACATCATCTAGAGAAGTGCCGCTTCAAAAGTTTGATCAATTTTTTTGAAAACTGTCACGGTTTACGTGCAGCGAAGCTGCAAAGTTCAATCAAAATTTAGACAATATTCAATGTGAAGATTTGTTCCTGTTGGCACAGACTTAGTCCGATCGTGCTGAAATGTGAATCACTGATGCTGATCTCGGCCTGAATATAATACACTATAAAGCATATGAAAAATTACACTATAGCGCCCCCTAGACATGAAACGCCAACATTATCGGATTTGTACCAAATTTGGGAATTAAATTCTATGTATGACTACGAGCAAAAAAATACATTACGGACATGGTGAATTTTTCACTGTTGGCTACCAGGGGCGCACAGACTCCTCAAAAATCGTTTAAACGTGCACTATGTAATTTTTCAGAAGGAGGATGTGTTGGCCTTGGAAATTTGAATCACTAATACGTGATCTCGGCCTTTCTGTGTGGAGTTTGCATGTTCTCCCCATGTCTGGATGGGTTTCCTCCGGGCACGCCGGTTTCTCCCATCAACTCAAAACATGCCAGCTAACATCAAGGACCATGACGTCCACCCTCCTGTGGGCTCACCACCTGCAGAGGGGTTCATGGGGGGGAGGGTCAGGTGCTATGAGTATTGGGCAGCACGCTGCTCCCTCAACCCAGCTGGATTAAGCGGGAGAAGATGGATGGAGTTTGTGGGGTGCGGCGTAGGCGCACGCGAGGGCCGTTCATTGCCGCTTGCGGCTATATTTTTCTTTTGTGTTCATGTGCGTCTTATTTCTAAAAGTTTGCTCTTAAAGTTTCCGATAAATAACAAACACTAGATGTGAAAAGTCAAATGACATTGTATTTTTGCTCTTTTTTCCCTGATGTGTTTGTGAGGAAGCTCTTCACGCTGCTTTGTTTAAAATCTCCCACAATGAGACACTCAAAGATGCAGCTTTGAAAAGACGCCTGGGCTGCTTATCAGCTTTTAATGTCAGAGTGTGGAATTCTAAGTGTGATCTAGATTACAAACTTCTGCAGTACTTAACGAAGATGTGAGTCATTCTGTGTTCAGATGGGTGTGATTGACAGGTGAAGTAGCAAATCAGGGACCAGCTATATCAAAACAAACATGGCTGCTAATGAGAGAAAGAGTAAATAAAAAATTATATAGCAGGGAAATAGAAAAAAAAACTGAATTTTTGCAGAATCAATAAGTGAAGCACTAAACTCTAATCAGCCAGAAATGATGAACAATGCGATGCGATTGGACGATCATGTTTGGCTCTGATTCAAAACCATAAACTGTGTATATGGGTCAATGACGTATAAGGATTTTCAACAGGCAAATTTTAAAATATAAAAAGTATTAGTTTGTATTGAACTTTTTCAAATATTTCCAGTGTCAGGTGCATAAATCTGTGTTTAACATTTATATGAAGCATTTTTAGTGTAAAATCATGTGGTGCGACCGAGAATAACCTTAGAATAGTTTTATTTTCTAAAACATGTTTGGAATATTAATCTAAGTTCTGAGTAATATGAAGTGTATAGAGACAAAATGTTGGATTTCTTTAGATTTTTAATGCATATTGATATTTTCTTTTGCTCCAATATGACAGTCACCTGCTTGTGTTTAATGAACTTGTGTTTACTGCCCTGTAAAATGCATCAAATGAAGAAATATGCCTAAAGAACCATTCACCCAAGTCGACTTTGTCTGTTATTAAACTCCAGCCATAGAATTCCTGCTGTTATTAGTCGCACCACATGATGCACGGTCGCACCATATGACATTTGAACACTTTAAGTACAAAAAACATGCAGAATAACTCAGGATTTCTGAAAAAAATTATTTGGTTCCATGGAGGTCAGAGGTACAACAGAAATGTGCTGAATTATTATGAAATTTGAACCTTTTTATCTGAGGAAATTGCAAATGGACAGAAAATGTATGCATAACTAATCCAGTAGCCTGTGCATTCCAAATAGGAAGTGAGCATTGGGACACTTCAGACTCCACTGACTCTGGGTCCAATTGACTTTACATTAAAAAAAAAAAGTGTAACATCCCTCAGTCTTCCAGGTAGAATTCATGGCAAAAGGAGAAATTCAATTTGTGGACAAAAGCTTAATTTTGTTTTTGGTCAAAATATTTCTCACACTGACTTATATCTGCCAGAAGGAGCTAACTACTATGAAATTATTCTGAAACTAATACTACTACTTGTTTACGGTTTCTGCTCAATAGGCCAGCTAACTAACAGAAACTGTGAACAAGTAGGTGCGTTAGTTTCAGAGGAGTTTCACTGTAGATAGCTTCTCCTTTCAGGCAGATATAAGGCCATGTCCTCCAGCATTTTGGCCAGAACTGAAGAAGACCAAAATAAACTTTTGTCCAGTTGGCAAATTGAATTTCTCCTTTTGCTTTTACATAAAAAATTGCCGCCACTCTCTCTGTAACTGATGCACTGAGCCTCATCTTAAAATATTCATATTAACCCAATTCCTCGATGGGCTGACTGACTGCATCACCAGCTACATAAACTTCTGTGTGGACTCAGTTGTCCCAACAAAGACTGTGAGCTGTTATCCAAACAACAAGCCATGGATAACCAAGGACATTAAAGCCACACTCATTGAGAAGAGGAAGGCCTGCAGCTCGGGAAACAAGGAGGAGGCCCGGGCTGCTCAGAAGAAACTGAAGGTGCAGCTGAGCCAGGCCAGACAGAGACATGGGAGGAAGCTGGAGTGGAAACTTCAGCAGAACAACATGAGGGAAGTGTGGAGCGGCATGAGGACCATCACGGGACACAAGCCGACCCGAGGGGAGCGTTGAGGAGGCGTGAACACAGCTAATGAGTTCAACATCTTCTTCAATCGCTTTGACACTGCAGGAACTGTCCAGGTCCAGCCAGCAGCAGTCAGCCCCCTACCCCTCCCTCCCCCGTCTCCTGTGGAAGACCCAGTTCACACCTCAGACGACACCACCCCTCCCCCTCCTGACACCTCCACACGGACTGTCACTGAGGAGCAGGTGAGGTGTCAACTGCAGAGACTGAAGGCCGGGAAAGCACCAGGACCTGATGGAGTGAGCCCCAGAGTCCTGAAGGGCTGTGCTCCCCAGCTCAGTGGTGTCCTGCACCAGATCTTCAGCCTGAGCCTGAGTCTTCAGAGAGTCCCCCTGCTGTGGAAGACATCGTGCCTCGTCCCTGTCCCGAAGACGCCGCGCCCCAGCGACCCTAAGGACTACAGGCCCGTGGCACTGACCTCCCACATCATGAAGATTCTGGAGCGACTCGATCCTGCAGCAGCTGAGGCCTATGGTCCAACATCTGCAAGACCCTCTCCAGTTTGCCTACCAGCCCCACCTTGGAGTAGATGTCGCCATTCTGACCCTACTCCACAGATTCTTCTCCCACCTGGACAAGCTGCCACTGTGAGGATAATGTTTTTGACTTCTCCAGTGCGTTCAACACCATCAGGCCGGCTCTGCTGGCTGAGAAGCTGGCAGTGATGCAGGTGGATGCCTCCTTGGTGTCCTGGATTGTGGATTACCTCACTGGAAGACCACAGTATGTGCGTCTGCAGAGCTGTGTGTCGGACAGAGTGGTCAGCAACACCGGGGCTCCACAGGGGACAGTCCGGTCTCCCTTCCTCTTCACCCTCTACACCATGGACTTCAACTACTGCAGCCAGTCTTGCCACCTTCAGAAGTTTTCTGACGACTCTGCAGTGGTGGGATGCATCAGCGGTGGTGACGAGGAGGAGTACAGGACTGTAGTGGACAACTTTGTCACTTGGGTGAGAGAACCACCTCCAGCTCAGCGTGATTAAGACAAAGGAACTGGTGGTGGACCTTAGGAGGACCAAAGCTGCTGTGACCCCCATCTCCATCCGGGGGGTCAGTGTGGACGTGGTGGAGGAGTACAAGTACCTGGGGGTGTACTTGGACAATAAACTGGACTGGAGCAGGAACGTGGACGCGGTTTACAAGAAGGGCCAGAGCCGCCTCTATTTCCTGAGGAGGCTGAGGTCCTTTGACATCTGCAGGACAATGCTCAGGATGTTCCTACGAGTCTATGGTGGCCAGTGCCATCATGTGCGCTGTAGTGTGCTGGGGCAGCAGTCTGCGGCGTGAGGGACACTAATAGACTCGAGAAGATCATTAGGAAGGCTGGACATGTTGTGGGGGAGGAGCTGGACTCTCTGGCGGTGGTGTTGGACAGGAGAATACTGGACAAAATCTGGACTATTCTGGACTCTCCCTCCCACCCCCTCCACAAGGTGCTGGCCAATCAGAGGAGCTCTTTCAGCCATAGACTGCGGCTGCCGCGCTGCTCCACTGAGAGACACAGGAAATCTTTCCTGCCTGTCGCCATCAAACTGTTGAACGCTGCACTTTAACTCACAAACGACTCAATCCTTTTCATCCTATTCCCTGCTCACACATGTATATAGTCATAAATAGGTCAATGATGTAAATAATTTCCCAGAGAGAGCTATTTTTATCTTTTATCTTATTGTATTTAGCTTATTTTGTAACTTGTTTGATGTACATGCTCTTGGTCGGTTGCATCTGTGACAAAGAAAATTTCCCCTCGGGGATGAATAAAAGTAATTCTGATTCTGATTCTGATTCTGATTTGCTTGATCTTGGTGTTTTTATTTCGCTGTTTAGTCAGTAAATAAATTCTTATTCCTAATTTGGAACTCATCTCCATATCCACTTCTGTAAACTGCTAGCCTCTGTGAGCTTCATTTGACTGGAACTGAGCACTATGGGTTAGTCCACTTCTTTGCGTATGTGGCCCAATTCAGATCTTTTTGTATGTATCCAATGTTTTTATGTAGTTGTTCACATTACTCCTCTCTAAACAGGCCACAGTGAGTCCAAAATTCAGCTGCCAGACTCACTGCTTCCAAAGAGAGACCATATTAGAGAGACCAAATGTTATTGTTTGTGTTTAAAGCTTTGATTGGACTGGCCCCACAGTACGTTTCACACCTCATCCAAATGTACACCCCTGAGAGCTCTGAGGTCCTAGAGCTCCAGCTCCAGCTCGTGATGCCCAAGACGAGACGTAAAACCAGGGGGACGGGGACTTCACTGTGGCCGGCCCCAAACTCTGAAACGTGGTCCTCTGTGACTTTTATTTTTTATTTGATTGCTTTTATTTATTTGTTGCCTTTCTATGGTTTTGCACTTATTTTACTTCACAGGTTTTATTGTTTTAAGACTAGTATGATTAAATCTGAGTTTTTTTTTGTTTAGTTTTTTTTTTTATCATTATTTTTATTATTGTTGTTCTTGCTAGTATTTGTGCAGCACTTTGGAAACTGTTTATGAAATGTGCTAGAGAAATAAAGTGGATTGGATATTACAACAATAATGCAACTCTTGTTTATGACTAATATGAACGGAAGGCAGCCCCAAAGCGACCTGCATGCGTACAACAGCACACAATGTCAGACTCTGTGCTCTGTTTGCGGAAGTAAACTATTCCACGACCCAGAGTCATCGCAGTTCTGGTGCATTTGTGTTTTTTAGGTTATTTGTTTAACAAATGTGAGACATGCGTCACTGTCACTGTGTCTCCCACTGTCTGTGTCTGTTCACACTGACATCAACAAATCAGATACAGATCACATAGGGGTAAAAAAAATCAGATTTGGCCTGGAGTGTGAATGTAGGCGATGTTCGAGGCACAGTGGAAAGTGTTAGGAGCAGACTGACATCCCTCTGTATGAAAATACACCGATATGATGGATTTTCCATTCAAGTAAATTATAAATCCTATTCACAAGAGATTAGTGTTACCTGTGGACTTTTGGTGATTTGTAATACCGTAAAATACCAAATAGTTGCCAGGGCGTTTATTTGTTTCAATCACTTAACAGACCAGGCTTTTATTTGAGACCAAGCGTCAATTTGGGGCAGGAGATTTATTCCTTCCTCACAAAAATCTGCTCAGCAAAACTGGGAAAATCTGGAACTCAAATTCGTTTAACCAGTATGACTAGAATTTAGGCGACTTTCTATACAGACAAAGGCGAGTTCAGTTGAAATGTTACATCAAAGAGCTGTTTTTTTCAGCAATTTTAGTTTATGCAAATTAGCCATGTGGTTTTAAGTTTAATTTCTGTGCATCAGCTGACACAAGGAGAGCTGTTATTTTTCCATCGCTTATAGTTTATGCAAATGAGCCATGTGGCTTTAAGTTTGGTAGAGACGACGTGAGCATCAGTCCTGCGTCCCGTTGTTGCAGCACGACCTCTGTCTTCAGCACGGACATTAGCCTCACCGTTTATTTGGAACCGGTGCTTATTTATCTGAATGTACACCTGCACCCGACGTTTAAAGGGGACCCAGCGGTTAGTTGGAACCCGGTTCTGGTATTTTAGGGTAATTGTGGAGGATTCCTGAGATCTTAATCCTGTGCGATTGTGCCATGTCTATAATTGGTAAATTAAAAATTCTGCCTCAAATGACCTACTATATTTGGCCAAAAACACACGTCTGGTGATAATACTAGACCCATACGAATCTGCGTCTCAGTGTTTGTTGTTGTAATTGCACCTTTTCTATCTCTTTGTTTTCTTTTCACGTTCTTTTCTCTTTCAATCTCAGTCAATGTTGGTAAAATTGAGTCATTTAAGGACTTCGCTTATCCCGACATGTAAATGTGCGGCGAATAACATAGAAGTGGGGCGGTAATTTACAAATTACCTAACGTCTCCAAGTTGTACTTATCCCATGTCAATAGGGCTAAAGAGAGTTTATTAACCAGAATCATTGAAGTGAAACAGATGACATCACAACATTTGGCATTTTAGCAGTGAGTGAATGGTGAGTAATGACATTTTCTCCTGCAAGAACTCCAAACACGTCTACAATGTGAGAGCGCTGTTACACACTAATACCATGTTCCCCCTTTTCATGGCCTAAAGTGAATTTTCCATGTCCTTACGGCACCTCCATGTGAAGAATTGAGCACTTTTAGGGCTAAATATGAAATGTGAACTCTTTCCACTTACCTTATGGTTTGGTATTAGTTTTTATACGCCCGTTGTAATAAGACGGGACGTATTATGGTATGGCGCTGTCCGTCCGTCTATCCGTCTGTGGACACTTTAAAGCTTTGTAGCGTCTTTAACAAAGCTTTGTAGTGTCTTTAAGTTCTGTTGCTAGGTTTGACAAATTCTAACTTAATTCTATATACAATAATTCAAAGTACGGGCGTATTTTGCCCCGCTGGAGGAGCTCTTGTTAACATTCACAATCCTGTCAGTGCATTTATTGTCTCTTTTAAACAAAACACCTTATTGTGTATTGTCCTGTTGGAGTGGCTGGTGCTGACATTCAGAAATAATCATAATAGTTCAATGAGAAGTTAACACAAAGTTCACTCACTAATACTAAGAGACGTGAACACATCAGATCTGTGCTGCTGTGTGACCTGCACTGGCTCCTGTCTTCTATCGAGTGCAATTTAAAATGTTATTAACTGTGCTTAAATGTTTCCACTCTTTGGGTCCAGTCTATTTGAGGGAATTACTGGAGCCCTCCACTCCTCCCAGAGCCCTGAGATCAGCCGACCAGCTCCTGTTGGTTGTGCCCAAAACTAGGCCAAGACGAGAGGAGACAGAGGCTTTTCTGTGGCAGCGCCTGGACTGTGAAACATCCTTCCTCTTCTGTCAGATCCTCTCAGTCTGTAACGCAGTTTAAGACCAGACTGATATGTAAATGAGCTGTGAATATAAGTGTGAATTATCAGCATTTAGCAGATCATTAATTACCGCGGCGCACATGCTTTTACTGCTAAAAGTTAATAGCAGTAGTTTACTTACAGTACTCTCTTTACAAGCTAGAATATCACACAAATATACTATTAGACTGTCTTTAAATATGACGTAAAGAGGCAGAAGAACAATAAATGTCGCCTAAATAAACCCAATTGAAAATCCAATAGAGCCAAACCTAAGTTTTATAAACAATTGAAGATTTACAGAGAAATTTTACGTCATTAATATATCGGCGATTATATCGACAGCTCCAACTCCCATTTTATTGGTATCATATCGGCAGCAACAAAATCCATATTGGTCGGCCCTACTCTGTATATATGTTTGTTTCTTCTGTCTTTGTTAACTTTTATGTGAAGCACTTTGGTCAACCGAAGTTGTTTTAAATGTGCTATAGAAATAAACTTGGATTGAATTGAAAGTTGTAGTTGCATGAAAGAGATCCCATGACTTTTACTAAGTTTTCATTAAATTAACAAATTTCCATGACTTTTTGTCATAAAATAAAATCACAAACAGTGAAAGTACTCGACAATTTATAAATGCCAATCTCCTACCTAATTGAGGATTAAGTCACCTGAGCCAGCTTCAAAAATAGGCCCTTGACAAGTCGTTTTTACGTGCACGGGAGAGAGAGAGCTAGAATGGCGCTGGCCCACAGCACGTCCCATCCTGGTCCCGGACCATCTCTCTCTCCAAGATCATCTCTCTCCCCCAGCTTTTTATTGAAGGCATTGTGTCATCAAAATACATCATGGTCAGGATACATCATGTGTTAGGTTTACAATATACAGCATGGTCAAAGTATATCATGCGTTAGGTTTACATTTCATCAGATAAGCACAGATATATGGTCTGAGGAGTCACCCTGGACCCTCAGCAACAGAGTGCAAGAGTTCAAATGTCTGGTTTTCAGATATAGTGCTGTCATGCCACACAGATTCTTAACAAAGGCTCATTCATGCACTGAGCCTGGTTTATATCATTCCTTGAGACTGCCTCTTACCCTGGGAACCCTGTAAAACACACAAACTCCAACAACTCTGCTGCTGTTTAGTTTGTGCCATACACTGTACAGAAGTGAAGGCGTATCTAACCCTCTAGCCGTGTTCTGAGTGAGCACGGGCACAAATTTGCGTCATTGAGTCTGGTTCTAATTGACTATCTATTGAAAAAGTGGCACCCTGCTGTAAACTCTGCAGTCAGGCTCATTATTCAGACCGTAAAATGTTTGTTTACACCCACTCTAGATGATACTGATGTTTTTAATTTGTTAATTTGTCCATAAATAAAGATATGAAATCAAGTACCAATCAAGAAGTGTGGAACATATTTTATTTTTTGCTCTTTAAATACCTACTTACCTCATTTGGCTCTCCATGAACTTTGCATGTTTTTCCCCAATGTAAAAGTGGAGCTTCTGTCCCTGTTTTACCTCTTCCATTTGGCCATGCATCCACAGCCCTCCTCCCACCAGCTGTTAGGTGTAATTAACATGTAAAGAAACCTGTTCCTACCACAGCAACACTGCAGATCTGTGCAAAATGTTTAATAATATAAATAAATACTGTTAAGTGACCAGACACCAGCTGAGCAAGTGTAAAACCGTGATTCATTCAGTATAGGGATTTAAACTGCTAATGAGGTACGTTTGGAGTATTTATTTAGAGACCTCATTCTGCACTGACAAAAAGGAATATAACGACATAATTATTATTTATGGTAAACTATGCACACTGGAGTTACAGCATCAGACAAATGGTCATCAATAGCCTTAAATAATAAAGATGGATGTGACGTGGATGTGAAGGACGGGAGAACAGTGGGCAAACCATCTCTCGTAATAACAGCTCTTGTTTTGTTTTTGTTTTCATAGGGACCAGAAAACCTGGCAGTGCCACTGGCTGTTTTCACCATTACCAGTTTGCACCCACCTTCATACCAATTTTAATTTCTTCTCGATGATACACGTAGGATTCAACAAAATTGTGTGTAATTATTTGGGTAGTGTAACAAACAGGGTTAGTTTGTTACCTATAAGTAACACTCAGCATCTTCACCCTTCACTAAGACACTTTAAAACACTGCACATTTAATAATACACAGCACTTTAAACATTTATTGTCTTTCCTTTTACTGCTTTTAATCCTGAGGCACAGTGGCTCTTTAACTGACAGCTCCTGGGCCCTGGAAGAAAAGGAGACATGATTAATTAACCATCCATCCATCCATCCATTTTCTCAGGCAGGCTAAGCAGGGACTCCCAGATTTCCTTCACCCCAGACACTTCCTCCAGCTCCTCTGGGGTGACCCTGAGGTGTTCCCAGGCCCAGAGACATAGTCCTTCCAGAGTGTCCTTGGTCTTCCCCGGGGCCTCCTCCCAGTGGGACATGCCCAGAACACCTCCTGAGGTGTCCAGGAGGCATCAGAACAGATGCCCTCCCCTCAGTTGCACCTGTCAACGTGGAGGAGCAGTGGCTCTAATCCGAGCTCCTTCTGTGTGACTCAGCTCCTCGCCCTATCTCTAAGGGAGTGCCCGGCCACTCTGCGGAGGAAACTCATTTCGACCCTCATTTTTTTCCCTTTCCCTGTTTTTGCCATTGTAGTTTTAGCGAAGTTTTACCCTTACCGCCTCCACACATCATTCTGTGTTCTGCTGCTGGAGAGAAAACTGCTGCCTGCCTCCATATTGCACATTACATGTTTTGCCCCTGCAATGTTTTTTAGAACTATTAAAAACCAAAAAAAAAGTTAAGCTGTGGACTACATCTCACGTCTTCGTCTTTGTTTTTAACCTTTCTCACTGAACCCCAACCCTCAACCTCCATCACAGGTACAAATGGAAAAAAAAACAAAAAATACAAAACGTGCTGTTTGCTAGTGCAATGTGCAGCTGTCCATAGGAGGGTTTGACAGCTCCACAACTCTGTTGTGGTGACGTTTACGGTGACGGTCAACTTCCTTTGAGCACCAGAGTTTTCTAACAGGGAAGTCAGGAACTTATTTCTTTTTATTAAGTCATTTTAGATCAATATAGAAATTTAAAATGTCAAAATGAAAAAAGAATGATCCACAGGTGTGATATACTATACTGCCCTACAAAGGCAGAACACCGAACACCATGTTTGGTCAAATATGAGTTAATATCATTTTGGGAGTATTTGAGACCTCTTTTATCATGTGAATAAATATGGTGAAAAATATTGAGCTCAAAATTGACCTTGGACCCTTATTTGGCAGAGTCAAAGATCAGTTTTGAGCTCAATAGTTTTCTCATACAATTTCTTCATTATAGCAACTAGTTGCCAAATTTTGGAAGCATGACCTATTATACTTTATTCTGAACAAAACAGAAACGTTGAAGTCATTTTTTCTGTCTTTTGCCTTTGTAGGGCAGTATCATAGGGTAACGATTTTCAAAATAAAAAACTGGAACATCCCTGGTTTGGGTTGGTTGGTAATAACAAAATTCTGAAACGAGTGCAGAATTAAGGAAAATTATTCTGCACTTGGCATAATGTGAGTCAGTATAGTCACATTTTCTTTGTGTTTTGGTCAGTTCTAAGCAGCTTTTCTGTATTTCAGATTGGTAAAAATAGGGACACCTGGGACATTTCTTGTATAAAACCGGGATAAATCAGTGCTTTTGGATAAATCTGCTGGGAAAGGGGACAGAAAATTGGGGCTGTTGCGGGTCAATAGGGACATCTGGTCACAGTATAACTATATAGCAGAAGTGCAAGCAAATATTTTTTTCCAATTTAACCTTAACTTAAGTAAGAAAAAAAAATCTAAAAGCCTTCTTAGGGCCACAATGGCCGGAAGTGTCACGATGCTGGTAAACGTCACATCCGGTTGATGCTTTTCTGTGACAAAATATCGGTGGAAATGTCTTGCGTATTCTTAATCTGCCCCATCACCAAATCTTCATGCAACAAGGTCGACAAAGAACATATTCTGTCCATGAAGAATTTAACCACAACGATCAAGGGAAGAAAGACGAAAAGAACGATGAGCATTAGTGAACTACTGAGCAACACTAATGGTATGATAATGAATAACTTAAGTAATAAGTAATTCATTAATAAGTAACTTGTGCTACAGATGTTCACAGATTACCATATTTTTCGGACTGACTATAAGTCACTCCGGAGTATAAATCGCACCAGCCAAAAAATGCACAATGAAGAAGAAAAAAAGCATGTATAAGTCACACTTTTTAGGGGAAATGTATTTAAATCAGAGACCAAGAACCGACATTTCATCTTGAAAGGCAAGTTATAGAATTAGATTAATAAAAACAACCCAATAGAGAACAATCCATGTATCATTCGTTCATTTGTTTTTCAATATAGTACCAAAAATAAGAAAACGAAAAAACAACTTTTCTTTATTATTTGCTTCTAAAACCAAAATGAAAAAACGGATAACGATTTATTTATTTTTCATTTTTAATTCATATACGATTCATATATGGGCTGTTAGTATGAAAAATGTAATATATAAGGCGCACCTGAGTATAAGTCGCAGGAAACACTCAAACCCTGAAAAAAAGTGTAACTTATAGTCCGAAAAATACGGTACATGTCGAGCATTTAATCTGCACAAATGTATCTGTCTATGCCAATATCAGCATCAAGAAATCATTTCTTAATTTTAAGTCTAGAGTCAGTCTGAGTTAACAAATCACTTATGTTTTATTCATGACCATAACGTTAGTGTTGCTTAGTAGTTCACTGATGCTCGTCGTTGTTTCCTTTAAGTTTTTGTCTTTCTTCCCTTGATCATTGTGGATAAATTCTTCATGGACAGAATATGTTTTGGTGATGATTTGGTGATGATACGAGAGACATTTCCACAGATACTTTGCCACAGAAAAGCATTAACCTGAAGTGACGTTCACCCGACATCAAGGCACTTAGGGCCACTGTGAAAAAGATCTATACGAATGAAAGATTAAAAACAGTTTAAAGTTTGAATCAAACCAAATCCACAACAGTATGATAGGAACACATGAGTCAGATGTCATGTCCAGTCTTAGCGTTTCCTTCCAGGCTTTTATTTTTATTTAACATTACTCGTACTTTAGCACCATTTTTGTCTGCCTCACTTTTGCACACAGTCTGACCTGAAGATGTTTCCTTTTCTCCCAAACACAGTACAGCACCAGACTGGACAGGTTTCAGATACGTGCTCCTCACCTGCCTTCCCCTCCGCTCATTTCCAAAGTGCTCACTTGAGTTTTCTCCTCTTCCTTTTGGCATTTGCGGCGGGTGAAGAGGAGCCTAATGCCAGGCTTAGCAGCTTATTAGCTGGCCTTTCAGGGATCCAGAGTGCCGCTGTATTTATTGGCACTGTGATATTGAGCGGATCATAACAGAATGTGCATAAATCACCACACGCCACTGAAGGTGAGTAAGGAAATGTATGTAATGGGCGGACTCAGGGGTGACTAAGAGCATTTAGACAGGATCAGGATATTTACAGGCTAAACAAACGCTGCAGGCACAGTTAAGTCCCTCTCAGACTGTCAGTTATGGACACTGGAGAAGTTAAGAGAGCCTGTGGTGAACCATGAGTGGAGAACTTATTTGAGAATGAACTGTTAGCCCCGTCAAATAACAGGCTCCTATAACAGGCTCCTATTTCCTGAAATCTGCAGCTCCATACATGTGCCTAGTGCGTGCAGTGTGGCCTTCCTCACTTTTAATGCATTCTAAAAAAAATACATGTCCAGAAGTTGCAGTTTTTATGCTCGCGCAGGGTAAAATATGTGTGCAGTGTGGAAAAGCACAGGATTAGTATTACCTGGGGACGTCTGGTAATTTGCAAATTACCACCCCATCTCTGTGTTACTTGCAGCGCATTCGCACGGGATAAGCAAAGTCCGTAAATTATGACCGGATATGTCGTAACATCGCATCCGTTTCTATTCGCGGTGCTAATGGCAAGATGGCTGCAGCGGCTCCCGTGACAAGAGCACAAAAACGAAAAAATTACTAAAAATAGGCATTGGACGCGTGACGAGACAATCTGTTTGATTGCTTCGATTCGAAGCCCAGTACCAGAGACAGTTTGAGTCACAACCATACGGTGTGGGAACACATTTATCAAGATCTCCAGCGCCGGTGCCCGACTATAGCAGATTTTGGAGATTGGATGAAAATTAAGGACCGACTGGACTATCTCAAGAGAAAATACAGGGACAGCCTCAAAAATAGTAAGAAGACCGGGTCCGCGCCTGTTCAGTGTCCTTATTTTGAGGAACTGGATGCAGTTTTGGGTAAGCTATAACATTGTGGTTCAGCTGCGACTTTAGCAAATTAGCAGCTAGTTGTCAGCTCGTTATACTAATGTTAATTTCACTCACGCTAAGGATAACGTAACCATGTGACACTCATGTGACATGTTTAGCAATTTGCTACCTGACGAGCAGAATGGAAATTTCGTTTGAAATACCACCATAATCTGTTGTAAAGTACATTTGCTTTACTGTTGTTTTCGATTATGTTTCAGGTTGTAGACCCATGAACAATCCTGGGGAAAACCGGATGGACATAGGGAGTTCAAATGAGGAAGAATCTGAGTTTTGTAAGTACAGTATTATCTAACAGTATCTAATGTTGTAATACTATATTGTGTTGATTCATTTAAATGTTTTTGTACTTTATCTTGAACAGCTTATTGAAGAACCAATAGAAGAGCCAGACAGTAGATTATTATTACTAATTGACATTGCTCAATTTTGTCTGTGCTCAACAGGTGCATCACTGAGTACTGACACAAACACCTCAAGAGAGGAAGGTGCAGAGGATGATGCACAGGATGATGTTGCCAGTGAAGGTTCTGGGGCAACACCTACACGTACAACTACAACTACACCTACACCTACTGAATCAAAGCCTCAAGGTGAGCTCTGATATGTATTGATGTTGTAAGTTTAATTGATCTGTTTAGATTCAATTGAAATTTAATTGCATCATTCAGTGAAATTTGAATCGAATACATGTGGGGTTCAGTATATATCAATTAAGTAGCCTACTTTTTTTTTTCTTTTATGATTTTTACAGCACAGCGCAGAAGAAAGGGGCGGAAAACACAAATGATGGAGGCCCTTGAAAAAGGACTAGATCATTTTTCTCAAAGCAACAATTCATACGAATATGACAGGGAGCGTCTTGAATGGGAGAAGGAGGTAGAGAGAAACAGAACTGAGCTCGATAAGAAACGCCTAGACTTTTAGATGAAGAGGATGGAAGCCGAGGACAGAAGGGCAAAAGACAACAGAGAGCTGATGCTTCAGCTGTTCCAGTGCCTTCGGCCCCTGGCCCCGGTCCCCTTTCCACCTTATATGGCACCTCATGTCTTTCCACCTCCCAACACCTCACCAAGGCCCACCAACTGAAAACATGGGCTACACTACAGCCCCTGGACTGCTCCAGCAGCACATCAGGTGCACTGTTATAATGACTCACCCTAGTTTCACTTAAGTTACATGTTAAGTTACATGTTCTACATGTTCCATAGAAATTATGGTTCAGGTTCATTGCAAGTTGGGAAGTTATTTAAAAGTTATTTATTTTTATGCATGATTTTATAATAATAATAATAATGCATCAGTTTTATATAGCGCTTTTCTGGACACTCAAAGACGCTTTACAGAGCATTATTCATTCACTCCATACCCGGTGGTGGTAAGCTACTATTGTAGCTACAGCTGCCCTGGGGCAGACTGACGGAAGCGAGGCTGCCAATCTGCGCCATCGGCCCCTCCGACCACCACCAACACTCACGCACACACCACTTTCATACTAGGCAATGTGGGTGATGTGCCTTGCCTAAGGACACAATGACAGTTTTTTTGCAACTGGCGCCCCACTGTGGCACCTGGAATTCCTTGTGGTCTCCCATCCAAGTACTATCCAGGCCCGGCCCTGCTTAGCTTCTGAGATCTGACGGGTTCAGGCTTTGACGAGCCGGTATTGCCACATGCACTTGAACAAGAAAACCTTTTGTAAATTTTTTTATTTTAACTTATAAATGTTGATCTTGATCTTGATCTTACCACATTCTATGTTCAGAGAAAAAGTAGCAACAGGAAAGCATTATTTTTTTAACAGGATATTTCATTTTAGATTTTTATTAAACGCTACAACAATTGAGTTTGCCATATGGGTCTTCATTGCATTGTGTGAATATGAGCTACCAAGGCTTCATGCGCTCTGCTGGGGACAGAGCAGGATCATTAGGTGCATCCTGCTGCTCTGGTCCTGCCTCTGGCTGCTCCAACAGGTCTTCCTGGGGTTCCTGGTAGGCAACATTCTGCATCTCACAGAAGTTGCGCAACACTATGCAAGCTGTTACAACATGTTTCATTTTTTTGATTTGAGAATCATTTCTCTTCATGAGGCATCTCCAGCGACCCTTAACCTCCTGAGACCTGAGCTGTTGTCTGGTGTGCATTTTTTATTTCTTCTTACTATTTGTGATAAGTAGGACCTATTAAGTATAATAACTAAACTGTTTTTATACAGGAAGTATTTTGTGCTCCTATAAGAACAATGGGTCGATCTGACTGCGTGACGTCAACAGACACCGTTGTTTTAAAAATGTAAACACACTAAAATGTACAGATAAAACGCATTCTGCTGTTTATTTCAAGCTCCAAATCTGCAAAATGTGACGCAGGCCGACCGTGAGCGGGTTAAAAACACAGACAAAGGGGTGAAAATGCGGTCCAGTTTTAATTTTTTCTGGTTTTCAATCGTGACAAAAAAAGCGGACGTGCAAAAAGTGCAAAAAGGTACAAAATGGAGGCAACAGTTTCCTCTCCAGCAGTAGAACCATCCAGATATTATATATATATATATATATATATACCATGCTGGTTTTTTATTGCTGTAGAGGTTTTTTGTTGATTTCCCTGCCATTTTTTTCATTGAAATTTGGTGTAATATTGTGACATCAGCACAAGATCGCACAGTCCCTCAATATGGCTGACAGGTGAAAGTTAAAAAAAATGGAATACCGTGGTGCTAAGAGGCAAAAATGTAATGTCCTTGTATGAGGCCACAGGGTCTCAAGAGGTTAAGGCGGCCAAATGCATGCTCCACATAGATGCGTGCACGGCTCAGGCAGGCATTGTAGGCTGCCCTCGGTCCCCTTACTGCACCATCTGGGAATGGCTTCATTATGTTGCTGGTCAAGCTGTAAGCAGAATCTGCTACAATCAGTCCAGGTATGTTGACCCCTTGGATATTTCTGGTGAGTAGAGGGAAAAAAGTGCCATCCTCCAGCTTGCGGCACAAACGTGACCACTCAAAAACATAAGCATCATGGCACTTTCTAGGCCAGCCAACATCAAAGTCAATGAACTTGTAAGTGTGGTCTACAAGTCCTTGAAGGAGAATACTGTACCATCCTTTCCTGTTGTAGTAGTCAGTGGGATAGCTCTGTGGGGCAATGACAGGAATATGTGTGCCATCCAAAGCACCAACACACATGGGGAATCCTGTTTTCTTCTCAAAACCTGTCATGATAGCTTTCACTTCAGGGACAGATTTTGGCCTTTTCACATAAATCCTCCGGAGTTCACTTAGTGCCTCACACACCTCCCAGAAGATGTTGCAGGCTGTGCTGGTCCCAATACCAAACAGATTGGCAACATCATGGAACTCAACATTACTGGCAAGCCTGTAGATGGTGAGTGCAACCCTCTTTTCTAGCGTTACTGGTTCCAGCATGTTGGTTGTTTGAGGGTTGACACATGGGTGCAGCTCATCACACAGTTTGTTGCAGGCCTCTTTGGGCATTCTGAAATTAAGGTACCAGTCTTTCTCCAGAAAGTTCTCAAGCACCTCTGTTTCCCAGAAGCTCTGGCCATACATCAGCTATGAAAAGAGGAAGGGCAATTTAGATAAAGGCATCAGCTAACAATAAAGCATAAGCATGTTGGCAGTGGACAGTTTGCAGTGTTGACATACCTTACTGAAGTAAGTAAATAAAAATAAATAAATAATAATAATAATAATAATAATAAATGTGCCTTACCGCATGCTGCTACACACGTCATCCAGATCAACATCCTGCGAGAATTGTCTCTCCTCTTGGATCGCTTGCCCTTTTTGCGTATCGGTTTCCATATAGGGCGATATGAGGCTGTATTATAATTTGCCCCTAAAAAGTGATCAAAACTGCTCATCAAAATTTCTACGACAGCCTCCATTATTCAAGTTGGAAAGAGATATAAAAGGCATGCAAAGCAATATAAAAGGTGCGCAATATATAGAGAAAAGGCCGTGGAAATAAAAGGAATAGACAGAATTACAACAACGCAATTACAACAACAAACAATGACATGCAGATTCGCATGGGATAAGTATTATCACCGAACGTCTGTGTTTGGTGAAATATAGTAGGCGGAATTTTTACTTTTTACAAATTACAGACATGGCACATTCGCACGGGATTAAAATTCAGACATTCTCCGCAATTATTACAAATCACCAAAGGTCCACAGGTAAAACTAATCCCGTGCAAATAGGGCTTAAGTCTAGTTTTCAGATGATGTTGAACCATGACAGACACCATTCTCAAGTAGTTAGAACAGTGGTTCTTAACCTGGGTTCGATTGAACCCCAGAGGTTCGGTGAGTCAATCTCAGGGGTTCGGCAGGGGTCAGACTCACATCCAACTCATATGATTGGTGATGACACGCCCCGTTTGGCCGTTATTGGCTGCAGGAAATTTTGTGCGTGCAATAGTCTGTGACTGTTGTGATGGTGTCGTGTAATTTCTTTCTTAATATTTTCCCTTCATACAAACTATGTCGAGCAAAAAAAGAAAGTGGTTGGACGAATATGTGCAACATGGATTCACATGTGCACCAGTAAATTATATATACCTATGTTTTGAATTTGAAAAAAAAACATTTTATTTTTCTAATCAAGAAGGGTTCAGTGAATGTGCAGATGAAACTAGTGGGGTTCAGTACCTCCAACAAGGTTAAGAACAACTGACGCTGTGTTCCAACTTTTGAATTAATTGATTAATCATTGCATTTATATCGCACCTTTCAAGACAAATCTCTTTACAGTTCATTCTTCATTCACTGCAGACTCGGTGGTGGTGTAAGATACTATTGTAGCTACAGCTGCCCTGGAACAGACTGACAGAAGCGAGCACCATCGGCCCCACCACCATCACTCACACACACTCCACTTTCATACTAGGCAATGTGGGTGAAGTGTCTTGCCTAAGGACACAACAGTTTTTGCCACTGGCGCCCCCCTGTGGCACCTGATTTTCCAGTCTCCCATCCAAGTACTGACCAGGCCTGGCCTTGCTGAGCTTCTGAGATCAGACGACATCAGGCTTTGACAAGCTGGTATGGCCACAGCTGGTATGGACTTTTTTGCTTTTCCAACTTCGCATGCGGTTCTTCCGGCTCCTTCTGACCCTGACTCCCATTGACTTACATCAGAATATTGTGGCCCCTCTCTCTGTAAATGCTGCTGTGAGCCTTGTCATTTTGGTCTTAAAATGTTCGTATTGGCCCGTTCTACATGATTGTTTTTTTATTTTTTTCACTATTTTGACCATCAAAAAAATTTGCTCCTGTAGCCATTAGCATCGCAAACAATTTCACGTCGCACTTGCTTTGTCCACAATTTTTATACCGTCTATGGTCCACACCAACAGATAAATAAAGGTATCAAAGAGGTAACACATGTCTTTTCCGTCATTATTACAGGGTGCCCACAGTCATGGAAATCTTGGGAAAAGGCATGGAAATTGAAAATATCAATTTCCAGGCCTGAAAAAGTCATGGAAGTTTGTAAATTCAATAAAAGTTTTAGAAAAGTCATAGAGTTTTAGTATCTCTTTCACACAACTACAGCGTTCTGTTAAGTTCTCATTAGGCTTTTTATTGTATTATTTCTGAACATAAGCACTAGTCTCTCCAGCAGGACAATACACAATGAGGTGTTTAGTTTAAAAGAGACACAATAAATGCACTGACAGGATTTTGAATGTTAAAAACTCTAATACCAAACCATAAGGTGAGTAGAAAGGGTTCGCATTTCATATTTAACCCTAAAAGTGCTTAATTCTACACATTTAGGTGCTGTAAAGTCATGGAAAATTCACTTTAGGTCATGAGAAAGTCATAGAAAAGTTTAATAACAAGGTTCCCACTCTTTTTTCAGAGTGTTTAAGCATCCACAAAGCCTCCACAGTGTGTTTAACCTGCTCTGAGCGTTAGCAGTCGCCACAAACGTCACCAGCAGCTGCTCACATCCATAGGTCCACATTCAGGGAACTACAATAGTAGATCATATAAAAGTATGTTCAAATCTGTCTTGAAGTGATAAAGAGGCAGCTGACAATAAATCAGGAATTCATTGTCAATTCAGTGATTTACCAAGACTGCTTTTTGAAAATTGCAGTAATAATATTTATTCATATAGTTATGTTTATTAGAAGAGAAATCTTAGCTCTTTTAATATTTAAGAAACAACTAACCAGCTAATGCTACACTATGTAACTTTCTGGTGGTCTACTCTGGAGGGGGGTAGGCGCTGCAGTCGGAGCGGCAGCTGACCTCTGGACCTGGACCAGGTTCTTGCCTATTTTTTTCTGTCAAGAAACAAATAAATAAACGAGCATGTGAAAACAACAATTGTTTTTAAGTGCTTTCAAATATTGTCATGCATTTTTCATAGATCATTGTACATTAAGTTATATAAAAGTTAGAGGTGGAACCAAGTCATTGTTTTGTGAGCCTCAAGTATTTCACCTCAAGTCCAAGTCGAGTCTCGAGTCCCTGTCTCCCTGTCAAGTCCAAGTCGTCTGCTTTGAGCTTCAAGTCATTTCAAGTCTTTAAACCAAAGTACCAAATATATCTTAGATTTTTGTAATTTATATTACTTTTAAACTAAATGGTTCCTTTTTAAATGTCCTGTCAAGATCTTAGTGTGAATCATCACTGTCAGAATAGAAAGAATTCACATTTAAAAGTGCTAAATAAGTTATTTTGTCATGTAGCCTGCACTGAAAGGGAATGAACATGTTCTATGTAATTCTCTCTGTTTTACTGTATTGTACTGTATATTAGTGTATTGCACTGTATATTACTGTACTGTACTGTATTGTACTGTATATATGTATGTAGTACATTTGAGGATATCACATCACAGTTCTTCAGTTCCATCCAAGGGAAAAAATAGAGAAGTGGAAGGAACATGTTCCAGTTTGTTCCTGTAAAATTAAGCATCAAGATTGAAACAGGACTAAACCAGGACTGAACCAGGATCAAACCAGGTCTAAACCAGGATTTAAACAGGACTAAATCAGAGCTGAACCAGGATTAAACCAGGACTGAACTAAGACTGAACCAGAGCTGAACCAGGACTGAACCAGGATTAAACCAGGTCTAAACCAATTTTTCAATTTTATTTCACAATTTCAAAAGGCACACATTCATACATATATGTTACATATGCATTTGACAATATATGGGTCAATGATATGACGCCTACATTTACCCCTATGAACTAACATCAAGGACCATGTTGTCCACCTTCCTGTGGGCTCACCACCTGCAGAGGGGTTCATAGGGGGGGTCAGGTGCTATGAGGATTGGGCAGTAAACTGCCCCCGCGACCCAGCCGGATTAAGCGGGAGAAGATGGATGGATGGATGGATGATATGACGCCTACATTTTCTGTCCAACTGCAATTTCCAAATTTCATAATAATTCAGCACATTTCTGTAGCACCTCTGACCTCCATGGAACCAAATTATTTTTTTCAGAAATCATGAGTTATTCTGCATGTTTTTTGTACTTAAAGTGTTAAAATGTCATGTGGTGCGACCGTGCATCATGTGGTGCGACTAATAACAGCAGGAATTCTATGGCTGGAGTTTAATAACAGACAAAGTCGACTTGGGTGAATGGAATTCTTTAGGCATTTTTCTTCATTTGATGCATTTTACAGGGCAGTAGTTTGTTCATTAAACACAAGCAGGTGACTGGTGACCTGCAGAATCACTGTGCCAAACTACACGTTCTTCAATGAAACTAATAAGTTGTTATATCACTTTGAAATGTAAGAAATTGTTGAAAATTTTCCATTAGGATAACATGGGCGCTTTGGCACATCGCTATGGAAACAGTGAAATATACCATATGGTCATCATGGACTTTTTTGATGAGGATGACATTGAAGAGTCATTGTGTCAAATGTGAGAATATTCTGCAAAGCGCTCAACTTCATAAAACAGCTGACAACGATTCATTCTTTTTATTTTATATTTATTGAATTTAATTTACATTCTATTTCTTTCTATACGGGTTTGAAACAAAAATACTGCCCTGAGTCCCTAGTTTATGTGCAAAGAGAGACCATGCAAAAGAAAGAAATCAGCTGTACACAGTCCTTCAAGCACTATAGTTTTCCAGTAGTTTATGTTTTCAATTGTTTTTAAATCTGGATAATGAGGCAGACTGTTTAATGTTGTTATCTAACCCATTGCATATGTGTGGGCCTCTGTGACAAACACTAAAGCTGATGCATTTTAATTTCCTAAGTTTCCCTTTTAGAAGAGCCTTTTCTCTTGTATTATGTTCATGAGAGGATGAGCACAATGGGACGAGGTCACACAATCCACTGTTTAGTTTGTGAACCACACTGCACATTACTTCCTGGAAGCTTCGGGAGGCCATATCTGTGGATTTGTGGGAGAATTTGGCAAAGACCAGGTAATTGCTCTTATGGCTTCGTTTTGTAATAGCTGAAGTTTTGCAGTGTGTGTAGGATAAGTGTTACACCAGATCACACTGCAATCATTCAGGTGAGACTCAAACAGAAATCTGTATGATGTTAGCAGCGCTTATAATGGCAGCAGATGCCTTATATTAAAGAATATACCCACAATTTTGGACCATTTTTAACCCGCTCACCAATGTGTTTTTCCAAGGAACTGAGTTGATTTAACTTGCTGGATAGCTCCACCATCTATTTTTATGTATATTACCACCATTAGTGTTATGTCTGTTTGGGGAGAAAACTATAAAAAAGGTTTTGTGAATATTTAAGGACAGTTAGTATTTACCTTTACCTTTTTTGTGGCCATACCGGCTCGTCAAAGCCTGATCCCGTCAGATCTCAGAAGCTAAGCAGGGCCGGGCCTGGTTAGTACTTGGATGGGAGACCACTGGGAATTCCAGGTGCCACAGTGGGGCGCCAGTGGTAAAAAAAACTGTTGTTGTGTCCTTAGGCAAGGCACATCACCCACATTGCCTAGTATGAAAGTGGAGTGTGCGTGAGTGTTGGTGGTGGTCGGAGGGGCCGGTGGCGCAGATTGGCAGGCTCGCTTCCGTCAGTCTGCCCCAGGGCAGCTGTGGCTACAATAGTAGCTTACCACCACCGGGTCTGGAGTGAATGAATAATGCTCTGTAAAGCGTCTTTGAGTGTCCAGAAAAGCGCTGTATAAAACTGATGCATTATTATTATTATTATTACCACATGCTCATTTAGAAGTTTTCCTTACTGGTTCAGATTTTGATGCAAACAAATTTGTGTCATCAGCGTAAAGTATTTTATGAACATGGGTGGAGAAAAAAACAAAGTCATGTATGTAAATAATAAACAGGAGTGGGCCCATAATGGATCCTTATGCGACTCCTGTCTCAATAATGTTTGTACCTGAGTTTTGTTCCTCAGCCTGCACATCCTGCTCTCTTCCACAGATAGAACTTCTAACCCACTGGAGTGATGTTCCCCCGACACCACAGTGCAGGATTTACCAAGGAGCGTTTCATGGTCGACGGTATCGAAAGCTCCAGAAAGACCCCAGTACCGTACTCTCCTCTTTCAAAAGCATTGGTGATTTTCTCAGGTCTAAAATGGCCATACAAGTGGTGTTTTTTTCTAAAGCCGTATGAGGGTGCTGATATGTTCTGCTTATCTAAATATTCTAATAGTCTGGTCACCACACGCTCCAACACTTTAGAGAGAGTTGGCAGGATTGATATTGGTCTGTAATTTTGGATGTCATTTTTATCCCCAGAATTATATATGGGAATTATTTTTGCTATCTTAATGGATTTGGTACTATGCCTTGCACTAAAGAGAGGTTAATTATTTAGGCAAGAGGTTTGGCAGTTTCATTCACTAAGACTGTAATGATTTTACTACAGATATGATCAGTATCAGCGGTGTGGGAGGATTTTTTTTTTTTACTAAAACAGGACTAAATCAGGAGTGAACCAGGATTAAACCAGGACTGAACCAGGACTAAACCAGGACTGAACCAGAAGTGACCCAGACCTGAACCAGGATTAAACCAGGACTAAACCAGAGCTGAACCAGGACTAAACCAGGACTAAACCAGAGCTGAACCAGGATTAAACCAGGACTAAACCAGAGCTGAACCAGGATTAAACCAGGACTGAACCAGGACTAAACCAGGACTGAACCAGAAGTGACCCAGACCTGAACCAGGATTAAACCAGGACTAAACCAGAGCTGAACCAGGACTAAACCAGGACTAAACCAGAGCTGAACCAGGATTAAACCAGGACTGAACCAGGACTAAACCAGGACTGAACCAGGACTAAACCAGGACTGAACCAGAACTGACCCAGCCCTGAACCAGGATTAAACCAGGACTAAACCAGGACTAAACCAGAGCTGAACCAGGACTAAACCAGGACTAAACCAGAGCTGAACCAGGATTAAACCAGGACTAAACCAGAGCTGAACCAGGACTAAACCAGGACTAAACCAGGACTAAACCAGAGCTGAACCAGGATTAAACCAGGACTGAACCAGGACTAAACCAGGACTGAACCAGAACTGACCCAGCCCTGAACCAGGATTAAACCAGGACTAAACCAGGACTAAACCAGAGCTGAACCAGGACTAAACCAGGACTAAACCAGAGCTGAACCAGGATTAAACCAGGACTGAACCAGGACTAAACCAGATCTGAACCAGGATTAAACCAGGACTGAACCAGGACTAAACCAGGACTGAACCAGAATTGACCCAGATCTGAACCAAGATTAAACCAGGACTAAACCAGAGCTGAACCAGGATTAAACCAGGACTAAACCAGGACTGCCAGGCGGCACGGTGGCTGAGTGGCAACACTCAGGCCTCACAGCAAGAAGGTTGTGGGTTCGATCCCCGAGTTGCCCGGGCCTTTCTGTGTGGAGTTTGCATGTTCTCTGTCTGGATGGGTTTCCTCCGGGTACTCCGGTTTCCCCCATCAACCTAAAACATGCAGCACCCCTATGAACTAACATCAAGGACCATGTTGTCCACCCTCCTGTGGGCTCACCACCTGCAGAGGGGTTCATGGGGGGGTCAGGTGCTATGAGTATTGGGCAGCAAGTTGCCCCCGCGACCCAGCCGGATTAAGCGGTTGAAGATGGATGGATAAACCAGAACTGAACCAGGATTAAACTAGGTCTAAACCCGGTCTAAACCAGGACTAAACCAGAGCTGAACCAGGACTGAACTAGGATTAAACCAGGTCTAAACAGGACTAAATCAGGACTGAACTACAGCTGAACCAGGACTGAACCAGCACTAAACCAGGCCTAAACCAGGATTTAAACAGGACTAAACCAGGACTGAACTGGGACTAAACCAGGTTTAAACCAGGGTTAAACCAGAGCTGACCCAGGACTGAACCAGGATTAAACCAGGACTAAAACAGGACTCAACCAGGACTGAAACAGGAATAATCTTGGACTTTAAAGCAGCGTTACTCCTGTAACAAGATGGTGGCTTTGTTGACGCATTCGTCCCACTAGACAGCGGTAGTCACTGTGAGATCTACCATTCTATATCTATGGTCTGGAGCGAGAGGAGGATTCGAGATGCCGGTGTCTGGATCGTTCATTTCTTGCACGTTCTCCGTACTGTTTGTCAACGGTTGTTCACCCTCTTTCTTCTCAACATCTGGAGGAACCTTTTGCCGTATTCACGTGCATCTTGACTTCTCTTCACTTCAGAGACGATGTTTTGAGGATTTCGAGTCCTGGCTCGTCCAACGTTTGGGAAGACTCCTGAAAGTGCAAATCACAGTTCAGACAACACATTTTAATAGAACATAGTGAACATCCGTGTTTACCACAAGTTTAAGCTAAGTCTACGGCAAAACAAGCAATCCATATTTCAATCACCTTTGTTTTTTATTTATTACGTTTCTTTTTTTAATATATATTTGTGGGGAATTTGTGGTTGGGGAACCAATCAAAATAGTAACTGAGTATAAATACCTTGGACTTACGCTTGATCCCTCTCTTGAATTTAAAAAACCCTTAAGTTTAATTTGGCCACTTTTAAAAATATCAGAAACTCCCTCTCAACTGAAGCTGCCAAAAGCTTCCTCAATGCCATGACACTATCACACCTCTCTTACTGCAGAACTAATCTCAAACCACTAGAGTCTATTTAGAAACAAGGCTTGAAAATACTGGACAAAAAAAACCTTTCAGTATCATCACTGTAACATATTTGATAAATATAATATGTTAAACTTTGATAATTTTGTCTCCTTCTCCTATGTCCAATTGATCTTCAAGATTGTCCATAACTTGGCCCCTCTAACACTCAAAGAATTCATCCAGCTCTCGGCAGATTTGGCTTCAAGAGGAACCTGAGGTACCACAAGAGGATTGTGTAACACCCCTAGATGTAGAACTGCTTTTGCTCAATCCGTGTTCTCATTTAGGGCTGTTAAACAATGGAACTCGCTCCCATCTGAGTTGCTGAACTTAAACAGCCTTTAATACAGAGGTGAAAACATGTTTTTAGAAAACCAAACATGTAGGTATGATTAAGAATGAACTGTAAGACTGGAATGTGGATGTTGACTTTGCAATGAATGTGTTTTTAAATACACCAGTTTGTTCTAACTGGTGGATTCAGTTTGGGTGAATGGCTGTATGAATGTGTTGCATGCGTTGGTGAGTTTGGACAGATGCTGCATGTGGAAGCAACAGCGGTTGTGGCTTTTATATCTTGTTGTATATATGTAAATACTCCTTGTTGACCCCTCATCCTGAGTACTGCAGATGGAAATTAGCTGCAAAGATAGAGTCTGGTACAAGCATCTCTGCCATTATGCCTAATGCAATTGTACATTGTCCTAGTAAATGAATAAATGAAATAAAATGAAATGTTAGTCTTATATTTTTTATATCTTGTCTGTTTTGTTGATAATGTGCTGGAATGCCTGTCTGTGGCCTAGAAATGACAAAAATTATTTAAAAAATAAAAATAAAAAACACGGGCTGCCGAGGTACAGTTGTGATTGCACTTCTGATCTTTTAAGCACTAACATAAACCATTCAAACTTATTTCTAGAAGCACACAAGATGTATGGAGTGTTTAATGTTTCACTAAGTGCTTTATACTGTATGGAAACGGACTTGGACAGAAACAAATCTTGCTCTGCTGCTCACATTCCCACAGGCTGTTTAATTTCACTTCTAAGCTCGTCCGTCTCTCTGAACCACATAATCCATCAGAGGCCGCGAGCTGCTCCCTCATTGGTCTAATTTAAACATTAGCCGGGTATGAATGAGAGTTTTTGGATGCGTTTTGGACTGACACTGTTCCTGCTCTGGCACTTTCCAAGGCCAAACGATGAGGAGCCCGACGCTGGCACGGCCTCTCGTACAAACCTGGGCGATCGTGCCAGGGAACATGATGGCGGGAGCGATGTGGCGCCCCTGCCAAAGGAGAGAGACAGCGACCCGTGCAGGAAGTGCTTTGTCCGCTCAGTGCTTTCAAAATGCAGAATGAACAGCTGCAAACGGGGACATTGTTTGGAGTAAATGTGTGGGAGTAAAAAAAACAACAACAAAAAAACAGCTTCTTGGCATTTGGATCTTTGACTTAAGATACTGCATAAAAAAGTATGCTTCCTCCAGGGTAACGCTGCTTTAAATGAATGAACATCAGTCAGGGACAAGGCACAGACAAAATAGCATTGTTTGCCCCTCTGGTTTAGTCCTGGTTTAGACCTAGTTCAGTCCTGGTTTAAACCTAATTTAGTCCTGGTTTAGTCCTGATTTAGTGCTGGTTTAGTCCTGATTTGGACCTGCTTTAGTCCTGATTTAGGCCTGCTTTAGTCCTGGTTTAGACCTGGTTTAGACCTGGTTTAGTCCTGGTTTAGACCTGGTTTAGTCCAGGTTCAGCCCAGGTTTAGTGCTGGTTTAGTCCTGGTTTACATCTGGTTTAGTCCTGGTTTAATTCTGGTTCAGTCCTGGTTTAGTCCTGGTTTAGTTCTGGTTCAGTCCTGGTTTAGTACTGGTTTAGACCTTGTTTAGACCTGGTTTACTCCTGGTTCAGTCCTGGTTCAGTCCATATGTGGTGCAAAAGTCCAGCATCTTCACGCGCTGATGCTGTGAAAAAGCTTCAGTCAAATGATGTTCAGTGACACTTTAGCCCATGGAAGATGCGGGAGTATTAACGATGCCAAGAGGCTGAACGTAAGATCTACTGTTGGAGAATTATATGTGTGAATACGGTGTAGGGCAGAGAGGAACCCTCAGGGCCTTCAAGTATTCTGTGAAATCCCAAGAAAAAATACTGAAAGAATTTTTGTACTAATAATATATTTTTTTATATTTTTCATTCAGTGAGTAATAAACACTACACTAGTAATCATTTACGTGCCTCCATCAGCCAACGCACACAGCGCCTGTGACTCTATCCACGCTGCGGTAGCCCGGATTCAGAACGCTCACCCTACAGCCTTCATCGCCATCTCCGGGGACTTCAATCATGTCAGTTTGGCCAAAACTCTCCCCACGTTCTCCCAGTTTGTGAACTGCTCCACCAGGGAGGGAAAAACACTAGACCACCTCTATGCAAATGTTTGTGGCGCATACCTGGCGGCCCCCCTGCCCCCACTTGGCCGTTCAGACCACATCCTGGTGCTCCTCAGGACATTTTACACACCTCTGGTGAAGCACCTTCCCCCCTCCCCCCGGTCTGTGAGGAGGTGGACAGATGAGTCTCTGGAGGTGTTACAGAGCTGCTTTGAGGTGACAGACTGGGCTGCACTCACTGATCCCCATGGAGAAGACCTCGATGGGCTGACTGACTGCATCACCAGCTACATAAACTTCTGTGTGGACTCAGTTGTCCCAACAAAGTCTGTGAGCTGTTATCCAAACAACAAGCCATAGATAACCAAGGACATTAAAGCCACACTCATCGGGAAGAGGAAGGCCTGCAGCTCGGGAAACAAGGAGGAGGCCCGGGCTGCTCAGAAGAAACTGAAGGTGCAGCTGAGCCAGGCCAGACAGAGACATGGGAGGAAGCTGGAGTGGAAACTTCAGCAGAACAACATGCGGGAAGTGTGGAGCGGCATGAGGACCATCGCGGGACACAAGCCGACCCGAGGGGGGAGCGTTGAGGGAGATGTGAACACAGCCAATGAGTTCAACATCTTCTTCAATCGCTTTGACAGTGCAGGAACTGTCCACCTCCAGCCAGCAGCAGTCACCCCCCTACCCCTCCCTCCCCCGTCTCCTGTGGAAGACCCAGCTCACACCTCAGACGACACCACCCCTCCCCCTCCTGACACCTCCACACTGACTGTCACTGAGGAGCAGGTGAAGTGTCAACTGCTGAGACTGAAAGTCGGTAAAGCACCAGGACCTGATGGAGTGAGTCCTGAAGGGATGTGCTCCCCAGCTCAGTGGTGTCCTGCACCAGATCTTCAGCCTGAGCCTGAGTCTTCAGAGAGTCCCCCTGCTGTGGAAGACATCGTGCCTCGTCCCTGTCCCGAAGACGCCGCGCCCCAGCGACCCTAAGGACTACAGGCCCGTGGCACTGACCTCCCACATCATGAAGACTCTGGAACGACTCGTCCTGCAGCAGCTGAGGCCTATGGTCCAACATCTGCAAGACCCTCTCCAGTTTGCCTACCAGCCCCACCTTGGAGTAGACGACGCCATTCTGACCCTACTCCACAGAGTCTACTCCCACCTGGACAAGCCGGCCGCCACTGTGAGGATCATGTTTTTTGACTTCTCCAGTGCGTTCGACACCATCAGGCCGGCTCTGCTGGCTGAGAAGCTGGCGGTGATGCAGGTGGATGCCTCCTTGGTGTCCTGGATTGTGGATTACCTCACTGTAGGTGCGTCTGCAGAGCTGTGTGTTGGACAGAGTGGTGAGCAACACCGGGGCTCCACAGGGGACAGTCCTCTCTCCCTTCCTCTTCACCCTCTACACCACGGACTTCAACTACTGTGGTAGGATGCATCAGCGGTGGTGACGAGGAGGAGTACAGGACTGTAGTGGACAACTTTGTCACCTGGAGTGAGAAGAACCACCTCCAGCTCAACGTGACGAAGACAAAGGAACTGGTGGTGGACCTGAGGAGTACCAAGGCTGCTGTGACCCCCATCTCCATCCAGGGGGTCAGTGTGGACGTGGTGGAGGAGTACAAGTACCTGGGGGTGTACTTGGACAATAAAATGGACTGGAGCAGGAACGTGGACGCGGTTTACAAGAAGGGCCGCCCGCCTCTATTTCCTGAGGAGGCTGAGGTCCTTCGTCATCTGCAGGACAATGCTCAGGATGTTCTATGAGTCTATGGTGGCCAGTGCATCATGTACACTGTAGTCTGCTGGGGCAGCAGTCTGCACGTGAGGGACACTAATAGACTCAATAAGATCATCAGGAAGGCTGGACATGTTGTGGGGGAGGAGCTGGACTCTCTGACGGTGGTGTTGGACAGGAGAATACTGGATAAAATCTGGACTATTCTGGACTCTCCCTCCCACCCCCTCCACAAGGTGCTGGTCAATCAGAGGAGCTCTTTCAGCCATAGACTGCGGCTGCCGCTGCTCCACTGAGAGACACAGGAAATCTGTCCTGTCTGTCGCCATCAAACTGTTGAACTCTGCACTTTAAATAACAAACTTCTCTATCCTTTTTTATCCTATTCCCTGCTCACACATGTGTATAGTTGTAAATATGTCACTGATGTAAATAATTTCCCAGAGAGAGCTATTTTATCTTTTATCTTATTGTATTTATCTTATTTTTGAAACTTGATTCTATCTACATGCTCTTGGTCGGTTGCATCTGTTACGAAGAAAATTTCCCCTCGGGGATGAATAAAAGTAATTCTGATTCTGAATTCTGATGATTCTGATTTCTAGATCATTGTTATAAATTTGAACTAATATTTCTTGGGAAACAAAGGATTCATACATGTATAATGGAATGGAAATGCACCAATCACAATGTTTCTTCCAATAGTATCTAGGTAGATCAGTGACGCCCCCTGCAGGACCTTCAGTGGCTGTAATGAAGACCCGAGGAGTTTAAGTCAATGTGCGGATGAATTTGAGTTTGACACTTGTCTTAGTCAATTGTATTTCATTGACCTCACTGTTTGCTTGTATTAAAAGTTTATTGATGGCGAGCTTGATCTTCACTTCACTTTTGGCAGAGTTTAACATCAAGAAATAATGAGAAGATGCTTTTGTTTGGACTTTTCATCTGGACTAACAGTGGGATTTATTTTTAAAGATGAGCCGTCTGTGTTTGTTATATAGTTGTCCTGAAATGTTCAGAGCACCGACAAACATCTACGCTACAGCCTGGGACTTACTGACGGGCACAAAATGAATGAACTGTTGATCACACGAGGCCTTACATGTTCACAGTGCATGGATTAAACGACTCATGTGAGAAGAAGCAGCACTGCACATTACCACCACATATAACAATGTGGTGGTAATGTAAAGCGATCTGTGCCTAGTCATTTATGATTCGTGCTAATGGGATGATATTAAACGTGTTTTTAATGTTTAGCACATTACAGTTGTATTCAGTGTGTGGCCGTAATCGTTCTGAATCTGCGCTCTGTGGCTGTGTCGCTCATCAGCGGATGGGTCGTGATGATAAAGGGTGTGGAGACGAGTGGTGCTTTATTAGATTAGTTGATGCCATTTCCATGCGCATTCAAACAGGTTGATTTAAATCATGTGACTGTGCAGGTGCAGAGTGGCTGAAAGGCTGTCTGCGCTCACTTTGACCCTGCTGCTTCTAACACTAGCGATAGCAAATATAAGTGTCTGAAGGCCGAGGGCACGGTTCGCCACTGGTGTATGGACATGGGTACTTCTAGTGTTGTCGTGATACTAAAATTACAAACTTGTTTCGATGCTAAAGAATAGACTCTTTACTCTTATGTCTTTAGTAGGGATGGGCATGATTAGATGAAGAATTGATAATTGATCATTAAGAATTTTGTTGATCACGTTCATTTGAATCGACAAACTGAATGTAGGTGTCTGTGCGTAACGCAGAGTGAGGAGTCGAGGCTGCGTCTCACAACACAAACACTGGAGTTGTGGCCCCACAGTCCCACGTCTCGGCTCTGGCTCCTTGGAGATCACGATATTCCTCAGAGTGCATTTACCTGCACATCAGTATCCCAGTTTTTTTTTGTTTTTTTTTTGAGTGTCCCGGTTTGACATGTATACGCAGTATCTCTTGACATAAACATCATTGGTTAAGTGGTCAGCTGGTGTGATTCCAGCTCCCACAGATTTATGTTGTCATTGTGTTCTTGGTCAAGACACTTAACCCACCTCTCCCCCAGTGTCTGCATACACTGGTCTATGAATGGGTGAGTGGCTCCTTATTGTAAAGCGCTTTGAGTGCCTTGAAGGTAGAAAAGTGCTACATAAAAAAAATGTGACCGTGTGTGCGCATTCCACATATTCTTTAGTCCAACAGAAGCTGACCACATCAGCACACAAGGAAAGAGCTGCTTTTTTCCCCGCTTGCAAATATGCAAATGAGCCATGCAGTTATAGGTTTTGTTTCTGTAAGACGTAAACAAATGTGCCAAAGCTGCATTAAACACATTCTAATCTCACACTGATGTGGCTCTATAGTGATTATGGTTTATATGTTGTAAAGTTGACTTTACTTATGCAGATTAGTAATAGTAATAATAGTGATGATAATTTTAATGTAAAATGTTCATGATTAATCAAAAATCGATCGTTAATTTCCCCGACGATTGATTTAATCGAATGCCCATCCCTAGTTTTTAGACAATTCAGTATTAAATCATAGTACTTCCTTGTCTATTCCCATGTGGTCTTGTATGTGTGTATCCCTCAGTGGTGCAGGTAGGTTCCATAGTGCTCCATGGGTGTATACTCGTCTGTGTGCTCTTATACTTGTTCTGATACAGCTCCAGATCATTCTAAAGACATTCAGGAAAGGTTCATTTCTACTTGGTTGATGTGACTATTTTAGTGTTGATGCCCGTTCAAACGAGTATAGTTTGGATATTCGCTTTAGTATCTGAGTAGTAAATATGTTGGTTAGTTTCGTCTCTTGGAAGAGGATGTGTGCTCTGTAATGTCTCCTCAAAGCTTGGAAAGCCAACGTGATGTTGTCATACTCCCAGATGAAGGGCAATAACCAGATTTTCAATTATATGCTGTTCTCATAAAAAGATACTGACAGATTTGTTTTTATTATTGACTAGAAGATAAAACATGCTATATTGTAATTACTCACGTTAGACCTTAATCTGAGCTTTATTTTACCACAGTCTGACCATAAAGATCTGACTGAGCCGGAACTTCAACAGGTGAGCTGGTTTGTGCTGTTAAAAGCGTGGAAGTAGAATAAGATCTGGAAGGTGAATCCAAGATGGCTTTGTGTTGTTTTCAATGGCCTCTGCTCACTGGAACATCGTGCCAAAAATGATTTTAACTTCCACATTACTTCCTGGATACTGGCTTTACCTTGTTAGCTGTTATAGTGTTGCCAAATGCCCCTATTTACCTAGAACAGTCCCAGTTTTGAGCCCTGTGTCCCCTGTCCCAGCAGATTTACCCAAAACCACTGATTTGTCCCAGTTTTATACAAGAAATGCCCCAGGTGTCCCTATTTTTGACCAATCTGGGCCCTGCCAACAGTAGAGAGAGGCAAAATCCAGGCATAAATTGTCACTTGTTTAGGTAAAATACAGAAAAACTACTTAAAATGACCAAAACATAAAGAAAATGTGACTCCTTTCACTATTTTATTATGACCAACCACCATAAACCAGGGGTGTTCCAGTTTTTTATTTGGAAAATCTGTTTTAGGCGCTTTGACGATTTAAAGTTCATATTGTAAAAATCCAGAAGAATCCCTACAAAATCTGACTATAATTAAAGCTGTCAGCCGAATACGGGCAGTTTGAGTTCACAAAAAATGCATTGCGCTTCTATGGAAAAATTCTTTCTTTTTTCTGGCCCTGGAGCTACAGTATCTAGAGACGCCACTAATCGATCTGATCTCTCTCGGACAGAGGGGGCTTATCTTATCCAGCTCTTATTATAGATCCATGGTAAAAAGTCTCTAAAATAACATTACAACATTACATAACATTAGCCAACCGTTGTTTTCAGTTAGTCAAAATCAAACTCCAAAACACAATCAAGAATGCTCATATTGATCACAGACTCCTGAAAATACGTTGTTTAAATCTTTTATTTATTTATTTTTTCCAAATTTTTCTTGAGATCTTAAATTTTTGGACATTGTGGAATTTTGGACATAGGGCCTCATTTCCTCATGAGCCAGAGTGTTGGAGACATGTGGAGACACTTTTTGAAATCTTCCAGTCCTTGTATTGGCAGAGGTTTCTGGTGCTAGACTAGTGCATGTCAATGGGCATAGTCATCCTGCCACTAAAAACAGTCTGACCCACTCCACAGAGCACCTGAGGCAAACTATTAGAACTCCAGACTGTCCATGTGAACGTCTGTGTCCAGAGAATCATTTTAGAAGTAAAACCAACCTTGTATTTGAAGAATTTATGTCTGAGTAGCAGCAGCGAGTTGTACTTCTTGATAGAAAGCTCGGTAGCAGCAACCTCTCCAAATACAAGGACTGGATGGAATATTTCAAAAAGTGTCCCCCCATGTCTCCAACACTCTGGCTCACCAGGAAATGAGGCCCTATGTCCAAAATTCCAAAATGTCCATTTAAGATCTCAAGAAAATTTTGAAAAAACAAACAAACAAACAAACAAACAAAAAGAAAGATTTAAACAACGTATTTTCAGGAGCCCGTGATCAATATGAGCATTCTTGATCGTGTTTTGGAGTTTGAAAACGATGAAAGTGACTAACTTAAAAAAAACAAAACAAAAAACAAAAAAAAGGGTTGGCTAATGTTATGTAATGTAATGTAATTTTAGGGACTTTTTACTATGGATAATAAAATTGTGAAAGGAGCATTTAATTAATAAAAAATGTTCTGCGCTTATTTACGACTAACGTGTGAGTCAGTAAAGTCACATTTTCTTTGTGTTTTGGTCCTTTTAAGCAGTTTTTTTCTGTATTTTACCTAAACAAGTGACAACGAGGCCCTATGTCCAAAATTTCCAACTGTCCCTTTATAGCGTTTCAAAATGTCTGTGTTTGCTAATTGTGCATTGTGTCACCCTGATAAGTACTATGGCCTACAGAATGTTGAGGACAGTGACGTACAGATCCTAGCCAGGGAAAATAATTGGTTTGAGATGGAGTTAAAGAACAGACTGTCTCCTATCTACAACTCCATCGTCAAACCAAGAGAATAATAGTGTGAGCCAGGCCAGGGCCAGAGGTGTGAAAAAAACACTTATGGGCCTGAATGATTCTGCTAATATGTCCCATCACAAGTAAACAAGTAGGTGTGTTAGTTTCAGAGTAGTTTCAGTGTAGTTAGCTCCTCCCTGCAGGCAGATATAAGGCCGTGTCCAACAGCCTTTTGACCAGAACTGAAGAATGAGTTGTGCTTGGATGAAACATTTTCCACCTAAATACATGTTTGTCTAGTTGACAAATTGAATTCTCCTTTGCCACGTCATTTGAAAACCCGAAATTTATCGCAGTCACTTCATGGGGACCAAACTCAGACAGGCATGAGATAAGTCGGTAGGACTTATCTCATGCCTGTCTGAGTTTGGTATTAGTTCAATAAGGTGATGATTTAGATGTATGAAGGAAAAGATTTAGGTCAAAATGAAAGTATTTATGGTCAGGAGTTTAAAGGGCCATATTGCACTATTTCCTGATGTATGTTTTAGCACCTTGAAACTGTTTTTTAAATGTTTGACAAATCATGTGTCACCACTGTTGTCTGATTTTGCTGTCAGGCGTCGGGGCTCTCAGACCTCACACCAGAGCTTCTGTCAGTGGAGACTGTGTCGTTCCAAAGTCTAGAACATCCTTTGGACAGTCCAGTTTCTCCTCTGCTGGACCCAGACTGTGGAACTCTCTCCCCACTGACCTAAAACAACAGACTGACCCCAACATTTTTAATAGACAATTGAAATTGTGGCTGAAGTCAGGACAGAGCTGTACACATGAAAATGCATAATTTAACGTTTTATTGTATTATTAACTGTTAATGTTTTATTACTTTGAACCTTTTCTAAAAGCCTCCTGTGGACAGGTGTTGTAAATTAGCACTTGTGCTATAACACTTGAAACAATGCATCTGGTTTGTCCAATGCAATTGTTATGTCCATATCAAATAAATAAATAAATAAATAAATAAATGTTTTAATTTATTAATGTATTTGTTTCCTCAACACAAACATACCCAAAGTTATGTTTTGTTTCATTCACACATGTTCAACACACAAATCCTGCATATTTAAGTGCTCCACTCTGTTTTTAAACTCCACCCCTTCACTCACACACAATCATTTGGATGATTTCAGCCCTGGAATTGTCAATCTCCACTGAACGAAAGGTAAAATGTGGCTATTCACATGAAAACACCACTACATGTCATCGCAGGGTGGAACAGAGCATTATAAGCTTTGGGTTATTCCACACCAAATCTCTGAATGTCCCTGCTCGACCATCTCAGATTTGACTGAAAAAAATCTTGGAGCTTCACACACTCTCCAATAGGAAAAGTCCCAAATTTGAGCTCCCAACTCCTTATAGTTTTGTCATTAAAAATATTTTGTCAACTGATCCCTGACCTGTTTTGAGTTATCTGAGGAGCCACTTTCAGAGTTCTGTATCTGCAAAACTATTTATTATAATTTTTCAAGGGTTAAAAATGATCAAATGTACTTATAGAATATGGACTTTTACAAATGTGCTTACGGTTTATCACAGATTTCTGGGGGCTTGAAAATTCTACTCTTCAAATTTGAGGGCATCTTTGAAGGGCTGTGGAAAGTGCAGTTTCAAAGACAGAGGTTTGAACATGCACCTTCCCACACACGCTGTGGACTTTGTATTTTAAAACTGGCCCTCTGTAATGAATGGTCTAGAACACATGTGTCAAACATGTGGCCCGGAGGCCAGATCCGGCCCTCCAAGACCTTTAATCTGGCCCTCGGCTGATTTTCTCTTAAAATATGTAAAATTTTCAGATTTTTCTGGTAATTTTCTACGCCGCTTAGCATAGCAGCATCTCCAGTGCTTCTGTGTGTGGCCGCCTCCCACCAGAGCAGCACAAATGAAGACTCGCCTCTTTCCAAACACTCTTAAAGGATGATCGTTTTGACTGTGACCATGACGCCCTCATCAGCAAAGTGTCAAAAATAAGAAAAGTGGAGCTGAGTGCAGGATTTTCCAAGAAAAATTTACTAATTCTTCTTTTTCACGGAGGTGAATGGGAAACCTGTACGCTTGGTGTGTTTGCAACAAGTGGCAGTGCTCAAGGAATATAAATATAAAGGTGGAATATAAATGCCACTATGAGACACAACATGGCGAAAAATACAATAACTTGAACAGAGAATGGAGTTTTCCAATCCGGCCCCTTTGGGATCAAAGTTGGTTGTATACGGCCCCTGGACCAAAACGAGTTTGACGCCCCTGGTCTAGAAGATATTAAGGTTTAAAAATGGAAAAACTTAATTTGGAGATGTAGACGGACTAATAATGAAGAGTTACTCAAACGTGTGAATGAAACAGCACAAGTCCAAGTCTGTTTTTAACTAGATAACAATATTACAACATTAAAGCTAAGAATCCATTTTGTGCTCCCATCAGTGCTGCATTTCCACAACAATACATATTAATACAGTTCAATTATACAGACTTTTGAATATGCCCAAATATATTTTATGCAAAATGTTACATAATTCTCAAATTACCATCATCATTTGACACTTTTATGTAAGCCCACTCAGAGGGTCCACTCTTAACTAAGGCATTAACATTTGAGACAAAATTGCACCTTTTAATATCAAAAAGCCATTGTGAACTACTTATTAGTCAAGTACTTTTTTTTCTTCAAGCTATAACATCAGTTACCAACGAACATTTCTGCTCCCCTCGCTTAGGTGTAGAAGTCCTGTCAGATATGGAAGAGGGAGATGTTGTTTTTCCTGGTGCCTGGAATGTTCCACAGTTCAGATTTTTTACCTTCCGTCTCCGTGACGACAAGTGGACAGCGACACCAGGAAGAGTTACAGGTCTGAGTTTCCGTCAGGAAGAACGCCTTTTTTTTACGGTAAGGCAATGTTTTTAGTGATAAAACTGATTCAACAGTAACATGTCAGATTAGGGAGCACATATTAATAGCTAGTTAATAATAACATGCATAATAAGTGCTTAATTACATCTTTGTTAGTGTTCATGAAGTACTTTCAATGCATTTTGGTCTAAGGCCGTATTTTGCGAGAACTAACTCATGAAGTATTTTCTTCCCATTAAAGTAGTGGAGATGACCATAGATGTGAAATCTTCATAAGCGTTAATGAGTGTTTGATTAATACCAACTAATAGCTAAGTAAAAGCTAATTACCATGCCAATTACCACTTCGTTAGCTTTTAATATGTGGTCCCTAAACTAAAGTGTTACCATTTCAACATAAGTTAAGCATCAAGTTGAATGTCAAACTGTGGAACATTCCAGGCAAAACAATGACATCTCCAAGGAGGTACTGTATCAGCTCCACCAGAAAAGTTTAATAGAGCTCCTTTAAAGGTCTCGTTATTATGTATGCAATATCGTCTCTTGTGAGTTTTAAAGGGGAACTCTGGCACGTTTGAAGCTAAAGTCCGTTGGTAGAGGTGGTCAAATTCTGTCAGAAGCCAAAAAACGGCACAGATCAGTGTTTCCTCGGCGGAGATCTCGCTGTGGGAGTGAGTCTGTCAAGGCAACAAACTCGTGTAGTGATGGGGGCAAGTTCTGAACTTCCACATAAAACGCCAATTTGCTTCACACTGAAGAAGCTTAACACCACTTTAACCCATCTTACAACAGCCACGAGTCTAACAAACAAAACGCTCTGCCTGGTTCACTCATTAGTGTCTGGAAACGTTAGAAAACAACTTTATAAGCAGCCTTACACTTCCCTCTGTTGATTTCCCACTGCACAGGCCAAAGCCCAAAAGACTCGATCGGCAATGCCGTTTCTAATCCCATTTATGTTTTTAAACATACATTTTTTAAATAAACACTGGAGCACTTCCTGTTCTACCACATGACATCACAATTTGAAATAAGAGTGTTTTCTTTTTGAGAGAAGAGGCTAAATATGGAGGGTTTATGTGTTAAAAGTGTGAATGAAACAAAAACACAACTCACAAAGGTCTGTTTGTGACGATAGATTAGAAAATAGCGTCATCTGCTTCTGTTTAGAGGGAACACATTTCACATATTTCTTCCTCTTTGCCTTGGACACGCAGTAACACCTCGCTTTAAAACAGACCTATTCTTTTCAGAGCTTTTAACCATGTCCTATTTGTTTCACTTTCTCATGTTCCTTCTCAGAGTTGTATTTGGAGTGATTCGTGCATGTTTGACTGATCTTTAATCACTTATTTACAAGATACCATATTGTCAATCAACCCTGTTTTCACCGCTGCTGGCATACGCCCACAGCTCTGTACTAAATGCTCCAAGTTTATTTTCTGTTTGCTTACATTAATGTGTCTGAGCATGTGGGTTGGTTTTCATTGTTTTCCCTGTGGTAATTCTCTGTGCAGCACCAGTTCCCAGTGTGGGGCGCTGTGAAATAATGTGCGGTTCTTTAATTAGGCATTATCTTACGTGGTAAAACATGAAATACCAATGCAAAGGTACTCAAGAACATGTTTAAAGGTCAATAACAATATAGCTAATGCATATTTCTTTAAAGAGGAGCTATTTCCAGGGCAAACTTTTTGGCTCGAGGGCCACAAAGGTTCTAAAATTTGATGGAAGGGCCGGACCAGGAGCAGAGGGATGGAGTGTTCTGGTCTGACTACATCAGCCCAGCAAATAAACCCAAAATAACTTGCAGCATCCAGCGATATACCTGTAGGCATATTCAAATGTCTCAATTCAAAATGTGCACCATATTCAAATGTCTCGATTTAAAATTCTCAATAACTTAACAACATCCAACTATATACAGAACATGTACTGTAGGTATATTCAAATCCCTACAATCTCCAGCATAGATCGATGCTCCATCTGCCACTGTTGCTGAACATGCACAGAAACATCAACATAACCAGGTTTTTTCTTAAAGAAAAAATAATAATTAGAAATTATGTGATTATTTTCTGATTTTTAATTAAAATTAAAACAAGTGACCTAGGTTTATACTTGGCCGCAATGCTTTATGGGAAGGTTTTCGGACCATGAGTGAGGAAGACGTGTTCAAGATATAGTTCTACCCTGGGCGCTGTGCTATGGGCCCATATGGATCATTTAGCTCTATGTATAAATCTATCTAGAGTGCACCATTTATTGGGAAATGCTGGAATTGCAGGGAAAATGTGTTTTTTAAAATTTTTTTACAGTTTATTCAAGTTCGGCAGGCCACATTAAAAAGGTTAATGTGCTGCATGTGGGCCCTGGGCCGTAGTTTGCCCACCTCTGTTCTAACTTCATTAAGACTAATATAGGCCTATCATATACCATATTTTATGGACTATAAAGTGCACCGGATTATAAGGCGCTATATCAATGAATGGTCACCTGACTATGGTCTCTGTAATGCTCCGACAATCCATCCAGCGGTGCAGCTTCATAGCTTACCAAAGTCGTACTAAAACATTTGGACACATTTTTGTACCACATGAAATCAGTTCAAGGCCAGTGAGCACAACCAGAATTAATACACAAGGTGCACCAGATTATAAGGCGCACTGACAATTTTAGAGAAAATTAAAGGATTTTACACCTTATAGTCCGAAAAATACAGTAGGCTTATTTAGATCACCACCATGTGACCTTTTATTGTTTTGAAAATGCTATATTTTCCAGAAAGAACATATTAATGTTTCAGAAGTTTTGCGTTTGTTTCTGACACAGAGTCATCTCCTTCTTCCTGTTAATGAAACTACTGCACGTTGCATCAGGTTTATCAAGTTACAGTTTTGTATTCATGGAGAACTGCTGCATGGGCGTAGATTTGCATAGAGACGGTGGAGACATGTCACAACCAATATTTGAGTAAGACAAAATAGTCCCTCCCAATATTTGCCATTTTATTTTAATAAACACAAATATTTATTTATTCCGATATTTTTACAAACTCTATAGTGTTAATTTAACACTTTTAAGTTCACATTTTGTTTGTTAGACATTCTGAGATGTATTCAGTGATATGACAACAGGGTCACCTAGGTTACTATTCAATGACTGCAAGTGCTTCAGGTAAACTGTGGAAGCTCAGGTGCTGCTGCTGCTCACACTAGTGCCCTCACTGTTCACTCTGTTTCATTTCTCTCCAGTGACCACAAAGTATTGAAACCGGCTGATGAATCCAGCAAAACAATCATCCCACCACCCAAAAAAAAACAAAACAGGATATAAGGAGTTATTTCACCACAGAGGGAGTAAGTCGTGCCCTCAACAGGCTGATATTATTGAGCTGTAGCACAATGCAAACTTATTCATAGCAAATGAGTTAGAATCGAGCCTAATTATTCGACTGCTGATTAACTGCACCCAACAGAATAAAGCCTCAGCATAAATCTGCAATAAGCACGGAAATGTGATTCATAGAAAAATGCTGACCAGCTCCTGTTTTTCTATGGAAATGAATGAGTTTAGCCTGATCACTGCTACTAATAAAGCTCAACTGTTGAAGCTCATGAAACATCTGTGTCCATGGAATTAGACAATACAAACATGGTACAGGTGAGGATTCTGGGCTTTTGTCACATCGATATATTTTTGTTTGTTTTGTTTTTTTTACCTGTAAGACCACTGGCTGAACTCCCTCAGGCTTGTGGGTGGACCATGGTGCCTCCTCGCACACCTAACCATAAGGAGGATTTGAATAGAGCCCAGGAAAGATTGTTAAAATACTCAAACATACATGGATGACATCAAAAACCTCTTCAGGCATGTTTTTGATGAGGGAACAAAGTCATATCATGGTAGAAAGAATATATAAAAAAAATAAAATAAAAAAAACGCATTTCTCACCTTCCACGGTGGTTGGTCTCTCTCACCCTCATCAGCTCGGGTCCCCTACCAGAGGCCTGGGAGCTTAAGAGTTCTGCGCAGTATCTTTGCTGTTCCCAGTACTGGACTTTTCTGGAGATGTCCGTTGTCCTTCCTGGGATCTGCTGCAACCACTCATCCAGTTTGGGGGTCACGGCCCCGAGTGCTCCGATCACCACAGGCACCACCGATGCTTTCACCTTCCAGGCCCTCTCCAGCTCTTCCTTGAGCCCCTGGTATTTTTCTAGTTTCTCGTGTTCCTTTTTCCTGACATTGCCATCGCTCGGTATTGCAATGTCCACCACCACGGCTTTGTTCTCTCGCTTATCCAGAACCACGATGTCTGGTTGGTTCGCCATCACTATTCTGTCAGTCTGTATTTGGAAGTCCCACAGGATCTTGGCCCGCTCATTCTCCACAACCTTTGGAGGCGTTTCCCACCTTGATCCTGGGGTTTCCAGCCCGTACTCTGCACAGATGTTTCTGTACACTATGCCCGCTACTTGGTTATGTCGCTCCATGTTCGCTTTCCCTGCCAGCATCTTACACCCTGCAGTTATGTGCTGGACTGTCTCAGGCACTTCTTTGCACAACCTACACCTTGGGTCTTGTCTGGTAGATCTGGGCCTCTATTGTTCGGGTGCTCATGTATATATATATATACACACGCGCACACGCACACGCACACATATATATACATATATACATATATATATACACATATATATATACACACATACATATATATATATATACACACACTCAACAAAAATATAAACGCAACACTTTTGTTTTTGCTCCCATTTGTCATGAGATGGACTCAAAGATCTAAAATTCATTCCAGATACACAATATTACCATTTCTCTCAAACATTGTTCACAAATCTGTCTAAATGTGTGATAGTGAGCACTTTTGCTTTGCTGAGATAATCCATCCCACCTCACAGGTGTGCCACATCAAGATGCTCATCAGACACCATCATACTCTGTACAATACAATATACATACAATATTACATAATGTTAGTCTCCCTCTGAGCTCAGTTCTTTTGACCCTGTTTCATATTTCCAAACTTTCTTGCTGCAAACTCAAATGGGAGTCTAAGGACAAAAGGTACAATTTCTTCCTCGCAAAAGACTTTCAGAAAAAAAAAGCTTTCACCAAAAGCAACTTTTGTATCAATCAATTCACTGAATGGTGCCTCTATCTTCTCAATCGCTTCCAAACATTTTTCTGACCACAATTTCCATCTGCAATTCAGACCAAAACCAAAACAGTTTTTTTGTCCTGTGCACACAGTCCACACGCTCTTTTCAAACTCGGCATCCTATCAGCTCTCATTGTGTGCGCTGGAAACAAAATACAAATGCATACACGCTTAAAGAGTTAAAGGCCCTGTGCACGTTTTTCCTTCCTTTATCTGAGCCAGTATGGATATATTGTATAAAAAACAAAACTGTAAGTATCAGATCTGACCCTTTTTAGGCACTATCTGAAAAATTTACATAATTTAAATATGTGGTCAAAATAAGTCCACTGTGTACTGTCTGCATCTAGTAACAAAGCGTTTTATTGAGTCAGAAAGTGCTTAGTTAACATGCTAGTTGTTAGTTTAACAGACAGTAAACTCCGCTCTGGCCTCTGAAAGTTGTGAAAAATGCTCATAACTTTGGGCCACTGCAAATGGTTCTGTTTTTCACGTTTTAAACACAGTACAAATCGGGTACAGCACGTTTAAGAAGTAGTCGCCTAATTTCAGTGTTTTCTTAATTAATGAATGTATCTGCCATTTGAAATCAGTTTCTGCTCTAAGAAAAAACAAATCCATGTCATTTTAAAGGTGCACTGGGTTAATCTGCGCGTCTCCATGGACATATGTTCCACAGTATGGCATTAAACTTTTATACTTGTATTATTTTCATGCATCTAAAAGTGTGCTCGCCTCTTCACAGATCTGTCATCTGCTTTGTCTCCAGAACGTCTGCTACATATAACAACTATGACACTTTATAGATTATATCAGCATTCTCTGGGGGTGTGATGCTAACTGTAGGCATGCTCTGTCTGAGGATGTTAGACTCATCTGAACTACACCAAATGAGATGATCTGTAATGTTAGACAATTCATCCATCCATCCATCCTCTTCCGCTTATCCGGGGCCGGGTCGCGGGGGCAGCAGTCTAAGCAGGGGCTCCCGAGCTTCCTTCTCCCCAGCCACTTCCTCCAGCTCCTCCGGACGGACCCCGAGGCGTTCCCAGGCCAGCCGAGAGACATAGTCCCTCCAGCGTGTCCTGGGTCTTCCCCGGGGCCTCCTACCGGTGGGACATGCCCGGAACACCTCCCGAGGGAGGCGTCCAGGAGGCATCCGGACCAGATGCCCAAGCCACCTCAGCTGGCTCCTCTCGACGTGGAGGAGCAGCGACTCTACTCCGAGCTCCTCCCGTGTGACCGAGCTCCTCACCCTATCTCTAAGGGAGCGCCCGGCCACTCTGCGGAGGAAACTCATTTCGGCCGCTTGTATCCGCGATCTTGTCGTTTCGGTCATTACCCAGAGCTCATGACCATAGGTGAGGGTAGGAACGTAGATTGACCGGTAGACAATTCACTCAAATAACATTACACTCACAAGTCCCTTTTTTTTATAGGATATTTGCTAATATGTACTGTATCACCATGGTAACTCCTAAACATTCCACCACTGGAGATAAACATAGTAGCATACCCCCAGCGTGATATTACTGCAAAGCATCAGAAAAGTTACAGTGATGGTTGTGTGCGCTGGGCTTGGCTGAAATATTTGTGATTTTTTCCCCTAAATTTGACCATTTTCAACCAAAAAAGTCAACTTACTAAGAAACAAATCAAGACATTTTTGCTTCCATGCCTTTTTTATAGTTTTTAAACGTCAAAACACAAGGAAAAGCATTGTTCTGGGTATTGAACTTTGTGACCAACTGCAAGAGCTGACAGGGGAAGACCACAGGGCAACTTTATTACAAACCACAATGGGACGCAAAAAGAGTAAATCATCGTCACCCTCGACAAGCTCGTTCAAGTGAAAAGCTGGACATTATCAGAGCGGAACAAGTCCTGTCCTTTCAGCTGTTGGCGTGAAGAACTCAAAAGATGCTACAGTCAATGAAGAACTCTCACTGTCAGAAGGAGATAAAAGAGTTCTGAACAGATAGCGGCAAATCTTTCTGTTTTAATAAAACAGAACGCAGATGATATTAAGGATGTAAAAGCATCTTCTAGAAGTGCAGGACATCGAAAAGGACGTGAGCGCGGTAAAAGAGCACCACCAAAGACCATGAGGAGAGGCTGGTAATGATGGATAGAAGTTTAAAGGGATAGGTTGGGTTTTTTGACATGAATCTGTATGTCCCCGTCAGCAGTGTCGTGCATCAACACTGACTTACCTCCCGACAGCGTCCGGTGAGCCGAGTTCTTCCCCGGTTTCGGTGCTGATGAAAGTGTTCAGGAAGTTGGCTGGAGTCAAGAAAATCAAGTGTTTTTCTTCTCAAAACAATATGTGTTCAAAAGAGTGATACATTTGGATCATAAAACGTGAACCATGAAAAAATCAGACCTCATAATCGCTTGGTACTATTTTCTCTCCGGTCGTATCACTGCACTGCCTCCAGGTGGCGCCTGTTTCACTGTTTCCTGCTCGAAAAGTTCCGGACAACATGTGTGACTACGACACCGACGATGAAGACATGAAGAGGGACAGAGTGGGACAAGTTGAAGCTGGATTTTTGTTGTTCCAGCCTGGATCATCACAAGCACCATTTTTATAGAGATTCGTACATATCTTATACAAGCTCATATACTTCTGGCTGTAGTTCTCACGTTAGCTCTAGCGTCACAGTGGTCAAAAGTCTGAGCATGTAAACACTGCCGGACTACTGAAAAAAAGTGTTGGATTCGTGTGCGGCGTCACCTGGCAACAGAGTGCAGTGATGTGACGGGAGAGAAAATAGCACCAAGAGATTATGAGGTTTGACTTTTTCAAGGTTCATGTTTTGTGATGTAAATGTATCACTCTTTTAAAACATATTGTTTTGACAAGAAAAACACTTTATTCCTACTCAAGTAAAAGTAACCATCGAAACAAAATAAGTAAAAGTAAAAAAGTACTTGATTTAAAATGTAATTTGAGTTAAAGTTAGTTACTTTCAATGATTTGACTTTGACTTTTAGGTCATACATGTAAACTCAGTTCACTGCAGTAAAAACAACTGAGCCACTAACACTGACTGACAATGAGCTCTACTTTTTACAGAACGTTATAGAACTTAGAACTTTAATTGCAAAACAAATGTAACAAATTAAACAGATTAACAATTTAACACATACTGAATGATATGGTCCAACTCACAACACTGTAATAAAAAAGAAAGAAAATTAAACCAAAATTAAAGTCTCCAAAATGAAAATGTTGCACACACTGCACATGACGTCCATGACGACCTCGATCTCTGACTCCAGAATCATCCAAGTCGCTCCAGGACAGACTGAGCTTCTGCAAAGTGACTGGACATTCTGTAGAATTTCCTTTAATTTCCAGCAGATTGGAGTTTTTTTTTCTGATTTTACTCAGTATCGAGGGTGGGTTCAAATGTAATGAAGTGAAATACTTGGGTCAAAACCATAGTCCGTATATACGAGTGGACTAAGTGAGTGTGACGTCTCCACAGCGTCAGCGACGTTCAAATGAGGCTCCTGATGCCACAGTTACAGGAGCGAATTTGGAGCCAGTCTCCATATATGGAAATCTGACTGCGAGTATCATAGCAACAACAAGAGCCAATCAGGACTGAGGTTGTTAAATGTGCCGCCCTCCTCATAGCAGAGCTGCAATGCATCATATATATGGCCTATGGATGTGATATTCTGGACCATTCTGCATGGACCACTGTATTTTGGTGATTCTTGAGAATAATAAGGAAACTTTTAGCTTTTATCATCAAATTTTAAATAGTTTAAGTAATTGATTTATATTCTATGTTCTGTTATGTGTGAACAACAATAGAGTTGCAATTTAACAAATTCACTTTACTTTATGCTAGTTAAATTATGCTAGCTATGATTCTAGTAATGTTAACTATTGTAATTGATTTATTTTGTCATTTTATTTCAAAAATAGTCCATCGGGGCAGGAAAGTGGGAAGGGAACTTACTTAGCAGCAAAATGCACTAACTGTCAATCAAACCTGTTGCTAACGCTAGGCAGCAGTGACCTCGGGGAATGAAGGCGTCTGATTGGTCCGTTATTTATGTTCATATCTTGATCTAGGAACAAAACAGCAAAATGAAAAAAAATCAGGATCCTGTGTCACGGGTTCATATGAACATTTTAAGACCAGAATGGTGAGGCTCAGTGCAGCAGAGAGGAGCGATAAGATCACAGTGTGAGTCAATAGGAAAAAGGGAGAGAAGGAGCCGGAAGAGCCTCCTGGAGCACTTCCTGTTTGGCATGCGGGTTAGCTATGTCCAATCATATATACGGCTATGGTCAAAACGTGCTTGCGTTAAAGTAAAATTACATATTTCAAACACTACTTAAAAAATGACGAATTACTCACAAAAACTACTCAGTTACAGTAATGTGAGTAAATGTAATTTGTTACTTTCCACCCTTGGTTTAGGCTACTACCAATGACTTTTCTTGTATTGTATTGTTTTGTATTTGAATTAGTTATATTTTATTTGTATGTCTTTATCACTTTGCTCTTTTAATATTAGGTGTTTAGGACAACAGGTTAAGAAGAAGACCGTTTGCTTATACCACAGGTGTCAAACATGCGGCCCGGGGGCCAGATCTGGCCCTCCAAGACCTTTAATCTGGCCCTCGGCTGATTTTCTCTTAAAATATGTAAAATTTTCAGATTTTTCTGGTAATTTTCTACGCCGCTTAGCATAGCAGCATCTCCAGTGCTTCTGTGTGTGGCTCCTCCCACCAGAGCAGCACAAATGAAGACTCGCCTCTTTCCAAACGCTCTTAAAGGACGATCGTTTTGACTGTGACCATGACGCCCTCATCAGCAAAGTGTCAAAAATAAGAAAAGTGGAGTTGAGTGCAGGATTTTCCAAGAAAAATTTACTAATTCTTCTTTTTCACGGAGGTGAATGGGAAACCTGTACGCTTGGTGTGTTTGCAACAAGTGGCGGTGCTCAAGGAATATAAATATAAAGGAGGAATATAAACGCCACTATGAGACACAGCATGGCGAAAAATACAATAACTTGAACAGAGAATGGAGTTTTCCAATCCGGCCCCTTTGGGATCAAAGTAGGTTGTATACAGCCCCTGGACCAAAATGAGTTTGACACCTCTGGCTTATACCGTAAAAGCTTAAACGCTAACTTTTATTTCTAAATTTGATGGTAAAAGTTTACAGTTAACTGATTTCACGATGATGTTCTCGATTACATTCTGTGATAATGACGGAACCCTCAGAGAACCAAACCTCTTTACCTTTGTAATTGTTAAAGGAGAGTTGTTTGAAGAAGACAAACAGCGCTTTCTTCTCCCTCCAGTTCCGCTGTATTTCTTAATCAATGCCGGACGTATTAAGACTCGCTCGTAGATATTACCATGCGGCGCGTCGACTCATTTGAGCTGCTATGAATCACGGATTGACGGGCTGTACTTATTTTTCATTTCCAGATTTAGAGGGAATAAATATCTGTGATTTAAAGCCTGGAAAAGCGCGTTGACGCATAAATCAATATTTTCGGGGCGATTTTTTGAAGCCAAATCTCGCAGACTGTTGTCCGGTCCATAAATTTTATTGTGAGCTGGGAAGCCATTTACATGGAGGGAGGATGTTGATGGCAGTTAGCGAGCTCCGCCATGGGGAACTTTGGAACGGAGCGAGCGCACTAAAGATGTGTCGCGCACGTTTGCTCGTAAATCTGACACGACTGAATAAGCCCTGGTTTATTCGCGCTCTGTCGATTCGAAATGCAGAGCTCGTTTTTCTCCCTCTCGAATTTCGCCGTTTTACTTCATATTTTGGGCCGGTTTTATCTGATAATGAGAGCGCTGACATTAAGCGTTCTATCATTGCCTTCCCTTATTACGCCGGTATTAGATCATATTAACATGAAATGGAAGTGTTTAAAGTTAATGGGAAATGCGCAGATAGAAAAGTGCTGTGTTCATGGTCGGCTTAAAAGAGACGATTTTTCCCTGTTAAACTGTTATCATGAAATGTTCTGTCTGCTTCATTAAAAATAACTGGCAGTGAGACGTTAAAACCTCCTGAAGAGTCTGATCCCATCCTCACCACGACTCGTTTGGTTGTTCTTATTCAAAAGTCAAAAAACAAATATTATTACTTGGAGTGTTATTGGCCTTTAAACGTGGTCTTGAGCGTTAGGGTTAGGGTTTGCTTTGGAATTCCGGCATTTAAAATGAAAATAATGGCAAAAAAGTTCTAGACTAGGTCTAGACTTTATGGAGTTTGGTTTAAATTCTATAGACCTTTGGATTTCCTGGTTTAGACTTGCTTTAGACCTGGTTTAGGTGTGGGTTAGTCCTGGTTTAGACCTGGTTTAGACCTGGTTTAGTCCTGGTTTAGACCTGGTTTAGACCTGGGTTAGTCCTAGTTTACACCTGGTTTAGACCTGGTTTAGTCCTGATTTAGACCTGGGTTAGTCCTGGTTTAAACCTGGTTTAGGTCTGGGTTAGTCCTGGTTTAGTCCCGGTTTAGACCTGGGTTAGTCCTGGTTTAGACCTGGGTTATTCCTGGTTTAGACCTGGTTTAGTCCTGGTTTTGACCTGATTTAGTCCTGGGTTAGTCCTGGTTTACACCTGGTTTAGACCTGATTTAGTCCTGGTTTAGACATAAGTTAGTCCTGGTTTAGACCTGGGTAAATCCTGGATTAGATCTGGTTTAGTCCTGGTTTAGACCTGGGTTCGTCCTGGATTAGACCTGGGTTAGTCCTGGTTTAGACCTGGGTTATTCCTGGTTTAGACCTGGTTTAGTCCTGGTTTCGACCTGATTTAGTCCTGGGTTAGTCCTGGTTTACACCTGGTTTAGACCTGATTTAGTCCTGGTTTAGACCTAAATTAGTCCTGGTTTAGACCTGATTTAGTCCTGGTTTAGACCTGGGTTAGTCCTGGTTTAGATCTGGTTTAGTCCTGGTTTAGACCTGGTTTAGTCCTGGTTTAGACCTGATTTAGTCCTGGTTTAGACCTGATTTAGTCCTGGTTTAGACCTAAGGTAGTCCGGGTTTAGACCTGATTTAGTCCTGGTTTAGACCTAAGTTAGTCCTGGTTTAGACCTGATTTAGTCCTGGTTTAGACCTAAGTTAGTCCTGGTTTAGACCTGGGTTAGTCTTGGTTTAGACCTAAATTAGTCCTGGTTTAGACCTGGGTTAGTCCTGGATTAGATCTGTCTTAGTCCTGGTTTAGACCTGGTTTAGTCCTGGTTTAGACCTGGTTTAGTCCTGGTTTAGACCTGATTTAGTCCTGGTTTAGACCTAAGGTAGTCCTGGTTTAGACCTGGGTTAGTCCTGGTTTAGTTCTGGGTTAGTCCTGGTTTGGTCCTGGTTTAGACCTGGTTTAGTCCTGGTTTAGACCTGATTTAGTCCTGGTTTAGACCTAAGGTAGTCCGGGTTTAGACCTGATTTAGTCCTGGTTTAGACCTAAGTTAGTCCTGGTTTAGACCTGATTTAGTCCTGGTTTAGACCTAAGTTAGTCCTGGTTTAGACCTGATTTAGTCCTGGTTTAGACCTAAATTAGTCCTGGTTTAGACCTGGGTTAGTCCTGGATTAGATCTGGTTTAGTCCTGGTTTAGACCTGGTTTAGTCCTGGTTTAGACCTGATTTAGTCCTGGTTTAGACCTAAGGTAGTCCTGGTTTAGACCTGGGTTAGTCCTGGTTTAGTTCTGGGTTAGTCCTGGTTTGGTCCTGGTTTAGACCTGGTTTAGTCCTGGTTTAGACCTGATTTAGTCCTGGTTTAGACCTAAGGTAGTCCTGGTTTAGACCTGGGTTAGTCCTGGTTTAGATCTGGGTTAGTCCTGGTTTAGACCTGGTTTAGTCCTGGTTTAGACCTGGTTTAGTCCTGGTTTAGACCTGGTTTAGTCCTGGTTTCAAAGTGCAAATTGCAGTAAATACAAAGTACAAAGTATAAAGTGTGTGTGGAGAAGGACGTCTGGGCCTCGTCGCTCAGACGCTGCCTCCAGCCCAGCCCCGGGTAAAGCAGAAGAAAATGGACAAAGAAAAAAAGAAAAATCTAAGTAAGTGCAAAAATAATAATGGCCTACAAGGACTTGATGTCATGACCTGGCTCGTGGCGACTTACAGGTTCCACTTCCATTAGTTGCACCTTTAAATCCTTCTCTCCTCTCCACCAGCGGCTACAACTTTCCCTGCATCCTGTTTTTAATAAATATCTATTTTTGTGATCCTTTTTAAACGTGTGGACTCCATCTCGTCCGAACCCTGAGCCAGTTCGTGACAAATGGAGGCTCGTCCGGGATCAGAACCCACGTTTCTGCTTCAGTTTTGTTTTGACAAATGGGTTCTTGTGGTTGATTTTAGGGTCATTCGTGTCTTTTTGGGTCCTTTGCTTTGTTTGCGTCATCTTGTAGGTCAGGGGCGTCAAACTCATTTTGGTCCGGGGGCCGCATACAACCAACTTTGATTCCAAAGGGGCCGGATCAGAAAACTCATGACATATATACCCCAAAAATAGCAATAAGTCCAAATATTTGTGCAGAGAAACACAAATCTATTACAGAAATCTTTTTTATTTGATTTTATTTTACAAAATATTATAACATGCTAGGTTAGGTAGCTCCTTTCACAGCAGCATCACTAACCTCTTGGCCCCTGGGTGAAAACAGACGTCTGTTTCTTCAGTCCCAACAATAATTATAATTCATTGGATAATTCATTTCTCTTCTGTCTTCTCAATTCTCTGTTCAAGTTGTTGTATTTTTCGCCGTGTCTTGTAGTACCGTTTAAGATTATTTTCCTTGAGCGCCGCCACTTGTTGCAAACACACTGAGCACAGGTTTCCCATTCACCTCCATGAACAATTAGTCCATTTGTCTTAGAAAATCCTGCACTTAGCTCCACTTTTCTCATTTTGGACATTTTGCTGATGTCTCGGTCACAGTCAAAACGATCGTCCTTTAATAGTGTTTGGAAAGAGGCGAGTCTTCATTTGTGCTGCTCTGGTGGAGGCGCCACACACAGAAGCACTGGAGACGCTGCTATGCTAAGCTGCGCAGAAAATTACCAGAACAATCTGAAAATTGTAAATATTTCAATAGAAAATCAGCCGAGGGCCAGATTAAAGGTCTTGGAGGGCCGGATCTGGCCCCCGGGCCGCGTGTTTGACACCTGTGTTGTAGGTGATATAGGGATCATCTGTTTAGCATACTTTTGGTAAGTAGTGGAGCTAACTAATGCTAACTACTTTTGTTTGGGGCGTGCATGTTTTTCTCTGGTGAAGGTTGAGGTTTTTACTGCTCATTTTATTCCCATTTACATTGACTCCGTTAGCTCCAGTGTTGTTTTGTCTGGTCTTTAGTTTGTCAGGATTTGTTTGTTCTTTTGTTTTGGAGTCTACCCCCAACAGGCTTCTCCCACAGGTTGTGTATATGGAGTCCGTGTGGTTTGGGTTTATGCGGCTGTGTGTGGCTGGAGCTGTTCACTCGGGGGGGTCCTGAGGCTGGAGCAGGAGATTTTCAGTCCCTCTGGTGATTAAAATCCTTCCACCAGTCCAGCACCAAGACTCCCATTAGACAGTGGGGTCTATCGGAGCTAGTGGGGGACTTGACTCATTTAGTCGGGGGAGTGTTTTAACTGGTACTCTGCAAAAAAGGATTTTCTAGCATAGTTAAACTGACTTGAATTAAGCTGATTCATCTTTAAAGTTCAATTTTAAGATGTTTTTATGTAATAAGATGAGATTTTTTTTACTTGTTTACTTGTTTGTTGTTATTCTAAGCACTTTTTTATATTAAATCAAGCCAGGTTAAGCCTCTTTCACTTCCTTCTCAAACCAATAATGTGAAAAATCTTGCCATAAATACCTGAAACTAGTGTTTTCTGCTTAGAACAAGATTTGTATTTCATCTTGTTTTAAGAAAACTTGGTAAGTGAAAATTTCTTGCTGCACTGGCAGATAATTTCCCTTAAAATAGGGCATTTTTACCTCAAAATTGGTATTTTCTTCTTATTTTTGATAGGCCTTTTTTGCCGTGTACCTTCGGTCTAACTGAGTAGTTCACTCTTACTTTATTTGGTTATAGCTTTTGGTTTGGTAAGTTCTGTTTAGTCTTACTTTTGGTGCTATAACTGTTGGTTCTGTAAGTTATGTACTCTTATTTAGTTTATGGTTTTGCATGGTCCACTTCCTGTTGGTCCCCTGTTCACTGTGATTGGCTCATGGGCACTGGAAACAGCTTTATTGGGACTTATGTCCGGTTGTGTGCTTGTTGGCTCGGTGAGAGAAATTTGGTTAAGTTGAATGTCCACTTGGCTCAACTTGGAAATTTGTAATTTTGGTGCCAGATGTTTTTGTTATGGGGGCAGGTGGCTCGACTAGGGGGTCAAAGATCTGATGTACTGTCGCCCTTAGATATTCGGATTATTTTTCGCACCACATCACCACATCACCAATGGCTCAAGGAGAAACTGAAGTCCATTATTTACTCAAATGATAGTCCTGTGCCCTTTTTAATCACTGGCTTCATTCCTGATTCTTAAAATTTACATGTTGGGATATTTTTCGTTAAAAGCTGCTTTTATTCTGAATTTTATGCTTGGAAATGGTCATTTTTTGTCATTTGAAATCGCCCTGCACTGCTCATCTTCCCAGTGTTACCCCTCAGGATTCTTCAGGTTTCGACCTGATTTAGACCTGGTTTAGTCCTGGTTTAGACCTGGTTTAGTCCTGGTTTAGACCTGGTTTAGTCCTGGTTTAGACCTAAGGTAGTCCTGGTTTAGACCTGATTTAGTCCTGGTTTAGACCTAAATTAGTCCTGGTTTAGACCTGATTTAGTCCTGGTTTAGACCTAAATTAGTCCTGGTTTAGACCTGGGTTAGTCCTGGATTAGATCTGATTTAGTCCTGGTTTAGACCTGATTTAGTCCTGGTTTAGACCTAAATTAGTCCTGGTTTAGACCTGGGTTAGTCCTGGATTAGATCTGGCTTAGTCCTGGTTTAGACCTGGTTTAGTCCTGGTTTAGACCTGATTTAGTCCTGGTTTAGACCCAAGGTAGTCCTGGTTTAGACCTGGGTTAGTCCTGGTTTAGATCTGGGTTAGTCCTGGTTTAGACCTGGTCTAGTCCTGGTTTAGACCTGGTTTAGTCCTGGTTTAGACCTGGTTTAGTCCTGGTTTAGACCTGATTTAGTCCTGGTTTAGACCTAAGGTAGTCCTGGTTTAGACCTGGGTTAGTCCTGGTTTAGATCTGGCTTAGTCCTGGTTTAGACCTGGTTTAGTCCTGGTTTAGACCTGATTTAGTTTAAGTTCCCATAAATATACAAATAAAATAGATCTGTATATTTCATAGCTGTGAACAGAGACTCATAATGTACTGAAGTAAACCTGACGTGTGTTTTTAAAAAGAATCTGTGTGTTGTTCTGACACATTTCAGACAGACTCATTTAGACACTCACTGGTAACAGACCGATACTTCTGTCTTGTCCCTGTCAATCACAGCCAATTAGCAGAACTGTGCGTCTGCGATTGTGTTATAATTACAACTAAACGCGCCGCCATTAGAAACATTTTTACATGTCCGAGGTTGGAGTGCCCCGTGACTGACACCCCGTTTTATTCCAAGTTTAGTTTGGCACTTTCTAATGCTATTACCAACTTCAGAATAATGACCACACTCCAAAACCAAGCCTTCCAAATGTCATCTGCTGCTCCTCCGCCAGATACCCGTTCAATTGCCGCGTCTAATTGATTGAAATAATGAAGCTGTTTGAAATATGGCGCGTCACGGTGACTGATTTGCCCATTTGGAACAACACTAAGTGGGCAAAGATGAAATGACTTTGGGAGCCTTTCCTGGCACCCGCAGACATGTTCAACACAAACATGAGTTATGAGAATCAGCACAATTATGTTAAGTAACAGAAAGGTTAACTAATTCAATTTATATCGGAATAAATAATGCCGGAGCGGGCCTGTCACCAGCCGAACGGGAGATTAGATTTGGAATGAGTCGGTCTAATATGCATCAATACCAATACTAGAACAATACATCTGCAGACGGATCAGGCTGGGTTACCACAATGCAATCTGTTTTACTTATGTTGGAGTGCGCATGATGGGTTTTTATTTACAATGTTTTACTTAATTTGATAGGATAATGCATGTTGTAAATATAAACTTTACCAATTGAGGAGCAGTTTGCAAAGAAAAGTTGAAAAACATGCTGGAAATGACTGGGAATACATACATTTCTACAAGGGGTGTAAAGATATCCAAGTCTCATGATACAATATCGTCACGTATGGAGCTCATGGTACGATATTTATTTGATATCGTGGGGAAGCTCACGATACGGTGGGGAGACTCACGATATTACAATATTAAGATAAGATAAGATATCCTTTATTTGTCCCACAATGGGGAAATTTCAGTGTTGCAACGCACAGTAAAGAGAACAGCAAGAAACAGTAGCAGCAATAGAAGTACAGTTAAGTTAAAAATAGACAAACACTATAAGAATCTAAAAAGATAAGGATTATAAAACTATGTATCATATAAATTGGTATCTAAAAACTATATATACAATAAATTACTATCTTACATTATTGCACAGGGTCCCAGTATTGCACAGGCAGCAGAGTTAGCAGTGTTCATTGTAAAGTCTGACAGCAGCAGGAAGGAAAGACCTGCGGAACCTCTCCTTCACACAGCGAGGGTGGATCAGTCTGTCACTGAAGCTGCTCTCCAGAGCAGACAGGGCCCTGAAGAGGGTGAGACTCCAGGTCCAGCATAGAAGTGAATCTGGCCAGGACCCTTCTGTCCCCCACCTCCTGCACCGAATCCAAGGCACAGCCCAGGACAGAGCTGGACTTCCTGATGACTTTGTCCAGTCTCCTCTTGTCCCTCTCTTTGATGCTGCTGCTCTACATAATAACAAGAGTGACATTCTAAAATGCTTTGGCCAGTCATTTGGTACAACATTTATTGTCATTAGGGATGGAACGATATCCAAATCTCTCCATTAGAGCTGGGGAATCCCCTCCCCCCAAAAATCTTAGATTTTTTAAATAAAAAACTCGATTCACGATTCGATTCGACCATATAGCAACATCCAAAACTTTCACCATGTTGTGATAACCTCTCTTCTCCACCAAATAAATTGGAAGCATTTCATATGGTACACAGTAGGGATGGGCATTTTCATATTAAAATGATCATCATTATTATTACTGTTACTAATCTGCATAAATGAACTCAACTTTACAGCATATAAACCTTCACCACTATAGAGCCACATCAGTGTGAGATCAGAATGTGTTTAATGCAGCTTTGGCACATTTGTTTAAACACTTAAAACCACAGGACATTTGGATAAACTGTAAATGCTGGAAAAAAGCTGCTCTTTCCTTGTGCCCTGATGTGTTCAGCTTCTGTCAGACTAAAGGACACGACTCAGTGGAATATGAATGTTCTTTCTGTGACAGAGATTTGTTGCACTACGGAAAGCATGTAAGAAGTCTTGGGGAATGCAAAATGTACACGCTGTATACAAATCTTAAATATTGATTTTGTGGCCATACCGGCTCGTCAAAGCCTGAACCCGTCAGATCTCAGAAGCTCAGCAGGGCCGGGCCTGGTTAGTACTTGGATGGGAGACCACTGGGAATTCCAGGTGCCACAGGGGGGTGCCAGTTGCAAAAACTGTCGTTGTGTCCTTAGGCAAGGCACATCACCCACATTGCCTAGTATGAAAGTGATGTGTGCGTGAGTGTTGGTGGTGGTCGGAGGGGCCGATGGCGCAGATTGGCAGCCTCGCTTCCGTCAGTCTGCCCTAGGGCAGCTGTAGCTACAAAAGTAGTTTACCACCACCGGGTCTGGAGTGAATGAATAATGCTCTGTAAAGCGTCTTTGAGTGTCCAGAAAAGCGCTGTATAAAACTGATGCATTATTATTATTATTATTATTATTTTCCTAAAAATCAATTTGACTTGCCAACTCGATTTTTATTTCAAATCAATTTTTTGCCCAGGCCTACTCTCTTGATATTTTCACCATATACATCTCACGGTATGATATTTATATGTCCTGTTTTTGTCTTGTCATCATCCTGCCAATGGGACTACGGATGAAAATGAGCCTGTACTGCAAAACTCTGGCACATTTACATGCTGCACTAACACGGTGATTAATGTGCACTGTGCCATATTTAACATATAAACATAATAATAATAAACATAGGCATAGCAGATACTGGCACACAAGCCTAGAGCGCCCTCTCGTGGCTGTCAGTGTGAAAAGAACCAACATGTGAAATTATATATTTCATATATAAGAAATGAGAAAGAATGTGACTTATAGTCCAAAAAACACGGTACTACAGTGACCGCTCAAGTATTATATAAAATAAATAAAAATAGTGAAGCCGAAATTGTGAAATGCACTACTTATTTATTACACATTATGTCACAATCTCATCTTGTGTCGTTCTCATGGATCTCATCTCGTGGCGTGTCTCACCTTGTAAAAACTGTGTCTCGTCCCACCCCTAATTCTGATCTTAATCGAGTAATAGTAAAACTAGTAGTGAACCTCCTGCAGGGCTGTACTGTTTGGTTCTCTTGACAAATTCCCTGGATCAGTTATTCCACAGATATAGAGAAATCTGAAGCGTTTAAGGCCCTGATAGGGACCGGCGTCGTGAATTAGCCTTGGCCATAAACACTTACTTAACTGTTAAACTATATTTGTTGGATCTGTCCCTGTTCATAAACAATGAATAAATAAGCTGTCATAGGCACTTTGCTTTGTTATGTTTTTAGTGGTAGGTGCCTCGTTCCATTCTCCTGTTTGGGAATTGAAGCCATAAAAACATTGTTTATTTGACTTCTCTTTATTATTTTCAGGGAACCTTTGTCATCACAAAATTCAAAGTGGCTGTCAGGAGGTTTGCCACCTGCTTGTCTTCATCCTAAATTTATCGCTCAGCCAGGAATTGCAAAAGAAAATTGAATTCTGTCAACTGGACAGACTCATTCAAGTAGCACTTTTGACACATATTCAAAAGGTATCCTGTCATTCAAAAGCTGACCAGTTGACAAAATTCAATTTTCTTTGCGACGGAACCTATCTGTATATGAGATTACACACATTTTAGCCTGGAATGTTCCACTGTATAGCATTAAACAATCTATCTTAGATTTGTTCTATTACAGGTGTAGTTATTGTTAGCGAAGTCACCTCTCCACAGATCGGACCGGTATTATGGCTTGATGGTGCCACCTTCTTGTTACCATGGTGACAGATATGTTAATTGTCATACTGTGAAACATTCCAGGGAGAACAATAATATTTCATTTTTCTCAGGGAAACAAGTAAGAATTTCATTGCTTATTTACTTATTTTCACTGTGTACATCACAGTAAATTTCTTGAATATCGTAAAATACCAAATATTTTGATAAATAGGCGCCGGTTCCAAATAAACGATGAGTCTAATGTTGGTGCTGAAGACAGAAGTCGTGCTGCAACAACAGGAGCAGGACTGATGCTCGCGTCGTCTCTACACAAACCAAACTTAAAACCACACGGCTCATTTGCATAAACTATAAGCGCTGAATAAAACAGCTCGCTCCTTGTGCCCTGATGTGGTGGACGAACGTTCTCACTCTGCTGCTCCACACTCGCTGCGTCTGTCGTTTGTTTGAACTTGCTAAAGAAATGTCTGCATGTTGTGGAGGGTTTGAGTGACTTTCTGTAATTCAGGAGTCGCTTTCAAATGTGGGAAACTCCCCGCTCCGTAGATATTTTGCTGTAACTGTGGTGGGAATCTTTTACTTTGTTTTCTGTTGTGGTCTATTTAAGATAAAGAAAGTATTTTATGGGTTTAGAGAACTGTTAACTAATAACTGCTAAAGCATTTCTGTATTCCTGCCACATGTGATGGTGTAATGTGCTCTTCCTGAGGTATCTACAGTCAGGTCACTGCTCTGTCTTTATCCAGTATTGTTAAAACAACGAGCTGTTGCTTTGTTCATTCTCATCAGTTAGAATAGTGGGATCCTTGGGGGCAAATCTGATCGATGTCCAGCTGAACCAGACAAGTAGTCTCTGTTTATGGGCTGTTTAGATATACTGTAGTATGTTTTACCTCATGTTGATTTTATGACATTTGTCAGCTGCATAAGAAGCCTGTTTTTGCTATGTCATTCAGATGAAGGAGAGACGGACCTTGCGTGAGGAACAGAAGGTTTCGTTTTCATTTTCTCTGTAATTGAAAAAGACAGCTGTTCTCTAGTTTTTATTTTTCTCAAATTTCAAAATCCACAACAGTAATAATGTAATAATCAAATTAACTCGCCTACGTCTGTATAGAAAGTCGACTAAATTATAGTCATGCTCATTAAAGGAATTTGAGTACCATATTTTCCCAATTTTGTTGAGCATTTTTGTGAGGAATGAATTAATCTCCTGCCCGAAATTGCTGCCTGGTCTCCAATAAATGCCTGGTCTGTTAAGTGATGGAAACAAATAAACAGCCCGGTGACTATTTGCTATTTTTCTATTTAAAATTTACACAGTGCACCTTTTAAAATAAGTGTGTTAATAATCAAATTAATTATTGATTTAAATTATGTCTGATAAAATGGAGTAGAGACAAGTTTGAGAGATTGGACAGACTTTAAGAACCAATTGTGTTGGTTGTGATATGGTTTTAACTGTAACTTTTCAGTAACCTGCCTACAAGACTTCCCTTTGAGACTTCCTCCAGCACATGTGCTTCTTGAATGCTAGTTCTTTTGTCACTGTAGATCTCCGCAGACTGCAGCAGACAGTGAGTGCTTTCTGCTTTATTGGTTTTAGTCCAGTTGTCGAAAAGATCAGAGACTTCCTCGTCGCTTCATCATCTACTGGAGAGACAGGTGACACATTCTCTCCCCCGACACTCTCCCTCTGATCAAACGCATCGATCTGAGGCCCAACGTATCTCCACAGCCTCCTGGATCTTCAAAAAACAAGGCATCCACAAAGAAATTTCACCAAAAGACCGCATTAATGACTAAAACAACAGTACAAATCGATGCTTGGGCCCTTGTGGGAAATACCAAACAACAATCGCCAGATGTTAGGGTGGATTCCAGGCAGAGCAATGGCCTCCACGGAAAGTACTAGTTACGATACACATGTTTTAAACTTGATTTCGATGCTAAAGAATAAGCTTGATATTCCGTATTGATTGTGTGGTCCAGGTAGGTTCCATAGTGCTCCATGGGTGTATACTAGTCTACTACGATTATGGTCTTATACTTGTTCTCATACATGTCAAGATCATTCTAAGGCTATTGAGGAGAGGTTAATTTCCTGTGAATGTGATATTTTAGTTTCAATACCTGCTTAAATGCATATTTTGATTGTAGTTTTAAATTTGATAAGTATTGGATTAAGAATTTGTATTCATGCAAAATAATGTCTGGCAAAAATGGGTAGAGAGTAGGGGTGTAAAGATATCCAAGTGTCACAATACGATACAGTCACGGGTATGAACATCTCAGTAGAACCAGTCATTTTGTACAACATTTATTGTCATTGTCAGAATGAAGATTGTAAAGTGCTTAGAACAGTTATTTCTCCATGTCGTCTGCACTGAAACGGAGCAAAGGATCATGATCTATGTAGTTCCCTCTGTTTTTTTTAGCTATTTCTGCATCAGAAAAAGTGTGCGAAATACGGGAGGTGTGGGGGATACTTTTGAAAACAGGAAGGAAGTCCCGTTTGGAGGAGGTGGGTCCAAGCACGGCACACATGTGTGCGCCGATGCCCCCGCACGAGGAAAACACCAAACAAAGTCCACTTCCTAACATACGGAGAATCCACAACAAGGGCCGCGGACAACTTCTCTTCCCCACGCCGCCACCACATCCACAAACACACGGAGGAACGCACATCGCAGCAGGACCCACACCCGCCCCACCATGTAATACACACCCCCTGCTGCTGGACCCACCCTCTCCACCAAAACCACCAGCTCCACCGTGCCATCCACAAACAGCGACAACGCCCTGACCACAGCCCGACAGGTGCGAACGCAGAACCTCAGACAACCGCGTCCGAGCACGACACGGCCCTAAAGTCCCAGGTACCCCGGGTACAGCAGGTGTTGGGGGACAAACACAGTCTAACTGCAGATCACTGGACATCCCTCAGTCATGAGAACTACCTCAGGTCACAGCACATTATTTCACCCACTATGTGACTGTTCTGAAGACAGAAGAGACACTTCACTCACACTGATGCAGAGCATAAAGTGTCTCACTGACAATTGTTCTGGTTTGCAATAAAATAAATAAATAAATAAATAAAACATCTGCACAAAGCCTATCCACTTTTCTAAGTGGATAAAGAGTAAAATGATGATTCAGGGGGACAAAAATGTGCGATTAATTTGCGATTAATCGTGAGTTAACTATGACATTTATGAGATTAATCACGATTAAATATATTGCTCAACAATTCGGAGATGGGGATCCCCCGAATACTGACGGGTATTTCACACACTGATCAGAACTATTCATTCAAGCAAAGAGACTTGTGATTCAATATATTGTGATGGTCCACGATATTATTGTGAGACCTTTGACGATACGATATCACCAGATTTCGATTATTGTTACATTGCTAATACAGAGTAGTTTGAGAGATTTGAAAAACTTTAGGGACCAAGACTTTTGACTTAGAGGGTTAGTTTAATAAAATATATATATATGACAAAAGTTTTTCAGTAACTTAGCTGTAAAACCTACCTCAAAGACTTCCTTCAAAACATCTGGTTCTTGAACACTACTATTGTGTTCCCTCAGTCCGATTAAACGCTTCGATCTCTGGTCCAACACAACCTCCTGGATCTTCAAAAACAAAGCCGTCAACAAAGAATTTTCCCCAAAAGACTGCGCCAACAACTGAGACAACAGCCCGAATCGATACGTTGACCCTTGTGAGAAATACCAAACACCAATCGCCACCATTTGAGCCCAGAGGACGTATTAGCGACCCGGGGTTACCGATGTGTCTGCTGGCTCGGCGGTCAGTTTGCAGAGCTAATAGAGTTTTCCGTTCGATATCAGAGAAAATGAAACGCGTGATGTGTGTCTATCTTTCCTCACCGCCGCTATTGTTTCACACTATCACTTCAATCAAGAACCCGGTAAAAGGACATTGCAGTCAACACAAGACGCGCGATTGTTGTCAAAACTCTCCTTCGGAAAGCCGGTTTGAAGCCGGGGGCCCACGCTGCTCTGTCAGTCACGTTTCGCTCTCAAATGTCTTGATCACTACCCCATCGGATCGTTTCGTTATTGCCACCAACACGGAGCTAGAGTAATTGGCAACCAGCGCAGAGCCGTCAGCCCCGTTACAAAGCCCCAGCCTCGGGAAGTCGTCTAATGCACGCCCCCGTCACATTCTTATTTGTTATTGCCAGTGTGTTATGGCAGGCCCGCTGAGGAGAATACACAGTTAAGCATATACTGTGTTTTTAACGCCTCGGTTGGAATCTTTTTGTGTGGAGTAAATTGCTGCCACTGAATTTTTAGTTAGCTGGGTTCTGATGTCATAAGTTTAATTAATTGGGGGTTTGAGACAGATTTTTCAATTTATTGTATTGTACTTTACCAGGAAATGTCCAAAAAGTAAATTCATAAATACTAAACCTGATCATATCTATTAGTGACTAAACCCAAGAACTCACAAGAATACAAAAATCTGCATCTAATCAAAATCTCAGCTGCCCAAATCTGTATTAAATATATTTGGCCTATAGAATGTTGTGATATTATCTGAAGACTAGCAAAAAGGCGTTATTAAAAGTAAAATTGCATGTTGTTTTTGTACGTTGAAATTCCATTTTAATTGAAAGTTTTATATTAAGCAAAATTGACTCCTGTGAGCTTTTAGCCATGTTATAATGTTGTTTCCTCCTCATAAACATCAATGATGGGATTTCCGGCTCTTTTTAGCTTGGCTCACTAAAAAGAGCCAGCTTTTTTGACTCTCAAGCGGCACATAAAAGTATGCACAAAATGATTTTTATTTATTTATATATGTTTATTATATAAATATGTTTTTTATTTTTTCACTCCACATAAAATTTTAAAAAAATAGATGGTCCTCTCTACCACCGCTCTACATACATTTACCGTACTCTACTCAACATATACATTCAGTAATAATGTGTGTACTGCAGATTTGTGCACATTTGTATTATTTATTATTTGTTTACGTTTTACAGAAATGGCTCATTTGCATACAGTAAAAGCACTGAAAAAAAAAAACAGCTCATGCGCTGATGCTGTCAGATTCTGTCTCAGTTTCTGTCGGACTAACTACCACCCCTCCCCCCTCTGCTCAGCACAAACACATATTGACCAATCACTTGCGGTGTGAAGAGAAAAACTAAGAGAGAGAGGGTGAGAAAAAGAAAAAACGTGGCTCCCAATAAGGAGCCGGGTCCTATCGTTCTTTTCAAAGAGCCATTTCGTTCACGACCGACCCATCACTACTAAGCAGACCTGGAGTTGTGTTTGTTTCATTCACATGTGTTTGAATAATCCTTTATGTTTAATCTGTTTACATCTCCAAAGCTCAAACTGCTCTGTTCCACCTTGTGATGTCATGTAGTGGTAGTTTTCAAGATAACAGCTACTTTTGACCTTTTTGTTTCGTAGGGAATGGAAATCCCAGGGCTGTAATGATCCATATGATTCAAGTGAAGGTGTGTGGAGTGTAAAAACACAGTGGAGCGCTGTATTAATGTTAACCAAGAGTAGTCTAACCTTATTATTATATACTTAAGGCCGTCACACACTACAGGATTTTTCGGTCTTTTAAACGTGCAATAAAATGCGCACACCACAGACATGAGGAGAATCTTATGAGACTAAAAATCTACAATCTCAAAGACTACAGTGGGATCTGTGTGTGGACCACAGGATATAAAGCTGTGAGTGCGATGGCGTCAGCTGTTTCCTGTCTACAGTAAAACCACTCGCTCTGAGACTCTGGAGTGTTCAAAAATCAGAGCTCTGCACTTCCAGTTTAGACACAAGTCAAACCTTGTTATTATTATTTGTGAAATGTGGAGCAATACTTCAGATACAGGATTTTTAAAGCAGAAAAGAGGAGATAAAGTCCACAGGAAGTAGAGTAACTGTTGCTGATCTGCAGCTTCACCTCGATCCATGTGAGGATGTAAACAAACAGACATGAGGAACTATCTCGACTTTTTACTTTTAAAGAAAGCCTCAAACTGGATTAATGGCGCTGATTTGTGGACTGGGGTCATTATTTGCAGAGGACAGTTTCTAACGATAATGTTGAGATGAGATGCTGCACTTTAAATTTACCACTTTACAACAGATGCGGAATAAAGTCTTTATTTTCGCTGTTTCCTGAGTTTGTATGTTGCGTCTCTGTTTCCATCACTCCTCTGCCCCTGATGCTCTGTTTTATCGGCTGTTACTGTAGCGTTGTTGATGTTTGGTGGTTATGATCTGACAGTGACACCGCACACAAATCGCACACTAAGACACAAGGTCGGGTCACACCTCCTCAAACTCTGGGAGAAGAATTCGCAGCCAAAATCGGGCAAATTCTCCTGTAGTGTGAGCCGACCATAAGACAAAGACAATAATAGCACCTGGCATGATGGAGAGTAATCCTAGTTGGACAGAACATTAACATGCAGCCCTTGCTAATTTTGTTAAATGAAATGTTTAAAAGCAATGACACTTGTACTTTTTTCCTGGCAGGCAACAAGCCCCATTTTGAAAACAAGAGTTGACTGGTCCCACAGGCAGCGAGCTGACAGACAGTTCAACAGGAGTTCACACAAATGTTGTCAAAGCTCTTCTGAGCGGCGTGTTTGAAGCTGAACCCACGCTGCTCTGTCACGTTCACTTTGAAATGTCTTCATCACATCATATTATTTCAGTTTGGCCACCAACAGAGAGAGCCAAATTAACTACGCAGAAAAAGTGCTCAAAATGTGTTATGAAAATGTGTGCTCAATGTTATTTCAACTTCTACATGTGATTTTTAAAAACAGCTTTACATCAATACACCACCACAAGCATACAAGAAGAACTGCAAGGATCTCTCAGACAGATACTGAAGACAGTGATGTCCCATAATCCTACAAGAACTGAAGCTGCTTGGCTGAGTGGTGAAACATTCACTCAGAAAGTTTTGTCCCAGTGACAAGGTGCTGTGCTCAGTCTTATAAACATCAAACAGAACTTTTTCGGGGGTCGTTCTGGGTTTGCAATGGTCAAAAGTTATTCCTCAGTTTTTCAGCCTTATGCATTCTGAGCACTCTAATTATTCATTCAGATATTCCTGAGTTTATAAGAGCCTTTCATGACTAAAGGCCAGAATGGAGAGTTCTGCTGTCATGATAATGCGTACAGCAACTATCAAGCTAATCGCTCACATCCTGATTATAAGTCTGCAGAATCCCTCAGTCGTCCAGGTAGAATACATGACAAAGGGTAAAGATCAATTTGTCAACTGGACAGGAGTTTTAGGTGGACGTTTCGCTGCTTATCCGAGCTGTTTCTTCACTTCTGGTCAGGATGCTGGAGGACACTGCCTTATCCCTGCCTGAAAGAGGGAGGAGTTAGAGACCCCAGTAACTCTGAAACTAACCCTATTGTTTACAGTTACTGTTGTCAGGCCTATTGAAATAGACTTGGGACTGGGATCAAATTAGCAGAATCATACAGGGCCATAATGAATGTTTTCACACCTCTGGGCCTGATCTGGCCTCACCTATTTCTTCTTAATTTGTTTTGATTTAGGTTTGAGGATGGAGTTATAAACAGGAGACAAATGGTGTCTGAATCCTCCATTTCTGTTTAAAGAGGAGTTCTCTTTTTTAACAAAAATAGCTTCTTTAACTCCATGTTTAAACCAACTTGTTTCTCTGGATATGATCTGTCCCTCACCGTCCTCAAAGGAGTGTCCTGTGACTTTAAGGTGCAGATGTACGGCAGACTGAGGTCCTTTTAGGTGCAGATGTACGACAGAATGAGGTCCTTCTCGGTGCAGATGTACAGCAGACTGAGGTCCTTCTCGGTGCAGATGTACAGCAGACTGAGGTCCTTCTCGGTGCAGATGTACAGCAGACTGAGGTCCTTCTCGGTGCAGATGTACAGCAGACTGAGGTCCTTCTCGGTGCAGATGTACAGCAGACTGAGGTCCTTCTCGGTGCAGATGTACAGCAGACTGAGGTCCTTCTCGGTGCAGATGTACAGCAGACTGAGGTCCACTCTGGCTCTCCCGTCTGTGCTGGTACATCCTCTTGTGCAGCAGCTGTTTTGTTTTTGCCACTTTCCTGATTATAAGATAATAATGAGATGCAAATAGAACACAACTGACTTATTTTTATTTCGAGAGCTACTTGCACAACATATCTGTACTGCGGCAAGACAGTTTTGCTTAAATATACGTATTAAAATCAGTTATTGGGCATTTCCACTTTCTCTTGCTATGAACTGTACCTGGGTGAGGGATTACGGACTTATCATAAATTATACATGAAAATATGAATTCACACTGAGCTGCCTTCTTTCAAATTTTATTACACAATGAACAAACGAACCTTTAACCCATTTGGCATGGTAATGTAGTGATTAGTGCTCGCATCACATCAAGAAAGAACTAGGGATTCGACTTCCTGCTGGTGCTTTGCCCGCTATTTAGACATAAACATTATTTTTCAAGCGTCCCACTATTTCAACTTTTTTTTCATTGTCGAAGTAGCAGCACTTGACTATTTTTCAAACATTCCGCTTTTCCGACATGAATAATATGAATGTGATTGCCTATTATACTTTGCGCTCCCATATATCATAAGAGTCTTGATCAGAGAATACAGGACACACAGGACATCAGACAGTGGGGAAATGTCTTCACTGATCGTCATGCATTTTAAAAAGAGCATAGGTCAGCCATTGGGAAAATATCTCATCTAAAACGGAGGCTGCATGGGCCCTTTGTGCTTCAATCTTTTTGTCATGTAGGCGATCTGCGTAGAACAACAAAGTTGTCTTTGAACATTCAAAAATGCTCAATTCACATTTTGCCCAAATTGTCTCACCATTGGACTTCTACAGTTTTAAGGCCATGAGTACAGAAATCACCGGACTTGTTTAGCCTGATGAGCAGAGTATTCATGCCTGCACCACAAAAAAAAAGGATTTTCTACCATACGAAAACTTGAATTAAGCAGATTCATCTTAAAAGATACATTTTAAGATTTTTTTACTTAATAAGATGAGATTTTTTTTACATATTCCATCCTGATTCATCTTATCTAGATATTACAACTTATTCTAAGCACTTTTTTATATTAAATCAAGTCAGGTTGAGCCTCTTTAAGTTCCTTCTCAAACCAGTTCTTTTCTCTGGCTCAGATCTGTACCTCACTGTCCTCAGAGGAGCGTCCCGGGACCTTGAGGTGGAGATTTACGGCATTTTTAAGATGTTGGGAAAGTGGAAAATGTGACATTTCAATCAATGCAGTTTCAAATGTAATTGATTTCATGTTGTATTTGATCAAATGTGTAGATATTGTGAATGCTCAAAAGAAGGTATTCTTAAAACTCTGTGTTCTATTTATCTATTTATTCATTTATTTGCTATTTATTTTAAGCAATAATTACCTAAATATACTTAAAATAAGGTGAAAAAAATCATGCCATGAAGACTTGACACTAGTGTTTTCTGCTTAGAACAAGATTTGTATTTTGTCTTGTTTTAAGAAAACTTGGTGAAGTGAAAATTTCTTACTGCACTGGCAGATAATTTCACTTAAAATAGGGCATTTTACCTCAAAATTAGTAATTTTTTTCTTATTTTTTAATAGGTTTTTTGCAGTGTAGGGTGATTTTCAAAATAAAAAACTGGGACATCCCTGGTTTGTGGTGGTTGGTAATTAAAATAAGAAACGAGTGCAGAATTAAGGAAAATTGTTCCGCAGAGACCACTCCAAACATGTGAGTCAGTATAGTCACATTTTCTTTGTGTTTTGGGGATTTTTAAGCAGCTTTTCTGTATTTTACCTAAACAAATGACAATGTATGCCTCTCTTTACTGTTGGCAGGGATCAGATTAGTCAAAACTGTGATACCTATTTGTCAAAAATTTGATACCTTGATCAGTGGTTTTGGATAAATCTGCTGGGACAGGGGACACAGGGCTTAAAACTGGGACAGTCCTGGGTAAATAAGGACGTCTGGTCAGCCTATTCTTACCTAAAGTCTTCATTTGTTTATTTTCTCATTGTTCTTTCTCATTTCTGACAGCAAAAGAAACTCCAAAGCCACAGTGCCTCATTAAAAACCTGAGGTGAACTCTACAAAGTATAAAATGTAAACACTAACGCTAAGGTGACCAAAAGCAGGTTTAAGGGGGAAGTAAAGACTCCATAATGCGTGTTCTTTAAGTTAACTTGCGCGAGTGAAAGTGCCTCGTTTGATTCCTCCACCGGTCACTGGCCTTACAAAGCCGTCAATCACTTTTCCAAACCTTCAGCCGCAGGAATCCATCTTATTTCCTTTTGCTTCCCTTCATTTGTGTTTCTCTAATGCCCATCGGACCAGCTGTTCCGCCGTACTCTGCTTTGGGACTCATTCAGACAGAACTGACAGGTACGCTCTTGTTTACGTCGACACACTTCCCGCAAAGCGCTGTCAGGAGAGACACCGGCGGGGAAATTTTAAATGATTTCATGCTAAGGAATTAAGAGGCTGCAGAACGGAGCAGCGCGCACGATCGGGGAAACCGCGGCGACGTTAAAAAGACAGTATGGTTTTCTCATTGACGAGCGCAATCAAGCTAATTAAGGCGCGTATGGAGCAGAGGGAGCTGTATCATTTTCCCGCAGCGCGTTGAGTAAAAAAGATTTCAACCCTGATCCCAATTTGCATTTAAAATAAGTGACATTTTTCATTTGATCAAGGAAACAGATGCTATACAAAAGAGCTTGATTTACGTTCACTCGTCGTTTTCGGCTCGATTGTTCCGAGACGTGAACTCCGCTGACCTCCCTCCTCACCCGTGGCCTTTCGTCCTCAGCCTCTCGGGCTTTTTTGCCATAGACGCTATAGTTAAATAGAATTGTTTTACTTTTGAGGATAAGGGCTGCAGATTAATGAACACCATACATTTGCCTGGAATACAAATACACACTTAGGCAATAAGTGACAAAGATGTGCGCCTGGTTACTCTGAATCTCTGTATTCAGATGGGCGTGACTGACAGATGGATTAGCCAATCAGGGACATGAATGGTCTGTCCCTATCAAAACAAATATGGCTGCTTATGATGATAAACAACAAAAAAGGAAAAAAAAATATCACAATGAACTGAAAAAACAAGCATATTTCTGCATAATCAAGTGAAGCTCTAAACTTTTTACTGGTTTGTCCAAATAGTGAGTTTCTTTGTTTTACAGGTGGAAAAACACATCGTATTGCATGATCATGTATACAGTTGTGCTCATAAGTTTACATACCTCAAAGGTAAAGCTTGCATTTGTGCCATAACCACATCTAAGAGCTAAAAGTCTGCAGAGTCTGAGTCTCCATCAACATGAAAAAACACCTGTCGTATGACACCTGTCAAAATGGACAAAGAGGCTGCAGCTAATGGAGCTATTACTGCCCAAGAATGATCTTGTCAACAGTGCAAGAATGACGGCTATTATCCACGTTGTCATGGAAAAGTTTAAGGAGATGTCTTTCAAACCCACGGTGCACTTTAGAGCCTAAACGTTACATCATTCCAGCCTGAACTTATTTCAACCAAGTGGCAGAGGCCCAGCTGTAGACTCTGCAGAATGTAGAGGCGGTGTGGAGGCCAGATTAAGCTAAAATAACTGATTTGAGATCGAGTGTGCCCATGTTTGTCAGCTGAATAAACCCCTCACGGTGGGTTGCCAGGTCCTTTGACTAAACCCAGCACGAAATCAACCAAAAATGGCTCTCTGACTTTAATACTCGGTAACAAAATCTCCTCACCTGTCTGCAAACTAGCTGTGCTGTTGTGACCTTCAGGACGGCTCCATAAACAGCAGCTCTGGCCTCAGACGCTCAGTGGGATAATCTGGTGCGCTGGTAATTGCCGTCAGTGCTCCAGTCGAGCTGAAAATAGTGAAATGACTGTTTGGAGCAAAAGAACTCAGTCTGGAAATAATATGATCCAGGTGTGTTTTCTATCTCCCTCTTTATCTCTCTCTCTATGTCTACTCTCTCTCTATCCATATCTGCCCTTCTCTCTCTCTATCCATATCTGCCCTTCTCTCTCTCTATCCATATCTGCCCTTTTCTCTCTCTCTCTATCCATATCTGGCCTTTTCTCTCTCTATCCATATCTGCCCTTTTCTCTCTCTATCCATATCTGCCCTTCTCTCTCTCTCTATCCATATCTGCCCTTTTCTCTCTCTATCCATATCTGCCCTTCTCTCTCTCTATCCATATCTGCCCTTCTCTCTCTCTCTATCCATACCTGCCCTCTCTCTCTCTATCCATATCTGCCTTCCTCTCTCTCTATCCATATCTGCCCTTTTCTCTCTCTATCCATATCTCCCCTCCTCTCTCTCTCTATCCATATCTGCCCTTCTCTCTCTATCCATATCTGCCCTCCTCTCTCTCTCTACACGTATCTGCCCTCCTCTCTCTCTCTCTATTCATATCAGCCCTCCTCTCTCTCTATCCATCCATATCTGCCCTCCACTCTCTCTATCCATATCTGCCCTTCTCTCTCTCTCTCTCTCTCCGTATCTGCCCTTTTCTCTCTCTATCCATATCTGCCCTTCTCTCTCTCTCTATCCATATCTGCCCTTTTCTCTCTCTATCCATATCTGCCCTTTCTCTCTCTATCCATATCTGCCCTTTTCTCTCTCTATCCATATCTGCCCTTCTCTCTCTCTCTATCCATACCTGCCCTCTCTGTCTCTATCCATATCTGCCTTCCTCTCCCTCTCTCTCTCTCTATCCATATCTGCCTTCCTCTCTCTCTATCCATATCTGCCCTTTTCTCTCTCTATCCATATCTCCCCTCCTCTCTCTCTCTCTATCCATATCTGCCCTTCTCTCTCTATCCACATCTGCCCTCCTCTCTCTCTCTACCCATATCTGCCCTCCTCTCTCTCTCTATTCATATCAGCCCTCCTCTCTCTCTATCCATCCATATCTGCCCTCCACTCTCTCTCTACCCATATCTGCCCTCCTCTCTCTCTCTCTATTGATATCAGCCCTCCTCTCTCTCTATCCATCCATATCTGCCTTCCACTCTCTCTCTCTATCCATATCTGCCCTTTTCTCTCTCTCTCCATATCTGCCCTCCACTCTCTCTCTATTGATATCAGCCCTCCTCTCTCTCTATCCATCCATATCTGCCCTCCACTCTCTCTCTCTATCCATATCTGCCCTTTTCTCTCTCTCTCCATATCTGCCCTCCTCTCTCTCTAGCCATATGTGCCCTTTTCTCTCTCTATCCATATCTGCCCTCCACTCTCTCTCTATTCATATCAGCCCTCCTCTCTCTCTATCCATCCATATCTGCCCTCCACTCTCTCTCTATCCATATCTGCCCTTCTCTCTCTATCTATCCATATCTGCCCTTTTCTCTCTCTATCCATATCTGCCCTTTCTCTCTCTATCCATATCTGCCCTTTTCTCTCTCTCTATCCATATCAGCCCTTCTCTCTCTCTATCCATATCTGCCCTTTTCTCTCTCTCTATCCATATCAGCCCTTCTCTCTCTCTATCCATATCTGCCCTTTTCTCTCTCTATCCATATCTGCCCTTTCTCTCTCTATCCATATCTGCCCTTTCTCTCTCTATCCATACCTGCCCTCTCTTTCTCTATCCATATCTGTCCTCCTCTCCCTGTCTCTATCCATATCTGCCCTCCTCTCTCCCTGTCTCTCTATCCATATCTGCCATTTTCTCTCTCTCTATCCATATCTGCCATTTTCTCTCTCTCTATCCATATCAGCCCTTCTCTCTCTCTCTATCCATATCTGCCCTTTTCTCTCTCTATCCATATCTGCCCTTTCTCTCTCTTTCCATACCTGCCCTCTCTTTCTCTATCCATATCTGTCCTATTCTCCCTGTCTCTATCCATATCTGCCCTCCTCTCTCTCTCTCTCTCTCTCTCTCTTCATATCTGCCCTGATCTCTCTCTAGCCATATCTGCCCTTCTCTCTCTCTCTATCCATATCTGCCCTTTTCTCTCTCTATCCATATCAGCCCTTCTCTCTCTCTCTATCCATATCTGCCCTTTTCTCTCTCTATCCATGTCTGCCCTTCTCTCTCTCTATCCATACCTGCCCTCTCTGTCTCTATCCATATCTGCCTTCCTCTCCCTCTCTCTCTATCCATATCTGCCTTCCTCTCTCTCTATCCATATCTGCCCTTTTCTCTCTATATCCATATCTCCCATCCTCTCTCTCTCTATCCATATCTGCCCTTCTCTCTCTATCCATATCTGCCCTCCTCTCTCTCTACCCATATCTGCCCTCCTCCCTATCTCTCTATTCATATCAGCCCTCCTCTCTCTCTATCATCCATATCTGCCCTCCACTCTCTCTCTCTATCCATATCTGCCTTTTTCTCTCTCTCTCCATATCTGCCCTCCTCTCTCTCTAGCCATATGTGCCCTTTTCTCTCTCTATCCATATCTGCCCTCCTCTCTCTATCCATATCTGCCCTCCTCTCTCTCTCTATCCATATCTGCCCTTCTCTCTCTCTCTATCCATATCTGCCCTCCTCTCTCTACCCATATCTGCCCTTTCTCTCTCTCTCTCTCTCTGTCCATATCTGCCCTCCTCTCTCTCTAGCCATATCTGCCCTCCTCTCTCTCTATCCATATCTGCCCTTCTCTCTCTCTATCCATTTCTGCCCTTCTCTCTCTCTATCCATATCTGCCCCTTTCTCTCTCTATCCATATCCGCGATTCTCTCTCTCTACCCATATCTGAACTTTTCTCTCTCTATCCATATCAGCCCTTCTCTCTCTCTCTATCCATATCTGCCCTTCTCTCTCTATCCATATCTGTCCTTCTCTCTCTCTTTATCCATATCTGTCCTCTCCTTCTATATCCATATCTGTCTTCCTCTCCCTCTCCCTCTCTCTATACATATGTGCCTTCCTCTCTCTCTATCCATATCTGCCCTACTCTTTTTCTCTATCCATATCTGTCCTCTCTCTCTCTATCCATATCTGTCATTCTCCCTTTCTCTCCCTTGCTCCATATCTGCATCTCTCTCCATCTCTCCCCACATATATCCTTCTGTCTCTCCCTCTCTCTCCATATCTGCACCACTCTCTGTCCATATCTGTCCTGCTCTCTCTCTCTCCCTCCATATCTGTCCTGCTCTCTCTCTCTCCCTCCATATCTGTCCTTCTCTCTCGCCACATATACCCCTTTGTCTCTCTCCATATCCACCTTTCTCTCTCTCTCCACATATACCCTTTTGTCTCTTTCCATATCTGTTTATCTCTCTCTCCACATATGCCCTTACCTCTCTCTCCCTCTCTTTTCATATCTGTCTCTCTCTCTCTCTCCACATATACCCATTTGTCTCTCACTCCTTCTTTCTTAATGTCTCTCTCCCCTTCTCTTTCCACATATACACTTTCGTCTCTCTCTCCCTCTTTCTTCATATCTGTCTCTCTCCACATATACCGTTTTGTCTCTCTCTCCTTTCTTGATATGTCTCTCTCTTTCTCCACATATCCCCTTTTGTCTCTCTCCCTCTTCATATCTGTCTCTCTCTCCACACATACCATTTTGTCTCTCTCTCCCTCTTTCTTCACATCTGTCTCTCTCTCTCCACATATACCCGTTTATCTCTCTCCCTCTTTCTTCATATATCTCTCTCCACTTATATCCTTTTGTGTCTCTCCCTCTTTCTTCTTATGTCTCTCTCTCTTTCCACATATACACTTTTGTCTCTCTCTCCCTCTCTCTTCATATCTGTCTCTCTCTATCTCACCACATATACCCTTTTGTCTCTCTCTCCATGTCTGTCTTTCTCTTTCTGTCTCCACATACTCTTCTCTCCCATATCTGTCTTTCTTTTTCTCTCTCCACATCTACCCTTTTGTCTCTCTCTTCACATCTGTCTTTCTGACTGAGGCTCAGATTCGTCTTAAACGGTTCAAACAGAGAGTGGGTGTGTTTAACATTTGGAATTATGAAACTCTATATCAAATGCTGCTCTGCAATAATAATTCTTGCGTTGATTCTTTGTTAATCATGTGCCAAACTGCAAACGCATAACAATTAAGAAAAAGATTTGGTTCTTTTGAAAAATTAGATCTGCTTCCAACCGTTCACATTAAAAGTCCAATACTACACAAAACCGATTCTTGTGAGTTTTAAGTCATGTTAGAATGTCATTACCTCCTCAAAAACAGACCTGGAGTAGTGTTTCGTTTCATTCACGCCTCCTTTATTATTAGTCTGTCTATATCTCCAACGCTTAAAGTGCTCTGTTCCACCTTGTGATGTCATGAAGTGGTAGTTTTCATGTTAAAACAGCTAGGCCTCTATGTTTTACCTTTTGTCCAGTAAAGATCTGAAAGTCCACAGGTGAAATCATCCAAATGGTTCTCGTGAAGGTGTATGGGGTTGAAAAACACAGTTGAGCACTTCCTGTATTAGCACATGACATCATAAGGTGGAACAGAGCATTTTTTGGTTGAGAGTGTTAAAGTTGAGTGTGAAACATGTGTGAATGAAACAAAACACAACTCCAGGTCTGGTTTAAGTGAGTGCGTTTACCTGCACATCAGTATCCCGGTTATGGTTTTTTGAGTGTCCTGTCTTCGTCAAGTATACATTGTGCAAGTATACGTAGTATCCCGGTTTCAGTACAGCACAGTTTGTACGCAAAGTAATTCAAAGTGCTTTACAGAATAAGAAATACATTAAAATAACAATACAAACAAATCAAAACATAATCATCATAAAATTAAAAAGAGGGAGAGACATTAAATTAGAGAGACGAAAACCTTTCAGTCATATGCACATTGAAAACCCATCCATCCATCCATCCATCTTCTCCCGCTTAATCCGGCTGGGTCGCGGGGGCAGCTTGCTGCCCAATACTCATAGCACCTGACCCCCCCTATGAACCCCTCTGCGGGTGGTGAGCCCACATTGAAAACATTTCAGTCATATGCACGGCTGAACAGGACCATTTTGAGCCTGGATTTAATTCAATTCAATTCAATTCAATTTCCTTTATTGTCACATGTGCATATACATACAAAATATATATAGCACAGATGAAATTGCTGTCCTCTCCCACCTCAGTGCAAACATTAAAAACATTCCAATAAAAAAATTCAAGTATAAAACAAATGTGCAAACAACAAAAATGTGCAAACAGGACAGAAGTGCGCAAACAAGACAAAAATGTGCAAACACTCAAGTAACCATAGTAAACAGACACAATAGACAAAACAATATTTACAGATAAAAAGTGAGGTAGTGCTAAAATGTATGAATAACAGTCACTGATTGTCCATATAATGTAAAAAAGTGAGGTAGTGCATCAGAGTTCGCAGTGTTCTTAGTAGGTGACAGAGGGGAAAAGAGGGGGTAGGGCAGAGGGGAAAAGTGGGGGTAGGGCAGGGAGAGAGTTAAGTCCTCTGACAGCCTGGTGGAAGGAACTGTCCCGGAGCCTGCTGGTTCTGGCCTGGAGGCTCCGCAGTCTCCTCCCTGATGGCAGCGGGCTGAAGAGGCTGTGAGATGGGTGGGTGGGGTCACCTGCAATCCACCTGCAATTAAACAGCCAGTAAGACAGCATTCCGGTTATAAAAAACCAGGATATTGTAGCTGGGATATTCCAATAGTAACCGGGACACTGTGGCATGTCTACGCAGTATCCAGAATATAAAGGGCTGCTCTGAAACTGCACATGTACAATCTGTACTCATATGACCTGCTGACCTATGAACTCTGAAAACATGAACCATCTCCAACGCGGCATACAGACTCACCATCAGCAGAACATCCTCTGTCACAGGGAGAACACTCATATTTCAATGAGTTGTGTTCTTTAGTCCGACAGAAGCTGAAGCATCAGCACAAAGAAAGAGCTGTTTTTTTTCTCAGCGCTTGCAATTTATGCAAATGAGCCATGTGGTTTTAAATTGAATTTCTGTAAAAGGTAAACAAATGTGCCAAAGCTGCATTAAACACATTCTAATCTCAAAAGGGCCGATGTGGCTCTATAGTGGTGGTGTTATGTGTGTTATAAAGTTGAGTTTATTTATGCAGAAGACTTTAATTAAAAATCTGCAGCAGTGTAGAACTTGTACCATAGTATTTGGATACGGCCAGTTTGATCTGTGCAAAATTACCTCATAGCAATTTCCAAAGAATTTCCAAATTATAAAGAACAAAACTGAGAAGTTGTCTTAAATCAAAGAGTCTGATTTATTCAGTTGTGCCACAATCAAAGCCCTGACTGTCCCTAACAAAGTCTCTCCCTGTCTCTGTGTTTACTATAACCACACAGAGCAAATATACCACCCAAAAGATTCACAGACTGGAGCTTATTTCCCAAACGGCGTCAAGGACGAGCCAGACAGACGTTGGGTCATTAAAAGTCAAAACAACATAACATATGGAAACAAGTTGAATTTAACAAGCTGGAAAGATATAATTATAGAAGGTGTATTGACTAAGTGTAAGTTTGAAAGTCCTCAAGTGAACCCTCAGTTATGATTATGTAAAGATTTCCATAACTCCTGACCGCTGCTTAGAAACCTCCCGAGTTTCCTATGCTAAAGGAGCTAATGGCTGTTTATATTTTTCATGAGTGAGTAAATATATAAGTTTTGCGCTTTTGCATTCGTAAGATTATATTATAAACCGGGACACTCAGACTGTTCCCACCCCCCACTCTGTTTCAGCCACATGACCCTGTGCTGTATTTTTTGCACCCGTCTGTTTGCACTGATCATTACCTGCTATATTCTCATATTCTTATATTCTTGTAAATTTGTAAATGTTGTATTATAGTTTGTTGTTTTCTACTTTATTTTATTCTATTTTATTTGGTGCATGTTAAGTGTCTACATTCCACTCAAAGTACCGCAGCTATTTCCTAATGTTATGAACCTGTTCACTCATATGGCAATAAAACCTTTCTGATTCTGATACTACATTTGATCATGTACATAGGGATATGAGCATCCTGGTTTCTCAGTGCAGATGTAAGGGTCAATGACATATTCAGTTCAATTTTATTTCTATAGCACATTTAAAACAACTTCAGTTGACCAAAGTCCATCCATCCATCTTCTCCCGCTTAATCCAGCTGGGTCGCGGGGGCAGCTTGCTGCCCAATCCTCATAGCACCTGACCCCCTATGAACCCCTCTGCAGGTGGTGAGCCCACAGGAGGGTGGACGTCATGGTCCTTGATGTTAGCTCATAGGGGTGCTGCATGTTTTGAGTTGATGGGGGAAACCGGAGCCCGGAGGACACGGGGAGAACATGCAAACTCCACAGAAAGGCCCGGGCGACCCGGGGATCGAACCCGCAACCTTCTTGCTGTGAGGCATGAGTGTTGCCACTCAGCCACCGTGCAGAAGAAACAGATACATATATAACATAATGTGAGGACTATAATAAAAACCAAGATAAACTCACTAGTTCGTATTAAAAAGGGAAAAAAAGATGAGTTTTCAGTAAACTAAACTTATATAAGCATATACATATAAACCTTAAAAATATAAGGATTTTCAACAGACAAGTTTTAAAATATATTAAAAAAAAAAATTAGTTTCTATTAAAAGTTTTCATATATTTACAGTGTCAGGTGCATAAATCTGTGTTTAACATTTATATGAAGCATTTTTAGTGTAAAATGTCATGTGGTGCGTCCGAGAACAACATTAAAACTGTTTTATTTTCTAAAACATGGTTGGGATATTAATCTAAGTTCTGAGTAATATAATATTAATATTAATAATAATAATAATAATAATAATAATAATAATAATAATAATAATAATAATAATAATAATAATAATAATAATAATAATAATAATAATAATGCATCAGTTTTATATAGCGCTTTTCAGGACACTCAAAGATGCTTTACAGAGCATTATCCATTCACTCCAGACCCAGTGGTGGTAAACTACTGTTGTTGCCACAGCTGCCCTGGGGCAGACTGACGGAAGCGAGGCTGCCAATCTGTGCCATCGGCCCCTCCGACCACCACCACCATTCATGCACACACCACTTTCATACTAGGCAATGTGGGTGCTGTGCCTTGCCTAAGGACACAACAACAGTTTTTGCCACTGGCGCCCCCCTGTGGCACCTGGAATTCCCAGTGGTCTCCCATCCAAGTACTAACCAGGCCCGGCCCTGCTGAGCTTCTGAGATCTGACGGGATCAGGCTTTGACGAGCTGGTATGGCCACATGTGTGGCGATGTGTTAATGCATATTGATATATTTAATGCATAGTCGCCTGCTTGTGTTTAATGAACAAACTACTGCCCTCTAAAATGCATCAAATGAAGAAAAATGCCTAAAGAATCCCATTCACCCAAGTCTACTTTGTCTGTTATTAAACTCCAGCCATAGAATTCCTGCTGTTATTAGTCACACCACATGATGCACGGTCGCACCACATGACATTTGAACACTTTAAGTACAAAAACATGCAGAATAACTCAGGATTTCTGAAAAAATTATTTGGTTCCATGGACGTCAACGGTACTACAGAAATGTGCTGAATTATTATGAAATTTGAACCTTTTTAACTGAGGAAATGGCAATTGGACAGAAAATTTAGGTGTCATGTCACTCACCCGTAAACAGAATATCCTGAATACTGCCATAACTGGGATACTGATGTGTATGGAAACGCACTCATCGAGGAAACAACATTATAACAGATCAGAAAATAGCATAATATGAGGCTCTTCAAGAAACTGTTCAAAAGAGCTGACTGTTCACAAACATCACATCACGAGCCTTTTCCTCCTCTCTCTCCTCCATCCCTCCCTCCCTCTCACCTCTCCCAGAGCAGCTGCCGTCTCTCCACCGTGCTCGCTCATGCGGCGTCTGAACGGAGCTGAAAACCGTGACTGTGGAAGAGCTGACCCAAAACGGCGTCTGTTCACCTGCGAGAGAAATGCGTTAAAATGGACAGTGAACCTTAAAGCCCAACACGGAACGCACAAAAGGCTCACTATGGCAACCGAACAGATAGATTTATTCTGAGATTACCCGCACGGTTCACCACAGAGAATTGAACCACAGACCAGGACAAAGATTGTAGATAATAAGAGATTTGCTGTGGCTTTCTCAGAGCTCCAGGTGTTACAGGAGGACAGTTTGTAAGGTCAGTTTTGTTCTTATCCCACTCTCACTATTTTCCTGTTTCGTTGGGTGTGTTGTGTCGGTTTGTGAAACAGTGTGGGGTTGTCACGACACTAAAATTTCAAGCTCGATTTTGATTCTAAGGAATAGACTTGATACTCAAAACAATTCTGATACCACAATGACAATTAATAGCACTTTTAGTTCTATTTGAGGTTTGATCGTTTGGCCTTTGGAGTTTGCATGTTGTCCCTGTGTCTGGATGGGTTTTCTCTGGTCTCAAATGCTCAAATCCTCCAGCTAAGATAGTCCTGACCTAAGCAGGCTGGTACCACCTAGTGCCTTGGCTCAATTTCATTTCTCTCCAGCGACTAGGTCAGGAACCGCAATACACTCGGCGGTTTGCGAGAAGCCCAGAAGTTGCATCTGGCCAATCAGAGAAACGATGTGTTGGCCTGACTCAGTCCAAGTTGCGACCAAATAGGAGGGATTGGTTAGATTTAGAAAGTACCTGCCTACCGTCGAGTGAACAAATCCTAATGCTGTGAGGTCAGACAGTTTCCACAGAGTGAAACCTGCTGATGAATCTAGTTTTAGACTAGTTTTGACCAAGACTACCAACAAAGTCACCGAGGTGGGTCCACGGGCACAGGACTGCGCACCCACTGCTCCTGAGGTGATGTCCCAGCATCTTTTTTTTTTTTTTTGAAGTGCAACAATAGAATGCAATTTTCAGCGCAAAATAGCCAGAGTTTCTTAAAGAAGGATATGAAGAATATGCTGTAATTAAACCACTTTTGAAAAAAAATATCTTAAATCCTTGCACAGAATCTTTAAGTCCAAAAGTGAGAGTTTGGAATGGGCCCCAGAGAGGGCTCAAGATTACAAAAACATGCACAGGTGACAAATAAAAACACTTCAGACATGTTTTAGATGATGGAACTACATCATAATACAGTAAAGCGCTCAAAAAACATATAACAAAACACATTGCAGGACAGATTTACGCTTACGTCACAAACCAGGAAGACATTTGGAAAAATGCGACAACAACTTCCGATGTAGTTTCTGATACTGGGCTTGACCAACGTTTCCAGACACTAATGAGTGTACCAGGCAGAGCGTTTTGTTTGTTAGACTCGTTGCTGTTGTAAGATGGGTTAAAGTGGTGTTAAGCTTCTTCAGTGTGAAGCAAATTGGTGTTTTACGTGGAAGTTAAGAACTTGCCCCCATCACTACACTAGTTTGTTGTCTTGACAGACTCACTGCCACAGTGAGATCTCCACCGAGGAAACACTGATCTGTGAGGTTTTTTGGCTTCTGACAGAATTCCACCACCTCTAGAAATGGACTTTAGCTTCAAACATGCCACAATCACCCTTGAACCTGATTTAGCAGTGCCTTAACCTGGAGATAGATGTGGACAGGTCATGCCTCATGTGAAAACTCAGAACCTCCAGAATTCCCTCACTGAGCTGGGCTGCACTAGCACTGACCCCTAAGAAGCATGAATTAGTATCAAGGCATTTTTAATGTGGAATTTGCCTGCTCTCACTGTATCTGCATATAGGTTCAATCTAGTCGCCTCTTCACAAAGTAAAACATTTGGGGTTGCCCATAGCAACAGTGCGCTGTTATAAAACTATAAAGCACTTTGCAATTCACTTAGTCCAGAATGGTGCTGTGCCTCTCTCAGCTGCAGCAGGAGCTCAGTATCCTCCATCTATTATATTATATTTGCATAAGAGCTCTGCAAAAGACAAATCCACCAAAAAATAATAATTTCTTTTACACGATTTTTACAGCTTTGCCTACAACGAATACGTACAGAGCCTTTTAAACAATCGAGCTCATCCTGTTTTCTGAACTTGAGAACCAAAATGCCACGAGTAAACATGAAACAACTTTTACATTATAAACCCACCTAAGTTTGTCACATTATTTAGGAGTGTGTTCCTTTAAATTTAGTTTTAACTGTGCAGTACTATATCAATCAATCACTGTAGACTTTATTTCTATAGCACCTTCCAACAGCCAAAGCCGACCAAAGTGCTGTACAACAATAAAACAAGATAAAAAACAATAAACATCACACACATGTCAACAAAGCACATTACACCATTAAAATAAAGAAAGTGTCACAGGGCCACTAAGTGTTAAAAGCCATTTTAAGTAGGTTTTAAGTTTAGCTTTGAACAAAGGCAGTCAGTCAGTGATGGAACGTAACTCAATGGCCAAAGAGTTCCAGAGTTTTGGACCGACCACTGCAAAAGAACGATCCCCCCACTGTTTGCACCGGGACCGGGGAACCTCCAGCAGATGTTGCCCAGCAGATCGTAGAGCTCTGCTGGGTTGGTGAGGGGTCAAAATCTCACACAAGTAGGAAGGTGCCAGACCATTGACTGCATTAAAAACAAACATCAAAATTTTAAAATGGATTCCGAACTGGACAGGGAGCCAGTGCAAGGAGTACAGGACAGGGGTGATGTTTCACGTTTCCGAATGTTAGTGAGCAGGCGAGCTGCAGCATTTTGCACGAGCTGTAAACGGTGAAGACCAGCTTGATTAATCCCCACATAGAGGCATTACAGTCGTCTATGCGGGAACTTACAAAGGCATGGATAGTTTTCTCCAGGTCACCACGGCTAAAGGAGATGTAGATTTTACTGTAAACACTTGGCCATCTTGGAGCACCGTAGATTGTAAAATAGCATGAGCACGGGCAAGCTTCCGGCTCCAACTCAAGTTCTGTTTCTATTGAAAAACCGAATTCCTTTTACAGAAACGTGTCGTAAATGGAAGCGAATACAGGGCCCACACAAATCTAATATTTATACAATTAGAAACATTAAAATTTCAGAATTGGTAGAATATAACCTCCTCAAAACTATGTACGAAGATCACCAAATAACATCGCCAAACAGATTCAAAAAGAGAGAAAGTAGTTATAAATTAAGAGGACCTGATTTTTTTTTTTACCTGAATTTAGAACAAAACCAAAGTGTCTCAATCCAAGGAGTCAGTCTATGGAACAGTCTAAGAAAAGTGTGAAAGTAGCGCTACTGAAAAGATATAATAATTGTAATATAATTTTGAGTTGATAAGGGGCAGATGTTATTCACTTTTGCTTCTTTCTGTGCCCTTTCAATTCATATCTATGTTAAAGTTGTATAGATGCAAGTATGTTACATTTGCTTTTGTTTTGTTTTAATGAATGAAAAAAAAGAAATATTGAAAAACTGTCGCCACCCGTGTAACTGCTAAGTGTCTTAAAATGTTTGTACTAACCCGCTCTACATGACCATGGTGTTTTTATTCCATTCTTTTCTCTGTAAATCAAGATATGAACATTAATAGCAGACAAATCATGCGCCCCCTGCTAAACCAATGATGTGGGCAGTAAGGGGCATTACCTTCAACAGCCTCGCTCCTAACAGGCTCTATTCACGCTTACGTCACAAACCAGGAAGACGTTTGGAAACACGCGATGACGACTTCCGGTGTAGTTCCCGACACTGGGCTAATTATAATACAGAAAATAATAACTGATAATAAAATAACCTTAAACAAACAAGACAAACTAAAGGCCGTCACACACTACAGGAGGATTTGCCCAATTTTGGCTGCGATTTCTTCTTCCCGAGTTCAGGGAGGCGTGACCCGACTTTTTGTCTCCGTGTGCGATTTTGAAGCCGCTGCTCCTCATGTGTGGAGTCAGTGTCGGATCAGAACCACCAAACATCAACAACGCGACGGAAACAGCCGATAAGACGGAGCGTTGGGAGCAGAGGAGCGACGGACACAGAGACGCAGCATAAAAACATACAAAGTCCAGGACTCGGACATGTGCAGGTCGGATCTGACCCTTCTCACCCTGGGCATGGACCTTTTGACCTGCTCTCCTCAGGCAGGAGGCTACGGTCCATTCAGGCCAGAACCTCTCGCCATAAGAATAGTTTCTTGCCCTCTGGTGTTGGACTCATGAACAAAAACACTCAGACTGTTCCCACCCCCCCGCTCTGTTTTAGTCACATGACCCTGTGCTGGATGTTTTGCACCTGTCTGTTTGCACTGATCATCACCTGCACTTGTTATATTCCTATATTCTTCGTAAATTTTTGTTATATTATAATTTTTGTTTCCTACTTTATTTTATTCTATTTTATTTGTTGCATGTTTAGTGTTTGTCTACTTTCCGCTCCAAGTACTGCAGCAATTTCCTAATGTTATGAACCTTCACTCATATGGCAATAAAACCTTTCTGATTCTGATATAGCAAAAACAAAAGACTTTATTCCTCACCTCTCGTAAAGTGGTAAATTTAAAGTGCAGCATCTGATCCACATTTTCCATAGAAAATGTCCTCCACAAATAATGACTCCAGTCCACAAAACTGCACTATTAATCCAGTTTGAAGTGTTCTTTGAAAGTAAAAAGGCGAAAGTTGTTCCTCGCTTGTGTTTGTTTATGTCCAAAGCTGCAGATCAGTGACAGTGCCTCTACTTCCTGTGAACTTTATCACCAGTCTTTTGTGCTTTAAAAATCCTGTATCTGAAGTATTGCTCCACATTTCACAAATAATAATAACACAGTTTTGACTTGTGTCTAAACTAGAAGTGCAGAGCTCTGATCTTTGAACACTTCAGAGTCTCAGAGCGAGTGGTTTTACTGTAGACAGGAAACAGCTGACGCCATCACGCTCACAGCTTTATATCCTGTGGTCTGCACACAGATCCCACTGCAGACTTTATGATCGGAGATTTTTAGTGTCATAAGTTTGTCCTCATGTCTGTGGTGTGCGCTTTTGGTCACACGTTTAAAAATCGTTTAAAACCGAAAAATCCTCTCGTGTGTAGCGGCCTTAACTTAGTAAAACAAACTCAGTAGTGCTCCGCCCTGTTTGGCGTAGATGGTCCCTGCCAAGGATCGACTCTTTTTGGTCCTCCGTCTGGGCTCAAAACAAAACAAACAAAACGACAACAACAAAAAAGTGTAAGTAAATAATTCAGACTTATATTAACTAAGACATGCGCAGTGCACGCAAAATTAGAAAATAAAAGTCTAAATAAAGGAATTCAATTATGCGTGCTGTAAGTAACTGAATGAAAATGTGAACAAAATGACCTGGAGATGTGTTTTGTTTCATCTACTCATGTCATGTGTTAATACAGGAAGTGCTCCATTGTGTTTTTAAACTTCATGCACCTTCATTTGAGCCATTTTGACGATTTCAACCCTGGAATTGCCCAAACTCTACTGAACAAAAGGTGACTGTTAATAATTCATACTCAAACGTGTGAATGAAACAAAACAATTTAAACCATATGTAATGTAAAGTTTGGAAGAAATTTGCAATCCAGTTTTTCACCCGACCTTAAACTCTCAAAAATGACACCTCAGTTTTTGCCGAGTCACGCTATAAAACCCCACCGTCTCCATTACATCCCCTGTACGTCAGCGTCAAGTCTTTGCCCTTAAGGTGAAGTGATCCGGAGTCCACTAAAGTCTGTCTGTCAGCTCAGCGACCGCGGAGGCGTAGGGGAAATCTTAAAAACGGCGGCGGGGCCCATTGAGATTCGCCCCACAGTTCAGTCACTTTCTCCCTCCGGACCATCCACCCCCATCCTGCTGTCATATCCACCCAGCCCGGCGAGGAATGAGGCGCGATGACACCCATATCGATCTCGCATCTGCATTTGCCAAAAGGACGGGCGGCGCGATGTATCGATTGACCCGCGCAGACCTGGGATGGCGTTAAGCGTCGCGCACACGGCTCCTGCTCCGACATAAAATCTGGACAATAAAAGAGGCGAGATTACACCGTCAGCGATATTCAAATGAGAGTGATTTTAGCTCGGGCTGCTCGCGAGGATTAGGAGGAGGAGGAGGAGATCAAATAAATTCACAAAACGGTGTGATCATTGCACAGGTCTCGGGTGTAATTACACATTAGATGTAACAGCGCAGGGATGATTTTTTTCCATAAAAGGACAAATGTTACTGCTGTGTGTCTGAACGTGCGGTAAGTACTGGTGATTTGCATTGGATTTAAGGTGGGTTGGAAAGAATGAACCAGTTAGCTTGAAAGTTGAGATTGGATTAATACCAAAGCTGTTAAAGAAGCCAAAATTGTACTCAAGTAAGGGTAATGTAACTTAAAAATATATATATATTTTTTCAATTATTTGTTTATTGGTTTTTCAAGACAATAATTACACTTACATAAATGCAAATATTGTTTGACACCTTCATTTTCTAAAACTTAAATTTCAAAATAAAATACACATTTTTACTTTTATGTTTGAAGGAAAAGAAAAAAATAAGAAAAAACTAAATTTGGTAGCAAACAGAACATTGGGAAAATAAGTACTCAAATAAAATGCAAACGTATCTCGTAAATCATATTTTGATAAAATTCAGCCAGCCCGTCCATATCTTTTAAAATTTCTCTGTTTCTAATCTGAGACCATAAATTAATTTCTCCATAATCTAAATATTGTGAATCAGGTCAACCCAATTATCTTTTGTTGGTGCTTCTGCTTTTAGCCATTTCCTTGTAATTCCTTTTTTTTTTTTTTACTGCTAACAACATTATTTTAAATATCTTAAATTAATTTTGTCTAATCTAATTTGCCAAAATAGAAGACTTCACAGGTAAAAGGGAGGCCTGAATTGAATTCTTCAGTTCTTTCCAATAGCATTGTACTAAGGGGCAGGTCCAAAAATACATCCATGTCTTGCCAACATCTCCCCACACTGTCTCCAACATCTTGTGTCTCGATATTTTGTCTGCGCTGGTGCTGTAAAAAAATCTCACCAAATTTTTCCACCCATATTCCCTCCACTTGAAAGATGATGTTGTTTTCCAGTTGTTTTGAGTAATCTCTTCCCAATCCTCTTCTGTTAAGCTTATCTTAGCTTCCACATTCCATCTCCTTCTTATGTATTGTGTATCATCCCTTTTTAAATTTTCCAACCCAATATATATCTTTGAAATCAATTTTTTGTTTAGTTTAGATTTGTGAGCCAATATAATCAAATTAATAATTTCTGATTCGCCTTCAAAGTTCTCCCGTATTATGTCGTGCTCCAAATAATGCCTTAATTGTAAGAATCTGTAGAAATCTTGATTTGTGAGCACAAATTGTTCTTTGATCTCTTGAAAACTTTTGTATTTCTTATTCTTCAATAATTCCCACCACATACATGGACTCTGTTCCCATGTTTTAAATCGCTGATCATTCCTATTGGGGATCAAATCTGAATCGTATCCACCCCTTTTAACAACATACTAGACTGGATCAAGTTATTCTTTGTAGCTATCTCAGACCAAACTTTCAATGACATTTGGACAAATTGATTAATTTTGCCACTTACTTAAAAGTAATACTAAAAGTACAAAGTTGTGGCCAAAGAAATTGCTCGTGTAAGTGTAAAAAAAGTATTTGAAAAAAATACTACTCAAGTAAGTTGTGAAACACAAACAAAACATTCAGTAATAAATGAAATCTGGTGTTTTCAAAAGAACAGACACATAAATGAGATAAAGTAAATCAGATTTGAAGGAGTGCAGCAAGAAACACAAATGTTCAAATCATTTCATATTGTCACTTGTCGACTTACTTAGACTTAGACGACTTAGACAAACTTTAATTGATCCACAAGGGAAATTACTTGGACACAGCAGCTCACTCATCACAATATAATATAATAACAAAGAGTAAAATATATGAATGGTAATAATAAATTCTAAATAAGCAGAAAAAAGAGCAAGAGACTGGTGTCAAATAAGGCGTACGTATTACAGTGGGAAGAGTCGCCACGACTTCTACTCAAATAAGATTACTGTTACTTCAGGAAAAATATTACTCAAGTAGGATATAAAGTATGCTTTTGGTATGTTAGAAAAGTACTCAAGTAAATATAAGTGATTACCTACCTCTGATTACTACAGTTACAATGAAACTGACCATAAAGACACATGGGGATTTCATTACTTGAGTAGAAGTATATGCACCTAGTTATATATTACTCCAATTTAAGTGTCTGAAATGTCTCTCTGATCTGATTGGTCTCTCCTTAAACTCCAGCACCTGCACCAATCATGAGTCAGTGCTAGTGCAGCCTCTGCAGCTCAGGGAGCACGATGCCCAGGAGCACCGACCATTCACAACCAGTGAGGCACAATGACACAAACTTTAAAAATATCTTTCATGCATTTGTATATTATTCATTTGAAAATGTTAAATGGCCACAGATAACTCGTCAATAACACTAATTTCATAATAATAACATTAATAATAATGAACAAATCAAGATTATGTCACCATTCATTCCCCCTTCCCGCATCTGTCAGCTGAGTCAGTCCACAAGTATGTGCAAATGTATCATTATTTTAAAACACAAGGGAAATAAAACATGTATATAGTTGGAGGCTCTACATTTTTTTCATCTTATTTGGCTGATGTAGTTAGTAAATTACACATGAGAAATGCCCATGTTTATGTGTGTGTGTGAACTACAATTGAAACTAGGAACTCACTTCAAAACAAAACAAACCCCACTAGAACTACAACTGGAACCAAGGCCGGATCATCCATAGGCACAACACACCAACCATTCACAACCAATGGGGGTCACCACATGACACAAAGTTTAAACATATTTTTCATAAATTTGTATGTTATTCACTTGAAAATGTTAAATGGCCATAGATAACTTGTCATTAACACTAATTTAATAATAATAATAATAATAATAATAATAATAATAATAATAATAATAATAATAATAATAATAATAATAATAATAATAATGATGATGATGATAATAATAATAAAATGATAATGAAAAGCCAAACTTCTCACAGAAATGTTTCACAGAAATCAACTCAAAGGCTACCGAATCATGCTTAGATTGGTGCATGCTGCTGATATGCCTGTGAGCAAGACACTTAACCACATTGCCTGCTATAAAATGGCTGCAGTGGTCAGATTCTGCAGATCGAGACAGGCAGACTACCTTCTGTCAGTCTGTCCAGGGCACATCATGTGGGTTTAGAGGTGTCTTAGCACAAACAGAACAAGGGAGCCCAGGCCCAGAACGTTTCACCTCCTCCACGATGAATGACTCCCGGGGAATCCAAAAGCTGCTATGGTAAAAGGTAGAAGTGGTCAACTCTGAGAAAAGACATGTGATTTAGTTCTGTAATGTCTAAAGCAGAGGTGTCAAACTCATTTTGGTCCGGGGGCCGTATACAACCTACTTTGATCCCAAAGGGGCCGGATTGGAAAACTCCATTCTCTGTTCAAGTTATTGTATTTTTTGCCATGTTGTGTCTCATAGTGGCGTTTATATTCCTCCTTTATATTTATATTCCTTGAGCACCGCCACTTGTTGCAAACACACCAAGCGTACAGGTTTCCCATTCACCTCCGTGAAAAAGAAGAATTAGTAAATTTTTCTTGGAAAATCCTGCACTCAGCTCCACTTTTCTTATTTTTGACACTTTGCTGATGAGGGCGTCATGGTCACAGTCAAAACGATCGTCCTTTAAGAGCGTTTGGAAAGAGGCGAGTCTTCATTTGTGCTGCTCTGGTGGGAGGCGGCCACACACAGAAGCACTGGAGATGCTGCTATGCTAAGCGGCGTAGAAAACTACCAGAAAAATCTGAAAATTTTACATATTTTAAGAGAAAATCAGCCAAGGGCCAGATTAAAGGTCTTGGAGGGCCAGATCTGGCCCCCGGGCCGCATGTTTGACACCTGTGGTCTAAAGTGTCCCAGATTAGGAAAAAAAATGTACATCCTGGAATGCAGTAAGTTTGAGGACGATGTACTGACACATCCAAGCAGTCCTTCAAAACAAGAACCTTTGCCATGATCTTGTGTGTGGAGGCTCTTAAATACTATAATAATATAATACTTCTAGTAACAACCTTTATGTATTTGAATGGTTGAGATTTTGTTCTCCACTTGGTGTTTTCAGTGTGTCCCTGTCATAGACTGTATAAAAAAGTGGACTGAGGCAGTATGATGTGACCCGTAGCGTTCGGATGCAGCCAAATGAAGCTCATCGAGGCTGGCAGTTATATTGGCTAATTTGGAATTCCAAGTGCGTGTATCATAGCGACCAAAGAGCCAATTAGCAGAAAGGGTCTTAAAGGTACCCACATCGTCCTGCCTGTACCATTGGTTTGGCAGGGGGTGGGTGCTTAGCAACATTATCAATCAAACCTGTTGCTTAGACTAGCAGGAGAGCAGGAGCTGATAGGTGTGTTATGGGCTCTATTCACGCTTACGTCACAAACCAGGAAGATGTTTGGAGAGATGCGATGACAACTTCCCGCGGGCTCTATTTGCGGTAGTAAGTTTGACAAAATGTAGGGAAAATGACAAAATGCCCCAGTTTCCTTCATCTCCATGTCATTACAGCTTTCCGTTGTGTGTTCGGCTCATCCACAATTCCAACCATACCTCAGTTTTCATCATTTCCACTGACGCTCAACTCTCTCTCGCAGTGGGTACTTGCGATTAGAAGAGACGAGGACGCCAAATTCCAGATGATTCCAAACAGCGCATACGTCTGCAGTCTCCATTTTACCAACCGATTTACTTCAGGGCGTTTGATCACCGTCGGTCGGCGAGACCAGCGTCGGGAACTACACGGGAAGTCGTCATCGCATCTTTCCAAACATCTTCCTGGTTTGTGACATAACGTGAATAGAGCGTTTAAATGTTAACATATTGATTTACCAACAAAATAAAGAAAAATAAAAACACCAGGACCATGTAGGGCAGGGTAAGACAAACATTTTAAGGTTGGAATGATGAGCGTGATGAGTTTTTCAATATTCAATTCAATTCAATTCAATTTATTTTGTAGCGCCCAAAATCGCAACAACAGTTGCCTCTAAGGGCGTTCCAAGATATGGATGAGTAAAACATACACACAGACATATCAAAACAGGAAAAAACAACATTCATGTAAAGCAGCAAGTGAAACATTGTCCAGTCATCCCCTGTCCTTAGACCCTCCTTCTCAGCAAGGAAAAACTCCAAAAACCCAGGGTCCTGGGAAAAAGAAGAAACCTCGGGGAGAACTACAGTGAAGGAGGGATCCACTCCCATGGACGGACAGGATATAGATGTCCAGGCCCGTGGGCCAGTTCGGTATGACCACAGCTACCCAGGTGGGGAAGAGCAGGGCGAGGAGGAGGAGGAGAGGGGCGAGGAGGAGGAGCCGGGCGAGGAGGAGGAGCCAGGCGAAGAGGAGGAGCCAGGCGAGGAGGAGGAGCCAGGCAATAGAAAGTGCATTGTCGATGGAGCTGGAAATTCGCCCATGCTCACTTTCTTTTATACAGTCTACGTTCTCAGGTCAAGGAACTTCCCCCACGGCACCCACTGCAGTCATTACCTGTGTTGCTGGAAGGGCCTTGCGTAAAATTAGTTCATGAATGATTCATGGCGCTGCTATATATTCATCCTAACCAGTCTGCGCACGTCACACTTAGAAACAGAGCGATCTCGTCCTTTTAAGTAAATGCAATAAATTGAACTTGCAAGTTTAAAAGCTAAAGTTCTAATATTTCAATTTTATTCATGCATCTGGGCTGTCAGACAACCTCAGTAATTACATGCACGGTGTATACTCTCATGATTGACAAGCACAGACATTAATAGATTTCATTTAGCTCATTTCCCTTCAGAAAGAAGAAGAGAAAGCGAAAAATTCTCTTAATACACTGGCTCCAGATGCCGACGTTAAATTAATCTCCTTGACACTTTAATCTATGCTCGACCAGGGGCTTCTAATCTGCTATTTCTTCCCATTTGCATACTTTTCCCAACCTTTTTTTTTTAATTCGGTAATAATATTTCTTCTTATAAATGGTATCCTTTTAGAGCGTGCCTAAAAATATTATCTGGTGGGTTTTATTCCAGCAAAATCCTTAGTGTGCGCGAAGTCTAGCTGGAGATTCGCCGCGTTTGGTGGTTTAAACGGAGCGTTTCGTGGCCTTTCTCGTGGTGGGCGCCTGCATTTCATTTGAACCGTGTTTTGCATAACACCAGCGCCTCTAGTCACTCCATCTGTGGAAGTCATGCGGCGTGAAAGCGAGCGAATGCTGAGAGGAGGAGGCACAGATCGCTGAGAAGCAACATGGAACGGGCAAAAAGAGAAAAAAAACAAGTGGGCTTTTGTTTAGTCATTCTGTAAAATAAAGAGCATTTTTGTATGTTTTTCTGTAGTTGTACCAATTGCAGTCATTCATTTTGCTGTATTCAAAAGCATTGTCTTTGTGGGTACATTGTTCTTTATGTATTCTTTTGTATTTGAAGTTGTTTAGACATCCATCCCCCAAAATTCACTGAAAGAGCTAAGATTGCCCTAACAATGTCTACCATAAGTGTTCTGATGGAAAGTCTGACATGTTTTCCATTGTATTTCTTTCAAGGACACATACTGTGCCACTTTCAGATCCATGTTATAATTTTTCCTGAAGGGCTGTCTTAAGTATAGAACATCCGATACTAGCTGATAATAGAAAACTAGTATCAAAGCTATATAATCATTTGAGCAGGTCCAGATCCAAAAAAAAAAAAAAAAACGCATTCCGGGGACAGAAAATAAGCTTGCCTGAAAAGCTGTAGAATGATCTTGCGCTGTGTAGTTGAGTAGGGATGGTAACCGGTAACCCTTTGACCGAATCAATCTTAACCGGTCAAAATGTTTTGACCGTCGGTTAAATGGAACCCTACAGAATGGTGCTACAGAACGGCACGGTTCTACAGTCCGAGCGTGAGGCGCCCTAAATGATCATACAAACTGGAACATTACGCCAAAAATATTCATTTTGTCTTCTTAATGTATTAACTTCTTAGGTTCCTTTCTAAGACAATGTAACCAAGTGTATTTGTACCTTGTTGACATGTTTCGAAAAAGAAACAGCAGGGAGACTCACCAGAACACAAAGAGACAAAGCAGAACAGGAAAACCTAAAATCTGCCATATCAGACCACTGTAAAAGAAATAACCACATTCTGGATCGGGACGGGGCTCGGGTCATTGGATCAGAGAACAACAAGTTCAAACGCTGGATCAGGGAAGCCATTGAGATCAGGAAACGAGGCACTGACAGCATCAACCGTGACGACGGAGCGTTTCTCCTTTCACACACCTGGGACACCCTCCTCCAGAGACCACCGGGCGACAGGAGGCGTGGTCAGTCTGGGCGACCTGCAGGTCCCATCAGGCTGACCACACCTACAGGAAGTAACAACAGCTGATATATGACCCGTCACCACCAACACCGGTGACAGTTCTGAAGACGGCTCGCAGCAGCAGCCGAAACATGTCAACAAGGTACAAATACACTTGGTTACATTGTCTTAGAAAGGAACCTAAGAAGTCAAACTGGAACATGTCCCTCCCACTCCTCAGTTTGCTGCTATGGCAACAGTAACTCAAGTACTGTGATGTGGTATCCTCAAATGTACTACAGTACAATATACTAATGTACAGTACAATGCAGTCATATTCAGTACAATACAATAATATACAGCGCTATTCAGTACAATAGAGTAAGGCCACGTTTACACAGAGCCGGGTTTGTTGAAAAAAAAAAAGTTTTCAACGGCGACTGGATCTTCGAGTAGGAGGGAGAAGTGACCTCCGAGCCCTCGTTCGTCTCAGGTCATCGATACAATACATCAGCTGTGTCTGCAAATGCAAACATATGAAAAGTGAAAAGAAGAAATGCGACTGCTGCTCTGATGCTTCCATGATCATCATCAGAGCAAAAGGGAAACACTGGCTGTACTTTTGGTCGTTTATCTCACTTTACACGCAAACATGAAACCGGAGTTTTCCAGAATCTCCACTCTAGCCAGGGACTTTAGAAAGATTTATTTTTAGAGGCGAATTTGCCATTTGTGTGTAAAAGATGGGGACAAACGAAGGGAAATGTCTCAGTTTTTAACAATACCTGTGTATGTGTAAATGCATGAGGCAACTACAGAGAAGTGCATGACAAAATAACTGTTATTTAGCACTTTTAAATCTGAGTTCTTTCTGTTCTGATGATAATGATTCACACTAAAATCTTGTCAAGACATTTAAAAATGGAAAAATCTGCATTTCTACAACTCGTATATAAATACTCATATAAATATACCACAACTTAATAAGCAGCTTCCACACCTCACCACGTTCTCATTCGACCTCTGCTCGGCGTGCTCTGCTCCTGTCAGCTGTGCTCCTGTCGGCTCCTGTCGGCTCACTGCACGTGCCTGAGCTCCAGAGTAATTGAATCACTTTGCGCAGTCTCTGAACAGCTCCCAACGCTGGGCTGCAGTCTGAATGTGACCTTGTTGGCTCACCGTACCGTGACCCATTCTCCAGCTCCAGTTCAGACGCGGTTAACCAGGTCCAGACCAGAGGCCCTGTCCACTTTATACTTGAACGTTTCTTCTTTTTTGTGCTTTCTGGTCATATTGACTAAAATCTGCTGTTTATAAAATGATGTTAAAGCTGAAGTACGTCACATGTCTGGTGGCTGGGCCTCCATTTTGTGATTAGAGATTGACCGATATGTGTTTTTTCATGGCCGATAACAGTTTTTTAGAAGATGGCCCAAAATAACTATTTTTTGCCTTTTTACCATAAACCTATATAAGAGCTGTGTGGTCATGTTTTAGAGCAGGCATGTCCAAACTATGGCCCGGGGGCCAAATGTGGCCCTCAGACCAAATTCTTTTGGCCCTCAGGCTTCCAGATGAATAGGCCCATAGTAGTACTTTTTACTGCATGTTTTTTTAAACTCTTCATTTTGAGGGTCTAAGCATGAACAAAGGTCTGGTGGGTCATTCAAACTTGTTATAAATGCAAATATTTGAATTACTCACTGTTTTGATCACCAGTCTATGACCTTCAATCGGCCCTCACGCGGCTCTATGTTTTAATATGTGGCCCTTGATGAAAAAAGTTTGGACACCCCTGTTTTAGAGTGACCTCTTCTCACTAAATCTTTGTGCATATTCTTTAGGCAGGAGCAAAAGGAGAAAGGAGACAAGTTTATTTTGGTGGAATATGTTTCGCAGCTCATCCAAGCTGCTTCTTCAGTTCTGGACAGGCGCTGGTGAACACTGCCTTATATCTGCCTGCAGGGCGGAGCTAACTAGTTTAGTTTAGTTAGTTAGTTTAGTTTATTTATTTATGAGACAGGGTCAGTGCAAAATCTACATTAACCTGAACAGGAGAGATGCATGTACCAGGTTGTAGCGCCAGTGGTCATTTCCACCTGTCGTCCATGGACAGGTTGATGTTTTAGTTCATAAAAACAAACCATACAAAGAGAATGTCTTTATCATGACCAGAGCATCAGAACAATTCTGTGTCCTCATTCACACCCAGTTCTCTCAGCACTTGAAAATCATCATCCTTATCAAAATCCTCATTCAGTTCATTCTCTCCAGAACATCACACACTCTCCACTCCTCAGTCACATTATGGGCACAGGTTTGGTCTGAAAGGAGCCACAGTTTCTCCAGGCGTGAGAACATGTCGTAGTTTGTACATGATCGAGTGACTCAGGAGCACAACTACACTGAAACTACTCTGAAACTAACACACCTACAAGTTTACCGTTTCTGTAAACATTCGATCAAAATATTCAACCAAAATAAACTTTTGTCCAGTTGACAAATTGAATTTCCCCTTTTGCTGTGGATTCTACCTGGACGACTGAGGGATTTTCCACACATCTTTAGGCAGTAGATTGGCCAAAACTAATTATCGGCTGGAAAAGCGTAAATATCGGCATCTACCTTTTGCTTTCCCTGGAATGTTCCACTGTATGGCATTACACTTTCATTACAGGTGTGTAAAATAAAGTCATTCTATTAAATATCTCAGGCAAAACAATGAAGACAAGCAGGTGATGGACCCTCTGCTAGAGAAGCTACATAGTGTAACAGAGTGAAATGCACGAGCACCTTTTGAACTCTTTTATTTGCATATTTACTGCATGTTTTTATTTTGTGCTTTTATTCTGAAAGTGCTTTTACTGTGGATTTTACCTAATGGCCTAAACCTGGTGGATCCTTTTAATTGATCAGAAAGGTCCATGTAGCATTTGTTCTTTTGAATTTCAATTAAAAACGAAAACAGTTTATTTCATTATTCCATTTTAGTGTCAAACAAAAAAACAAATTTCCAATATATATACTTCCAATATTTAGTTTAAAGTTTATCTCAAAAAACAGTCTTGATACCTATTTTAATTTTGATATTTTATTCTCTCTGGTTTATACGCCCTGGAAGTTTCAGTCATGGATTTATAATAAAAAACTATTTCTATTATAATTCTATGGTGTCAACTGTACAAAGGAGAGTTTCTCGCTGCTTCCTGTTTCTCGTCACGGTGTTCGACAATGACTTTCTAAGACGTGAATGTAAACGCGTCGCTATAAAAGAAGATTACATGTTTGTCCACAAAACTGCAACGATTTTTCAGGCAAGTCCTTCTAGCAGTACATTTCCGGGGCAAATAAACCAGAGAGAATAAAATATCCAAATGAAAATAGGCATTGATTGGTGTTACTTGAAATGAACTTTAAATGAAATATTGGAAATCGAGGTTGAAATCTGTTTGTTTGGAAATGGAATCACGAAATAAACTGTTTTCCCATTTTATTGTCGAAATTCAAAAGAACAAACGCTACACAGATTTAAAAGAGTGGCATTTTGCACTGAGAAAAGGGAGAAAAAACGGAACAAAGAAGCCGGACCTGATTACGTGAGGGAGCAGTGGAGTCGTGAGAGCCGGAGAGGAGCCTGCAGCCCACTGGGAGAAGAGCCGGACCGAGTGGACAAGAGGCCGGAGGCAACATCGGCCGTGGAAGTCAGTTTGTGAGGCTGGACGTGACCCGGTGAAGCCAGAGCCGGGTACTGTGGCAGGATGTGAGGCTGCTGGACCCGTGTGAGCCCTGAGACGTGGAGCTGGCTCCGCTCCCTGCTCACTCATTTGAAGTACAGAACTCGACGTCTCCGACCTTTTCCTGACTCCTGTTTTTACACTAGCACTTTTTCTTTGTGTAGTTTTTTAGATTTTTACAGTTGGGCCAATGTAGTTTCACTTTATTCATTGTTTTATTTCGCAAATGCATGTATTTCATTGTTCCCGCTTTGTCTTTTTTCACACTACTCACTTGTCTTTAGTACTTTTTAGCCTTTTAGCGAGGCTTTTTAAGAATAGGTGTCATTGCTTTTAGTTTCTCCTCATTTTTATCACTTTTTGCCCCCACTTGGCCACAGCTTACAGCATACCTTTAAAGGAGTTTTTACAGCTTTTCTGTTATCATTAGCGTATTTGTTTTAGTAATCCTGCATTTCTGGTTTCACCTACCCCCTGGCTCCACCCACAACCCAGAACAGTTATTCCAGAAACATAATAGTACACTGCAGGCTCATACACAAAAATATGGGCTTTAAAACGACATAATGCAGCTTTATTTTAGAAGACAGGACAAAACAGCCTGTCAGAATGAAGTGCTTAAATATTAGAAAAGCGTGGAAATCATTTAAGAAGTAGCTGAGAGTGTGAAGCAGCGAGTTTACTCAGCACCGGTACTGGACCTGCAGATATGAACACAATACAGTCGTGGCCAAAAGGTTTGAGAATGACACAGATATTCATTTTGGTACCAGAACGTCCTCCGAGAGCAACTTCTCCCAACCATCCAAGAGCAGTTTGGTGATGAACAAAGCCTTTTCCAGCATGAGGAGCACCTTCCCATAAAGCAAACGTAATAACTAACGGGGAACAAAACATAAAGATTTTAGGTCCATGGCCAGAAAACTCCCCAGATCTTAATCCCATTGAGAATTCTGACAAACTCAAAGCATTGATTATACAAAAATATACGGCCGTCAGTCAGGATTTGGACCAGAAGTTGATTGACAGCATGTTTGGGAGAATTGCAGAGGTGTTGAAAAAGAAGGGCAACACTGCAAATATTGACTTGCTGCATGAACTCAGTGTAATTGTCAATAAACGTTTTTGATTCTTATGAAACGCTTGTATTTCAGTAAACCAGGGGTGTCCAAACTTTTTTCATCAAGTTCCACATATTAAAACACAGACCAGCGTGAGGGCCGATCGAGGGTCATAGACTGAGGGTTAAAACAGTGAATAATTCAAATCTGTGCATTTATAACAGGTTTAAATGACCCTCCAGACCTTTGTTCAGGCTTAGACCCCCAAAAGGACAAACTACATTTGCTTTAGCAAGGTAGAGTTCAAAAACATGCAGTAAAAAGTACTACTTGTGGTAGTATGGGCCAATTCACCTGGAAGCCTGAAGGCCAAAAGAATTTGGTCTGAGGGCCACATTTGGCCCCCGGGCCATAGTTTGGACATGCCTGCAGTAAACCATAAAAACATGAGAAAACACCTAAAAACAATGAAGCAGCAGAGCCTGTGAAAATGTAATATTTGTGTCATTCTCAAAACTTTTGGCCATGACTGTACACGGTGTGGTGGTGTTGTAATACTTTTTACTTTTACATCACAAGATTTAAGAGCAGGTTTGGGCATTTTTAGTCCACTATAGTTTTGAACCGGACTGAAAAGTAGAATTTTTTAAAAAAAATTTCTTATAGTTTGAGACCTGCTACCCTGAGAACATCAGAGAATTACCCCTACGGTAAGGGGGAAATGCAGAACAACTGCATTTTGGGGGGTTGAAAATGCAAAAATTTGAAAAATGCCCTGCAGTGTGGAAATCTAGTAAATAAAATAATTAATTAAAACTAAATGTTTTTATTAGTTAACGTGATCACCCATCAATTTCAGCCAATCTCATCTGGTCACCTGAGGTTATACTCGGGCATTTGGTCTTAGTGGTGCTGCCCCCTACGCACTGCACACTGGGAAAAAAAAATATCTAGGTAAGTTAAAATGACTTAAATTAAGAACATTTTACTTTATTTAAGTCGATTCATCTTGACAAGTGAAATAATCTGCCAGTGGAATAAGTGTTTTTTTCTTAATTCAAGCAACATTTGATTTTATTTCTTGCAACAAGTTGTTGTTTTTCTTATTTTAAGTGTAGCAAGATGTATTTTCATATTTTAAGTACAAAAATCTTATTACACTCATTGCAGATAATTTTACTTGCCAAGTGAAATGTATTCAAATCATGGTAAAACGTTCTTAATCCAAGTCATTTTAGCTTGACTAGATTTTGTTTTTTGCCGTGCAGACTACATCAGCAAGCTGCAGGTTTTGCGTCTCCATGTGCAGCAGAATTCCTCACCCAAAACGCTTGTGTAAAAGTGGAATAAGAGTGAGAACGAAAACACACGTTTGCGGTTTTACTTCAGACTGTTTCTGTGTAAATGAAGCCTGAAATAAATCATCTGGGTTGTTAAAGAAATACAGTACATTGTGCACTGTATTATTATTAGCCTTTAATTGTGCATTAAAAAGGGGGTCTTATGTAAAATCACTGTTGGGGATGGACACGATCATTTTTTAAACTTCAACCTACTCCTTTTGAGCACCAGAAATGGTTCCATCATATGTACATGCCATAGTCCGTATATATGACATAGCTAACCACTTAGCTGCCGCGTGCCAAACAGGAAGTGCTCCAGGAGGCTCTTCCGGCTCCTTCTCTCCCTTTTTCCCATTGACTTAGATTGAGATCTTCTGGCTCCTCTCTCTGGACCTGCTGCTGTGGCCTCGACATTTTGGTCTTAAAATGTTCGTATGAACCTGTGACGCAGGATCCTGATTTTTTCATTTCACTATTTTGTTCCGTCTGAATCAAGAAATCAAGATATGAACATAAATAACCGACCAATCAGACACCTTCATTCCCCGAGGTCGCTGCCCCCTAGCGTTAGCAACAGGTTTGATTGACAGTTAGTGCATTTCGCTGCTAAGTAAGTTCCCTTCCCGCTTTCCTGCCCCGATTGACTATTTTTGAAATAAAATGACAAAATATCTCAAACAATTACAATAGCTAACGCTACTAGAATCTTAACTAGCATAACTTAACTATTCAATTCAATTCTCAATTCAATTCAATTTTATTTCTATAGCCCAGAACCACAACAAGAGTTGCCCCAATGGGCTTCACAGTGAAAAACATGGAAACATCATCTAACATAGACATCAGCAAACACATTGTCCCATCCTCAGTCTCTCAATGAACCTTGGTGCCAGAGAGCAAAACTAGCATAAAGTAAAGTGAATTTCGTTAAATTGTGACGCTATTGTTGTTTGTACGCAACAGAACATAGAACATAAATCAATAACTTAAACTTACTATTTAAAGTTTGATGATAAAAGCTAAAAGTTTCCTTATTATTCTCTAGAATCACTGAAATCCTGCGGTCTGTGCAGGCGCAGAGTATCACCGCTCTGCCATGAGGAGGGCGGCACATTTAACCACCTCAATCCTGATTGGCTCTTGTGGTTGCTATGATACTCACGGTGGGATTTCCAAATATGGAGACTGCCTCCAGATTCGCTCCTGTAACCGTGGCAACAGGAGCCTCATTTGAGCGACGCTGATGCTGTGAAGACGTCACACTCACTTCGTCCACTCATATATATGGACTATGGTACATGCACATATCCTTGTATCCTTGTGTTTGTAATGTACAGACATGTTGCTCAAACAAATACAAATGAATGAACAATGTAACATGAGCCCTTTGAATATGTCTACACATTTTGCATTAGGTAGATTGTGTATATAAGATATTACACACTGCATATTTCAGCATGTTGCAATATTGCCAAACTTGTACATTGCAATTAATGACCTCTGCTACACCTTAATTTGTTCTTTCTCTGCGTCCTCTGCTCTTCTGCTCTCTGCTCCCCATAGGCACTGATATAAATAGTGTCTTTCTTTACCTCCCTGCGCTGTGTTAACCATCATTAGAGCTGACCCGGCCAATCCTGACGAGTGCTGCTTTCTCGCGTCACACCCTCCATTACTGCTGTCCAACAAATGTTCTGGAAACTTCTCCTTAAACACAGTTACACTTACATTAGCTTACTTCTTTCCAAGGGGTATTTAAGAACAAGAGAACAGATTACACAAAACACACAGCGGGAAGCTCGGAGTGAAATATGTGAGACTGCGAAGGCTTAATGTGAGAGACATAGGTGGTTTCTTACATAAATCTAATCTAATCTAAGATACTGGAATGTTGTTTTTTTTTTTTTTTTTTTTTTAGAAAATGTATAAATGGGGTGTTTGGAGCTTGTTCCCTCATCACAAACATGCCTGAAGAGATTTTAAATTTCATCCATGCATGTTTGAGTAAACTTGCGATCTTTTCTGGACCCTAGACTTTCGACTTTCGACTATTTTATTCAAACCTTCCTTTCAGTCAAGTGTCTGATTCTGTCAAATACCCGTCCACAAGTGATTTTCCATAAACACGAATACCTACGTTAGATAATTGAATAGTTTGGATATAATATTTTACCGTTATCATTTTCATTACATCATATTTTTTTTCGTATTTGGTAAAAACCCTCGCTGTGTGAAGGAGAGGTTCCGCAGGTCTTTCCTTCCTGCTGCTGTCAGACTTTACAATGAACACTGCCAACTCTGCTGCCTGTGCAATACTGGGACCCTGTGCAATAATGTAAGATAGTAATTTATTGTATATATAGTTTTTAGATTGCAATTTATTGTATATATTTTTAAGATAGCAATTTATATGATACATAATTTTATAATCCTTATCTTTATAGATCTTTATAGTGTTTGTCTATTTTTAACTTAACTGTACTTCTATTGCTGCTACTGTTTCTTGCTGTTCTCTTTACTGTGCGTTGCAACACTGAAATTTCCCCATTGTGGGACAAATAAAGGATATCTTATCTTATCTTATCTTAAAAAGTGGATCTATCCATCCATCCATCCATCTTCTTCCGCTTATTCGGGGCCGGGTCGCGGGGGCAGCAGTCTAGTGGATCTGTAAACAGTGGATCTGTAAAAAGTGGATCTGTAAACAGAAAAAAACATGAGGTTGCTCATGTTACAAACCCAGGCCTTTAGTTTTAGCTTTTGTTTGTAGTTTTGTTGACCAGGTCTGTGTGTGTCTGCAGTTTCTAAGGTTCCCTGTAACCTATAGTGCACATGTGTCAAACATGCGGCCCGGGGGCCACATCCGGCCCTCCAAGACCTTTAATCTGGCCCTCGGCTGATTTTTCTATTAAAATACTTAAAATTTTCAGATTTTTCTGTTAATTTTCTGCACCGTTTAGCATAGCAGCGTCTCCGGCGTTTCTGTACGCTATACTCCCGCCAGAGCAGCACAAATGAAGACTTTCCTCTTTCCAAACGCTCTTAAAGGACGATCGTTTTGACTGTCGACCGTGACCCTCATCAGCAAAATGTCAAAAAATGAGAAAAGCAGATGCTGAGTTCAGGATTTCCCAAGAAAAATAGTCTAATTCTTATTTGTTGACAGAGGTGAATGGGAAATCTGTGCTCAGTGTGTTTGGAACAAGTGGCGTTGCTCGAGGAATATAATCTTAAACACCACTACGAGACACGGAGAAAAATACAATAACTTGAAGAGAGAACTGAGTTTTCTCATCCGGCCCTTTTGGGATCAAAGTAGGTTGCATACGGCCCCCGGACCAAAATGAGTTTGACACCCCTGCTATAGTGGAATCCTGATTGGAGGACTGGTTGGTAAGGTTTGCTACTCGCTGGTTCCTGATTGTTCCTCTACACCTGCAGCCACCTCCTCATATTTAAGGACATTTCCAGCGCCTGTTCAGGGCTGCTGACCTTTGTGGCCAGTGTGCCGTTTTGTGTCTGTGCCTCTGTCAGGTCTCTCGACTCAGGAAAAAGAGGCACTAATTTTGTATTTAATGTTAGTTTGTTCTGTGTCTCTCATTTTGTATTTAATGTGTTACTTTGTTCTGTCTCTCTCATTTCTGTCACTGTGGTACTGACTTTGACTTGTGTTTGTTTGGTTAGTTCTTTATCGTATACTTGTTTTTCTTAGTTTACTTTGGCCTTTGTTACTCTTTTGTTCACCATATTTTTCAGACTATAAGTCACACGTTTCATGGTTTGGGTGGTTCCTGCGACTTATACTCACATTTTATATATGACATTTTTCACACTGAAAGTCCATAGACCAAATATATGAATCGCATATATGAATTAAAAATGGAAAAAAATAAATACATCATTATCTGTTTTGTCATTTTGGTTTTAGAGACAAATGATAAAGAAAATAATTGTTTTTTTTGTTTTTTTTAATTTTTGGTTCTATATGAAAAACAAATGATACACGGATTCTTCTCTATTGGATCGTTTTTATTACTATAACTTCTGTAACTTGCCTTTCAAGATGAAATGTCGGTTCTTGGTCTCTGATTTTATAAAATACATTTCCCCCAAAAACTTATAGTCCGGTGCGACTTGCAATGTTTTTTTCTTCTTTATTGTGCGTTTTTTGCCTGGTGCGATTTATACTCCAGTGTCAGTCAGAAAAATATGGTTTATAGTGTTTTTATGTTAGTATGGAGTGAATGAATAATGCTCTGTAAAAGAGTCTTTGTGACATATGTCTGTGAAAAGTGCTATAGAAATAAAAAGAAAAACTATTTTAGATCCATTTTTGTTACATTTTACCTTCCTGTTCCTTCCTGTTAATGAAATTACTTTATTTATTCCATTTTCCACCTTGTTTTTTTGTTACTTCCCCTGCCCTTAGCAGAGCTGGGTTGTAACAGCTCATTTCCAGGGAGCAGCCCATTTCAACAGAACACCGGCAAACACTATTTAGCCTATTTTAGCAGAAATCCAGATTTGTTTGATTGAAAACATACAGAGGTAAGAGCTTTGAGCATTTCTGGATGGGTAAGACATCTATGCTTTTCTCTCCACTTTTAATGAACTAAAGTTAGATTTTTTTTGTTTGTTCTGCTTTTGTGTTGCTTCGACCAATCAGCATGAACCTCCGTGAAGTTGGCCCCATCAAACTCAAACCTACACAAAAACTGTCAATTGTGCTGTTTGGTGCTGCAAAAACTTTGGTTTGTGCTTCTTTAGTTTTGTAGAAATCAACAATTCTTTTATAGGTCAAATTGGGGTCAGATTCCCAGGAAGCTTCAAAATGCTCTAAAAGAGTGCAAAATGGTGTCAATTTTTGGGCTTTGTTTGTGCTGTTCTGTGCTGCAAAAAAGTTTAGTTTGTGCATTTCTGGTTTTTAAAATATTTGCAGTTTTATTTTTGGCCGATGACGTCATCCAGCCCCTCAAAATGTGAAATAGCCTCAAAACAGGCAGAACATTATCGAAAATGTTTGTATTTGGTTTGTGCTCTGACAGTTTTCATCTGTGCGAGTTTATTTCTAAAATTATTAATTATTATTTCTTTCTAGGACATCATTTCCGCTCATTTGACGGCGGCAAACTTTGCAAAACTAGTGGCGATAAACGATCTCAGGATCTGTGGAAAAGACTGTAACGGTCTTTAGTAATTCGCACAACTGAAAATTGTCACAGCACAAAACAGCACAAACGAAATACAAATGTTTCTATAATTTTCTTCCTGTTTCTTCACATTTTGAGGGGCTCGATGACATCATCGGCCGAAAATAAAACTGCAAATATCTTATGAACTAGAATCGCACAAACACAACTTCTTGCAGCACAAAACAGCACAAACGACTGACATAGTTTTTGTGTAGGTTTGAGTTTGATGGGGCCAACTTCATGGAGGTTCATCATGAAGTATTTGTCCTAGACCACATGTGTCAAACATGCGGCCCGGGGGCCAGATCAGGCCCTCCAAGACCTTTAATCTGGCCCTCGGCTGAATTTTCTATTAAAATACTTAAAATTTCCAGATTTTTCTGTCAATTTTCTGCACTGTTTAGCATAGCAGCGTCTCCAGCGTTTCTGTACGTTGCAACTCCCACCAGAGCAGCACAAATGAAGACTTTCCTCTTTCCAAACGCTCTTAAAGGACGATCGTTTTGACTGTCGACCGTGACCCTCATCAGCAAAATGTCAAAAAATGAGAAAAGCAGATGCTGAGTTCAGGGTTTCCCAAGAAAAATAGTCTAATTCTTATTTGTTGACAGAGGTGAATGGGAAATCTGTGCTCAGTGTGTTTGGAACAAGTGGCGTTGCTCGAGGAATATAATCTTAAACACCACTACGAGACATGGAGAAAAATACGATAACTTGAAGAGAGAACTGAGTTTTCTGATCCGGCCCTTTTGGGATGAAAGTAGATTGTATACGGCCCCCGGACCAAAATGAGTTTGACACCTCTGTCCTAGACGGATGAATAGTCGTCAGTTTCGAGTGCCAGTTTGGCGAGAGCACATTTTTTTTGATAAAAGAAGTACAAAAAGTGTGCAAAGGTTTCAATTCCGTTGACATATTAGGTCCATATCACGGTCAACGCCGCACCTCAAAGCTCTTTACACTCTTCATCAAATCTAAATCTGGCACTATTTCCATTCAGAGGTAAATCTCCACTGCCTCAGACTGTGCTCCTCAGACCCGTCCATTACCTGGAGTCATCTGCGCTCCTCACTGTCCATCTGCACTTCACGTTCAGCGCTGCTCATTAACGCGAACATCCGTCACACTGTTTACTTCAGGCTGACATCAGGGGAGGCCAAGCTGCTGTGTTCCTGCTCTGACGACCAAATTGCTTCATCTAAACTTCCCCAATGACGGCCTATCTCATCGCTCAGAATATTCCACAAGCTTTTGGATTGGATCATTATTATTGTTTATTTTGTTTGTTCGTTTTCTCTGTTTTACTATTAATTTTTCATTGGCGTTACAACTGTAAACTAGTCACATAATGAAATGATTTATAAGGGAAATGTTATTCCTGATTCAAGCACATAACAGAAACTGAAGATTGTGTCCCGACAATGCAAAAAGAAGTGAAATACTACTAAATTTGTTTGATTTCTATATAATTCACATTTCTGAATTTTGCCTTGTTTACACTGCAAAAAACTAAATCTAGCCAAGTTAACCCTTTTAACCCTATAATATCTATATTTATTGAAACTTTTTTATTTTATTTTTTGAAACTAAATATATTGGTCTTTTTTTGTCTGTTTTTTCTTTTTTGTGTGATTATTCTTATTTTTTACATTGCTTACTATGAACCAGATATTATGTGTTCTAAATAAAGATTGAATAGAATAGTCGATTTTTGTCAATAATTGCCTTATGTGTAAATAATTTACACTCTTTTCCAGGAGAAGTAGAACTGTCAAGTATTTACCATTCTTATGGAATTAAATACCTAAAACTGTGTGTTATAAGATGAAAAGGCAAAAAATTTAATTGTATTTTCTTCAACTTTCAAGCCACATTTCACAGCTTTCAGGGGCAGTTTGATTAAAATAGCAGGAAGTAGCGAGGAGTTATGGTTTGAAATAGTGGGGTCACCGGTGATCCCTGTGGGGGGAAAAGGGATAAGATGACTTGAATTCAGTAAAATTATATTCACCTAGTGCCTCCGCTCAACTTCATTTCTCTGCAGTGACTAGTTCAGGAATCAGAATACACTCGGAGGTTTGCAAGAACTCCAGAAGTTGTAGTCTGTGCACCGGCCAATCAGCTGTGAGCTGTGAAGCCCTGAGGCCGAACTCCAGCACCTCTGGGTCCTTTTGTGTCCAGCACAACAGGAAACAAAGCGTCCAGATGGATGGAGACAAAGCCAGACATTTTGTGTTAGGAACGATTCCCGACATCGAGGATTTAAAGCCGGAACAAAGAGAATGTTTGGGGAATTTTATCAAGGAGAAAGACGTTATTCAATTCACTTCAATTCTATTCGAGTTTATTTCTATAGCACATTTAAAACAACTTCAGATGACCAAAGTGCTTCATGTTGCTGATAACAAAGACAGAAGAAACATATACATATATAACACAATGTGAGGACTATAATAAAAAATAAAGATAAACTGACTCGCTCGTATTAAATGCAGGAAAAAGAGGTGAGTTTTCAGTCTGGTCTTAAACTGCGTTACAGACTGAGAGGATCTGACAGGAAGAGGAAGGATGTTTCACAGTCCAGGCGCTGCCACAGAAAAGCCTCTGTCTCCTCTCGTCTTGAGCCTAGTTTTGGGTTTTGGGACGTTTGCCTTTCTTTCTACAGGATTTGCTGTGGTGCCAGGATTACTTGGACTCCACTGAGCGTTCCGGCGCATTACATACATCACCACCAAATAGCAGCAATTGGTTAAATAAAAAAGTACCCGCCGACCATTGAGCGAACAAATCCTAATGCTGTGAGGTCGACGGTTTCGACCAAGTGAAACCGGCTGATGCATCAGGCTAAAATGATCTGCCAGTGGAACAAGAGATTTTACACTTAAAATATGAAAATACATTTTATTCCATTGGCAGATCATTTTACTTGTTGAATCTACTCAAATAAAGTAAAAATGTTCTTAATTTAAGTCATTTTAATTTAGCTAGATATGGTTTTTTCCCATGTAGATTGTTTTCACTTCAAGATACTTACAACTGAAACTCATCAAAGTAATCTGCCAGTGGAATTAAAAAAAAGAGTCGTCTTTTAGTTCTGTTTTAGGGTCATTACTTAACACACGTATGAGAAAATAAACCAGGTCTGATAGGCTATTTTTCCTGGTGCACTGTGTAACATTTGGTGGATCCAGGACTTGGATGGGAGACTGCTGGGAATACTAGGTGCCACAAAAAAAAAATGTTGTCGTGTCCTTAGGCAAGACATTTCACCCGCACTGTCTGGTGTGAGTGTGGTGTGTGTGAGTCTTAGGGTTTGAGTGGCAGCCTGGTTCCGTCACTCTACCCCAGGGAGCTCACCGAGAGTCGAGTGAATGAATAATGCAGGAAATTTGAGAATCTGGAAAGTGTTACATGAGACTAATGCATTTAAGTATTAACTGTTTTCATAGAGATGTATTACTTTGCCTGCAATGTTCCACGTACCGGCATTAACTCTGCATGTATTTCATTTTTAAAACATGTATTATATATAGTCTGAGCTCTTTTACCTCCTGCACAAATGACCTGCAACTTGCCTCGTGCCGCTCCCTGCTTGTCTCCTTGGATAAAAGTTAAATGCTGCACCGTGGAACAATTCAAGAGACACTCAGATGACAGGCTCTGTGCCGGAAAAGTTGCATTATGCACTTAAAGCTCTTATCTCAAAAGTCAAAGTCAAAGTGAACTTTATTGTCAGTTCCACCATGTAACAAAATTACACAAGGGAATTGGAAATGTGATTTCACCAAAAAACTCCAATGTGCCGTTAAGAGCATGTTCAGGTGATTATCTTCTGATCCAGTGTGTTCCTGTGTGCTCAGACCAGACCCTGTGGCGATCTGTTCCTTGGAGATCTTCTCTGCTAATCCGAGACCCTGCTTGCTCCACTGAGACCCTCCCTGCTCCTCTGAGACCCTCTCTTTTCTTCTGAAACCCTCTCTGCTCCTCTGAGACCCTCTCTGCTCCTCTGAGACCCTCCCTGCTCCTCTGAAACCCTCTCTGCTCCTCTGAGACCCTCTCTGCTCCTCTGAGACCCTCCCTGCTCCTCAGAGACCCTCCCTGCTCCTCTGAGACCCTCCCTGCTCCTCTGAAACCTTCCCTGCTCCTCTGAGACAATCTCCTTTCTTCTGAAACCCTCTCTGCTCCTCTCAGACCCTCCCTGCTCCTCTCAGACCCTCTCTGCTCCCCTCGGACCCTCCCTACTCCTTGGAGACCCTCCCTACTCCTTGGAGACCCTCTCTGCTCCTCTGAGACCCTCCCTGCTCCTCTCACACCCTCTCTGCTCCCCTCAGACCCTCTCTGGTCCTCTAGGACCCTCCCTACTCCTTGGAGACCTCTCTGCTCCTCTGAGACCCTCCCTGCTCCTCTCACACCCTCTCTGATCCCCTCAGGCCCTCTCTGGTCCTCTGGGACCCTCCCTACTCCTTGGAGACCCTCCCTGCTCTGGTGTACTGCTGCAGATGATCAGCTTTACACTGACAGCCCTGCAGGGGGGGCTAAGTGCTCTGCTTTTTCACACACCCCAGTAAAATGCAAACTGCGCTCTGACAACACAGAGCGATGGAGAGTCAAATGAGCGAAGAGGCAATAGACATAAATAATGTCAGAGTTAAATACATCCTGCTCCTGTGTTATTTTGTAGAAGGTGTTTTTTACCTTGGACTGTTCATTATTTGTCTCATTTGTCAATGCCGACACGCAGCCCTCAGGAAACACATTGAAATGGAAATAGAATGGAAAATGGATTACGACTATGACAATAAATCTTTAGTTAAAGGTCCTATATTACACAAACTGCGCTCTTGTGAGCTCTAAGTCAACTTCTAAAAGTGTTTCCTCCTCAAAAACAGACCTGGAGGTGTGTTTTGTTTCTTTCACACATGTTTAAGTATCTATTTATTATTAGTTTGTCCACATCTACATACAAGTACACAATGCTCGATTTCACCTGTATTACCACATGACATCACAAGGTGCTACAGAGTGTTTTCAGTTTGAGCGAACTCAACCTAAATCTGCAGTGTTTTAAACATGTGAATGAAACAAAACACAACTCCAGGTATGTTTGTGATGAGGAAACATACCATAGACCAGAAAATATTGTAATATGGGCCCTTTGATAGTCAGCTGCTGAATTAGATAGATGGATATATACTGTAGATATTTATTTAAGAAGGGGTATTACACTTCTATGGCATATTAAAGGGGAACTGTGGCACATTTGAAGCTAAAGTCCATTTCTAGAGGTGGTGGAATTTTGTCAGAAGCCAAAAAACGGCACAGATCAGTGTTTCCTCGGTGGAGATCTCACTGTGGCAGTGAGTCTCTCAAGGCAACATACTAGTGTAGTGATGGGGGCAAGTTCTTAACTTCCACGAAAAACGCCAATTTGCTTCACACTGAAGAAGCTTAACACCACTTTAACCCATCTTACAACAGCCACGAGTCTAACAAACAAAACGCTCTGCCTGGTTCACTCATTAGTGTCTGGAAACGTTAGAAAACAACTTTATAAGCAGCCTTACACTTCCCTCTGTTGATTTCCCACTGCACATGTGAAAGCCCAAAAGACTCAATTGCCGATGTCGTTTCTAATCCCATTTATTTATGAGTGAATTATATTTTTGAAAAAAAAAAAAACGCTAAAAAATACATTCTTGAACCATTTTCTTTCAACAACTTTCAGTTTCTCTTCTTCTTCACCGTCAGTAGTTGATCCTCACTTGTTGCTTCTGGCGACTCGAGCCTCTCACCACTGCTGGAGTCGGCGATTGAGTCTAGATCACCATATTACCTTTCATTGTTCTGAAAATGCTATAATCACTGGAAACACCCTATTAACATGTTTATTAAGTTTCACTTTCTTTTCTGATGCTGAGTCCCCTCCTCTCCATGCGTTAAGTCATTTCTACAATAACATCATAGAAAGCTCCAGTAAGTATGTACTGATTTGAAATGTTTTAAAGTAACTATCGGTGTTGATGTGTCTGGAAAAGGGAAAATGGGCCAGATAACTTAAGATGACTCTTCTTTCTGCTCCTTTTCATTGAGTTCTTATATGGGTCAGTGACATGACGCCTAAATTTTCTGTCCATTTGCAGTTTCCTCAGTTAAAAAGGTTCAAATTTCATAATAATTCAGCACATTTCTGTAGTACCTCTGACCTCCATGGAACCAAATTCTGCATGGTTTTTGTCCTTAAAGTGTTAAAATGTCATGTGGTGCGACCGTGCATCATGTGGTGCGACTAATAACAGCAGGAATTCTATGGCTGGAGTTTAATAACAGACAAAGTCGACTTGGGTGAATGGTTCTTTAGGCATTTTTCTTCATTTGACGCATTTTCCAGGGCAGTAGTTTGTTCATTAAACACAAGCAGGCGACTGTCATATTGGACAGCAAAAGAAAATATCAATATGCATTAAAAATCTAAAGAAATGCAACAGTTTGTTTCTACATATTTCATATTACTCAGAACTTAGATTAATATTCCAACCATGTTTTAGAAAACAAAACTATTTTAAGGTTATTCTCGGTCGCACCACATGACATTTTACACTAAAAATGCTTCATATAAATGTTAAACACAGATTTATGCACCTGACACTGGAAATATATGAAAAAGTTCAATAGAAATGAATATTTTGTTTATATTTTAAAAGTTTCCTGTTGAAAATCCTTATACGTCATTGACCCATATGTTTGTGACACTGTTAATGTCTTTTTATACTTTATGAAAAAAAAAGTCAGTCCTTAATAACTAAAAATAATTCACTGGTCTCTACACAGTGAGCTTCTGTTGTCTGGTCAGATCATTTCTTCTTTAAGGATTACATGTGGGATCTTTTATGTTTTTGTTTTGTTTTTTCCCCCCCTAAAAATAAACATTTGAACAAGCTCGAAAGCAGTGCTCAAAAACACGATCACAGCAGTAAATTGCTGTCAAAAAATGACACAATATTGAGTTAAAAGTAATTATCACAGTTCCAGGTCAGAACGGTTTCTATTTTTCATGATAAAATCTACTTGGGCGTTCTTTAATGTGGAAAAACACACAAGTCACTCCGTTCCGCAGGGATACTATTAAGCGACGGGCATTTTTTGAAATATTTGACTTCTTAAGAAATTCAAGAACACTTTTTTTATTGTCCTATTATTCATTATTGTTCTGACCAATTTGCATGAAGGACCCATATTACACAGAATTTAGTTCCCTCCTCATTCACACCTGTTTGAGTAATCCTTTATTATTTGTCTGTCTACATCTCCAAAACTCAAAATGTTCCACTGTGATGTCATGAAGCGGTGACTTTCAAGTGAACGGCTCCTTTTACCTTTTGTTCTGTATAGACGGGCAGTTCCAGGGTTGAAATGTTCTAATTTCTGAAAGTGTATGGAGGTTTAGACGAATTAGGTTTAGAAGAATTCAGCCTAAATATGAATAAATATGTGTTTGTGTGTGAAACATGTGTGAACGAAACACAACAAAACTCCAGGAATGTTTGTGATGGAGGAAACAAGAACAAAACTTAGATTATAGCATCATACAGGCCCTTAAGTACTTCAATGTAAGCAATAAACATAGATGTGGACTTTCATTCCATTGGGTCATTCATCACAGCTCTTATAAGGGTTTTATATTCATTAAAGTGTAACTCCGGCACGTTTGAAGCTAAAGTCCGTTGCTAGAGGTGGTCGAATTCTGTCAGAAGCCAAAAAAACAGCACAGATCAGTGTTTCCTCAGCGGAGATCTCGCTGTGGCAGTGAGTCTGTCAAGGCAACAAACTAGTGTAGTGATGGGGGCAAGTTCTTAACTTCCACGTAAAACGCTAATTTGCTTCACACTGAAGAAGCCTTAACACCACTTTGACCCATCTTACAACAGCCACGAGTCTAACAAACAAAACGCTCTGCCTGGATCACTCATTAGTGTCTGGAAATGTTTGAAAATAACTTTATCAGCAGCCTTAGCATTAGCTTGTTGATTTCCCACTGCACATGCCAAAGTCCAAAAGACTTGATCGCCAATGTTGTTTCTAATCCCATTTATTTACTAGTGAATTATATTTTTTGAAAACACAGTTTTTTAACTTCTGAGAGTATTTGACCACCTCTAGCAACAGACTTTAGCTTCAAATGTGGCGGAGTTCAACTTTAAGACAAGGGTGTCCAACCATCTTCCTCTGGTGAGCTACTTTTACAAAACCCAAAATACTAGAGAGCTATTAATTTTCATTGCCACAGGAAATTCAGTGAATATAAGAGGCCTGACCAGCCTTAGATGAGGTACAGTTAGACGTCTATAAAACATAAACCATGATCCAGTTATTAGAGTAAAGTTAGGCATCAAAATGATACTTACAATGGTAATAAGCATTTAATTCATCAAATGTCAGTTATTCAGCACCATGCGTAATGCGTATAATTCAGAAATCTCTCGGCAAGCTTCTTGACAGGACGTGGAAAGCGACTGATAGCTCTAGAGCTATAGGTTGGAGAAGCTCCGACATTTGTGTTAGCATTAAAGGGCCTATATTATGTAAGATTGACTGATATGAGCTTTTAGTCGTGTTATAATGTTGTTACCTCATCAAAAATATGCCTAAAAGTGTGTATAAATGTATGCATCCAGAGTACAGTCCAAGCATAGTCCCAGTACAGTCCCCGTATAGTCCCAGTACAGCCCCAGTACAGTCCCCGTATAGTCCCAGTACAGTCCCTGTATAGTCCCAGTACAGTCCCCATATAGTCCCAGCACAGTCCAAGTACAGTCTCAGTATAGTCCCAGTACAGTCCCAGTATAATCCCAGTATAGTCCCAGTACAGTCACAGTATAGTCCCAGTATAGTCCCAGCACAGTCCAAGTACAGTCCCAGTACAGTCCCAGTATAGTCTCAGTATAGTCCCAGCACAGTCCAAGTACAGTCTCAGTATAGTCCCAGTACAGTCCCAGTATAATCCCAGTACAGTCCCAGTACAGTCCCAGTATAGTCCCAGTATAGTCCCAGTACAGTCCCAGTATAGTCCCAGTATAATCCCAGTATAGTCCCAGTATAGTCCCAGTATAATCCCAGTATAGTCCCAGTATAGTCCCAGTACAGTCCCAGTATAGTCCCAGTACAGTCCCAGTATAGTCCCAGTATAATCCAAATATAATCCCAGTATAATCCCAGTATAGTCCCAGTCCAGTCCCAGTATAGTCCCAGTACAGTCCCAGTACAGTCCCAGTATAGTCCCAGTACAGTCCCAGTACAGTCCCAGTACAGTCCCAGTATAGTCCCAGTACAGTCCCAGTACAGTCACAGTACAGTCCCAGTATAGTCCCAGTATAGTCCCAGTACAGTCCCAGTATAGTCCAGCGTGTTACTGGGCCTCCTGACCTGTTGCACGGGCAGAGCGGTAAAGATGTGGGACATATGCAAATGGGCGAGACGTTCCATCACATGATTGATGGATGGAGGTGGAGATAGGGGAAGTTGGCCTAGTTTTGCCCAGATTGGCCATTTTGCGTGCGAAGGAGGACCGCGAATGAGTTGTTCTGGTGACTGGGGAGGATGAGAGCGAGGTGCTGCCTTTTTTATTTCATACATTTATTTATTGTAAAAAAAAAGGAACAGGACATATTAAAGAAGTTATATTTTACTTTTATGGGGTATTAACTGCTAACACAAACCATATTTAGATCACCACCTCGTATTTTGAACTAATTAGTCACTTGTAGTATAATTTTTACGTTAAGCATTCCACTAATGAAAGCATTGCACATCACATCCGGTTTGTGAAGTTGTAATATATTGTTTTGTATGTGTTTTTGTATATTTATGGAGAATTGTCATGTGGGAGCGTGGGTGACACCCTTATGGAACAGATAATACTCCCTACAACTGTACAACAACTCACCCTTATGGAACAGATAATACTCCCTACAACTGTACAACAACTCACCCTTATGGAACAGATAATACTCCCTACAACTGTACAACTCACCCTTATGGAACAGATAATACTCCCTACAACTGTACAACTCACCCTTATGGAACAGATAATACTCCCTACAACTGTGCAACTCACCCTTATGGAACAGATAATACTCCCTACAACTGTACAACTCACCCTTATGGAATAGATAATACTCCCTACAACTGTACAACAACTCACCCTTATGGAACAGATAATACTCCCTACAACTGTGCAACTCACCCTTATGGAACAGATAATACTCCCTACAACTGTACAACAACTCACCCTTATGGAACAGATAATACTCCCTACAACTGTACAACTCACCCTTATGGAATAGATAATACTCCCTACAACAGTACAACAACTCACCCTTATGGAACAGATAATACTCCCTACAACTGTGCAACAACTCACCCTTATGGAACAGATAATACTCCCTACAACTGTGCAACTCACCCTTATGGAACAGATAATACTCCCTACAACTGTGCAACTCACCCTTATGGAACAGATAATACTCCCTACAACTGTACAACAACTCACCCTTATGGAACAGATAATACTCCCTACAACTGTACAACAACTCACCGTTATGGAACAGATAATACTCCCTACAACTGTACAACAACTCACCCTTATGGAACAGATAATACTCCCTACAACTGTGCAACTCACCCTTATGGAACAGATAATACTCCCTACAACTGTACAACAACTCACCCTTATGGAACAGATAATACTCCCTACAATTGTACAACTCACCCTTATGGAACAGATAATACTCCCTACAACTGTACAACAACTCACCGTTATGGAACAGATAATACTCCCTACAACTGTGCAACAACTCATCCTTATGGAACAGATAATACTCCCTACAACTGTACAACTCACCCTTATGGAACAGATAATACTCCCTACAACTGTACAACAACTCACCCTTATGGAACAGATAATACTCCCTACAACTGTACAACTCACCCTTATGGAACAGATAATACTCCCTACAACTGTGCAACTCACCCTTATGGAATAGATAATACTCCCTACAACTGTACAACAACTCACCCTTATGGAACAGATAATACTCCCTACAACTGTACAACTCACCCTTATGGAACAGATAATACTCCCTACAACTGTACAACAACTCACCCTTATGGAACAGATAATACTCCCTACAACTGTACAACTCACCCTTATGGAATAGATAATACTCCCTACAACTGTACAACAACTCACCCTTATGGAACAGATAATACTCCCTACAACTGTGCAACTCACCCTTATGGAACAGATAATAGTCCCTACAACTGTGCAACTCACCCTTATGGAATAGATAATACTCCCTACAACTGTACAACAACTCACCCTTATGTAGCAGATAATACTCCCTACAACTAAAGACCTTTTTTAAGTAGCTGGAGATCTCAGAACAGGCACGTTTTTTGATTCTTGACAGGATATTTTTATGATGTTTGACTCAAATTCTTCGGCTGTGGTTTTGGAAATCACAAGCGTAACCTTTAGAAGCAAAGGGCAGTAAAATAATTCAATCATCACCACGAAGCGAAGAACACGCTGCGACATCAGATGAGTACTTGAGAATCTCTCTGTCTGCAGCTGTTTGTCTGGGAGACGTCCGTTTGACCATCTGTTTTTCACATTTCACAGAGAACAGGTTGTGTGCGAGGTCGAAACGCCAGGACACGGCTCATTCCCCACCACACCTCACTGGATCACCTTTCAGAGTTTATAAAATGAGATCTTTTGTGTCGACGTTAAAGATCCTATATTACGCAATCATTTGATTAACATTGCGTCTTTATCAAAAACACACATTAAGTTTTGTTTTGTCACATTCGCACATGTTTAACACACAAATTCTGCATATTTAGGGTGTATTCTCTCAAACCGGAAACACACGGCTCCACCTTGTGATGTCATGAAGTGGTGATACAGGAATCGCTCCCCTGTTTTAAACTCCATACACCTTCACTAGTTGAGAGTTTTTAACTCCTCATTACACCAGAACCAAGGTTATTCTAGTGCAGGGCTCGGCAACCTTAAATACTCAATGAGCCATTTGGAATTTCTCACACAGAAAAGAAATAACCTGGAGACACACAACCCTTTTGACATCTAAAATGAGGATAACACTGCATATTATTATTATAATTTTTTTTTTTTTTACCCATGTGCTCTGTATAAAAGACTACAGTGTGTTGCATTTATGAAATAAATGAAATGCTACAGAGAACACAGAATACACTTGGGTGATGCTGACTTTCAAATGAAATACTCAGTGTCTATTTGAGTCTCCGTAGGAAATAAAAATCTAAACTTAAATTATCCACCCGCAGTGAACCAAAAATGTGTGTGCTTCTGTGATCCGTCATCATTTTCTCCTGTGTACTGGAGTGTGCATGAATCTGCCCATGTAGCATTAAACATTCTGTTTTCGTCAGAAACTTTTCTTGGATTTATCCATCATTTACTAGCCTGATGCATCACTTTTTCACTTGGTAGAAACCGTCTGACCTTGCAGCATTAGGATTCTTTCACTTGACGGTAGGCGGGTACTTTTTTAATTTAACCAATTGCTGCTATTTGGTCGTGTGTGCATGGCATATGCAGTCTGCTATCGCAACTCGGGTTGGTTCTGGCCAACACACCTCTTCACTGATCGGACGGTACGCCGACTACAACTTCCGGGGTTTTTGTGAACTGTATAATGACTGGGATTCCTGACCAAGCTGCTGGAGAGAAATGACACTGAGTGGAGGCACTAGGTGGTGCCAGCCTGGCTATCATTTACCTACCAGGTGTGGAAAAGCTGCTGGTGTAGGTGCAGTAAGTCCGGGCTGTAGATCTGTGTCGGGTGTCGCACATCGGCAGCTGTGACGCATACTTTGAGTGACAACTATGTTAAAAACCTTTTATTTGAATGTTACAAGATTACCACTGTCTTCAAATGTATAAGTAGTTTACAAATGAACAAACTTTGACATTAAATCCTCATTATTAATTTCCCAAAGTCACAGGGAGCCACAACGGAAGGATTACGAGGGCCGCTGACCCCAGCTCTAGTGTAGTGTGCAGTAAAGCAGTTCAGTTGAGGCTTAAAGGTGCATTGTGCCACTTTTTTGATAGTGGGTTTGTCAAATGCTTTGTCTGGTATGTTTACAGTACGGTATTAAACTTTTCTCTCTTTATTGTGACCAAATCAGACCAAGTTACAGGTCAGATCTGTGGAGAGGCAATCCAAAAGCCTGTTTTTCTTGGTCATTTTGAGTTATACAACCGCCTGCAAATGAATGAACGTAAGGTAGAGCTGTTTAATGTCATACTGAGGAACATTCCAGATACCATTCCAGCAGTGACATCTCCATAGAAACAAGCAGACGACCAAAATGTTACATGGTGCACCTTGTAAAATGGCTGTTCACCTTAAAAAATACCACTTCATGACATCACAAGGTTGACCATAGACAGCCTAATACCACAGGGTTACTCAAACATGTATCAGTGATGAGGTAATAACATTCCAACACGACTAAAAGCTCCAATGAGTCCATTTTGCATAATATAGGACTTTTAATGCTCATACTAATTTCAGAGCCTAATGAAAATCAAAACTCGTGGTCGTGACAGGAACTTGCCGGAGCTCCGTTGTGCTTAGAGCCAATTAGAGCAATGTCGCACGCTGACTGCTTCAACTTTATTATGTCGCACCATTTCCACTATTATTCAGTCTTGGCTCCTTCTCCACCTGTAATTCCCCGCGGTGTCTTTTTCCAATCAAACTCCCATTTAGCCTCACCTTCCCTCTCCTCACAGACCTATTTCTGTCTATAGCAACACCATCTGCCATTGTGGGAATCATTTCAAGGTTGCACGCGTAATTTCACAGCACAGTAATCTAGCGTAGGGTCGGACCGCCACGCCGTAGGTCCAGTTACGTGGAACTGAACACCCAAAAAGGTCTTTCAAAACCAATGTTAGGGTCCCTCGTTCCTAAAAATATACATAGAGCTAAGTGTTCTCAGCCTGTCCTTCATGGTTGCTTATTCAAACTCTGAGGATTTTTTGGAGGAGAAATTCGACAGCACTTTGCCGCTTTTCTAAATGGGCCAGAGTCAAGCGCTGTCAGCCATGTCAACCTCGGCGCTAAATAGAATGGTACGTTTTAGCTTTAGCTGAATAAGTGACCTTTGGGTTTCGAATTGAACGCTGCGTTGGGCAATCTGAAAGCCTGCCCGGCCGATCCACCGCTTTATTCTGTGTTACAGAGAGAATTTTGTCAGTTACTGCTGGGCTTCAGGGTGCTGTGGTGAGATTAAGGAAGACATGGTTTTTTGTAGGGGATTAGTGATGAACTACACATTGTATGGGTTAGAATGATAGTTTTCCAAAGTGACAATAGATTCTACACGTTTACATTATGTTTTTTTTTTTTTTAATTCTGAATTAATTGTTCTGAATTAAATAGTTCGTAATTAAAATATTCTCTTTAGAGTTAACATGGAAATAATCATTCTGAATTGAGGTTTACATAGAAAACACGTTAAATTGCCTTTATTTAATTCCGCTCAACGTCTGGGGTTCAGGACAGAGACACGAACAAATTTATGTTGACCAAAATAACACACTCTTCAGCTGCTCCCGGCTTTTCTGTCATCTCAGTTTGTCGTTACGCCACTGACACAAACACAATCCAAACTTTTTCGGCGGTCGTTCCGGTGATAATGAAGCAGCAGCTGGAGAATTCTCTCCTCACGCTTTACGTCTGTGAGCTGAGGAGGAGAAGGGAAGAGTGTGGGAGAAGGAGGAAGAAGACAAACTGAGGCCTTGTCCACACGTATCCGGGTATCTGATAAACCGAAGATGTTTTGCTGCGTTTTGACCTGTCATCCACACGAACACGCATCAAAAACGAGTATTCAGGGAAAACTCCGGCCAAAGTGAAGATTTTTGAAAACTCTGTTTATGCCTGTTTGTGTGGACAGAGATAACTGGGGTTTTGTGTTTTAAAACGTCACTGTCTGCGCCAAAAAATATGAATCTGCCCTGACGTCAAACGTGCGACATTTGTTTAGGCGACTGCAAAAGCCAAAGCCAAAGCAGAATATGGATCGGAGTCGTTTCTTGAGAGCTGTGTGTGTGTTGAGAGCAGAATGTGTTTAGGAACAATTCTGACTCCGAGTCTGTCCAGACAGAGGAGCTCGGCGCCATTTTTTCTGTTGTTTAAGTTTAGGCGGAAGTGACGGTTAAGTGATGGAAATAACGCCATCTACAGGTTTGGAATGTGTATGAATGTGGTTGAAAACGCAGATGTTCGGTTATGTGTGGAAGGTATTTTTTTCGAAGACGAGGTGGTGTGGATAAAACTATTTTTATAAACGGAGGGGCGGAAATGTTCGGTTTTAAAAATACCCGGCTACGTGTGTACATGGCCTGAGTCTGAGGCTGCCACACCACAGCCCACTCCCACATCCCGCTCACAAATCCAAAGAGACGTGGAGGAAAGTCCCAAGAGACGACGTTTACATCAGGGATCACCAACACGTGGGCACCAGGTTGCCCCCAAGGAGTACAGGAGGTGCCCGCAGGCTGGTTCTAAAAATAGCACAACTCACTAGTAAGCTGCATCTAAAATAAAATTGTATTCTGTTCTTTTTTAATCACCCTTATGTAGATTTAAAAATGACAATATCTTAAAAATATGTTCATTATACGTGAAGTTTAACTGAGGAACTTTGTTGTTTCAGAAGAGCGTATCAGACTGGTGCGCTTTGTATGACTCGATACCCATGAAGTAACTCTCAGTTTCAAAAAGGTGGTGAACCCTGGTTTACATAATCCAGGAATAAATTCATTCGGCTTTAAAATCAGAATAAACCACCCACTTCCATCAGAATTATGTTTTATACTGGGAATTAAGGGTTTACATGGTCTTTTTAAAAAAACGGAATCTACTTTTTGGAGTTTTCTACCATGTTTTAGTGTTGTTCCATCAAAAACATGCCTGAGGAGGTAACATAGTGAAGATGACCTAGCTTAATGTAAAAACTTACTGTAAAGGACTCTCATTCTTATTCCAACAGAGTGCCTTGGACTTTTTGACCGCTTTTTACTTTATCACAGTAAGTTTTTAAATTAGAAGCTTAATCATCCTCATTATATGTTCACTTTTGAGCCTCGTCCTTGAAGAGCACCTGTTGTGGACCTTGTTATGGAAACCTTTACATAATCACAACTGAGGGTTCGCTTGAGGACTTTCAAACTACAACAGACCACTTAATGTATCTCCTTTTATGATGTCCTTCCATCTTTGTTAAATTGAACTTGTTTCCTTATGTTATTTTGATTTCTAATGACCCAGAGTTGTGTCTGACTCGTCCTTGACGCTCTTTGGGAACTCAGCTCTTGTCTGTAAATCTCTTGATGGTATATATCAGGGGCGTCAAACTCATTTTGGTCCGGGGGCCGTATGCAACCTACTTTGATCCCAAAAGGGCCGGATCAGAAAACTCAGTTCTCTCTTCAAGTTATTGTATTTTTCTCCGTGTCTCGTAGTGGTGTTTAAGATTATATTCCTCGAGCAACGCCACTTGTTCCAAACACACTGAGCACAGATTTCCCATTCACCTCTGTCAACAAATAAGAATTAGACTATTTTTCTTGGGAAATCCTGAACTCAGCATCTGCTTTTCTCATTTTTTGACATTTTGCTGATGAGGGTCACGGTCGACAGTCAAAACGATCGTCCTTTAAGAGCGTTTGGAAAGAGGAAAGTCTTCATTTGTGCTGCTCTGGTGGGAGTCGCAACGTACAGAAACGCCGGAGACGCTGCTATGCTAAACGGTGCAGAAAATTAACTGAAAAATCTGAAAATTTTAAGTATTTTAATAGAAAAATCAGCCGAGGGCCAGATTAAAGGTCTTGGAGGGCCGGATCTGGCCCCCGGGCCGCATGTTTGACACATGTGGTGTATATACTCTTCATGGTTATAGTAAACACAGAGACAGGGAGAGACGCTCTGTTAGGGACAGTCAGGGCACAGTTGCCGGAATAAATCAGACTCTTTGATTTAAGACAACTTCTTAGTTTTGTTACTTTCCACAATTTCCACAACAACCTCTAATAAGATACCCTGAAGCTCTCACTTCTGTGTTTTTATGCCTGAGGAGGTTTTAGATATGATCAAGTCAAGTTTGAGTAATCTAGCGATCTCTCCAGGGCACTATTCGAACCCTCCTGACGGTTAACTGAGCAGAACCGTACATGACAACTTCACAAACTTGATGTGATGTGCAGTAGTTTCATTAGCAGGATGCACTCTGAAAGGGAAATGGGAAAAAGTGAGCCTTATAAAACATGATAATATGTTGTTTTTGGTGAATATAGCGTTTTCAAAACAATAAAAGGTAATATGGTGTTCAAGCTCCTTAAGTGAAATAATGGTATAACAGCATTTTCTTTCATATTGCTGCTTTGTTTGGAGTGTTCCACAGTTTGGCATAATCTTAAACTTGCACTCTTACCGTGAGCTGGGTTTGCCTCCCCACCGATCTGGCCGGTAATGGTTGGGGCCTCATGGTTTCACCTACTTGTCTGTCCCCAGGAAAAGATAACTTTTATGCCAGAGAATAAACTCTTCATGTAAAAAAGCCAGTGGTGCTACTTCCTGCAGAAAAGTAGCTCAGTGTAGGTGCCAATCCCGTGGGCGCTGAGGGGCCAGAGCACTCCAGCAGATTTATGGAGAATTGTCGTGTGGGAGCGTGAGTGATGTGGGCTTGTGGACAAATCTTACAGCTGCACTGCAAATTTCTTTGATCTGGCCAAGATTTTAGAACTCATATCAGGTTATTCATCTTGTTTTCAGATTTATTATCGACTTATTAGTTCTGAGACGGCTTCATTCTAAGCTAGAGGTCGTTTATTTGAAGAGAACGTGTCAAATAAAACGATCTCGCTGGTTGGACAGATCGTCTCACTACTTTTAAGTCATTTTCTGATACATTTAAGTGTTTAGGTCTTACATTTTGGCCAAGCTTCTTCGCAGTGTGACAGTAAAAAGGGTTTAAACAGGGTCCATCATGCATGGACGACATCTAAAACCTCTTCAGGCACTTTTTTGATGAGGGAGCGACATTATAACATGGTAGAACGCGCCAACAAGCCAATTTTGCATAAATGTTCATCTGTGTGCAAAGCGGGTACAGTCTATAAGCCTACACACGTCTGCTATTCACTAAACATGATCTAAAAAGGTCTATTTGGGACATTAAGGCTGATGACACAAGAGAAAGTCCACCCGACGTGAGATCTAAAAAATTACACATATAAAATAGCCACAACTTAAATGTCAAACCGGAGCTATTGGCAATGGTGAAAGCAACAGGTCTAAATCAGGTCTAAACCAGGATTAAACCAGGACTAAACAAGGTCTAAACCAGGAATAAACCAGGATTAAACCAGGTCTAAACCAGGATTAAACCAGGTCTAAACCAGGACTAAACCAGGTCTAAACCAGGATTAAACCAGGACTAAACCAGGTCTAAACCAGGAATAAACCAGGATTAAACCAGGTCTAAACCAGGATTAAACCAGGTCTAAACCAGGACTAAACCAGGTCTAAACCAGGATTAAACCAGGTCTAAACCAGGACTAAACCAGGACTAAACCAGGACTAAACCAGGTCTAAACCAGGAGTAAACTGTGACCAAAACAAGACTAAACAAGGTCTAAATCAGGTCTAAACCAGGTCTAAACCAGGACTAAACCAAGACTGAACCAGGACTAAACCAGGACTAAACCAGGATTAAACTGTGACCAAACCAAGACTAAACCAGGTCTAAATCAGGTCTAAACCAGGACTAAACCAGGACTGAACCAGGACTAAACCAGGTCTAAACCAGGACTAAACCAGGACTAAACCAGGTCTAAACCAGGAGTAAACTGTGACCAAACCAAGACTAAACAAGGTCTAAACCAGGTCTAAACCAGGTCTAAACCAGGACTAAACCAAGACTGAACCAGGACTAAACCAGGACTAAACCAGGTCTAAACCAGGTCTAAACCAGGACTAAACCAGAACTAAACCGGGACTAAACCATGGACGAAACTGTGACCAAACCAAGACTAAACCAGGACTAAACCAGGTCTAAACCAGGAATAAACCAGGACTAAACAGGATTAAAATAGGATTAAAGTAGATCTAAAACAGGACTGACCGGGCCTAAAACAGGACTTAACCAGGTCTACACTAGGACTGAACCCGATCTAAACCGGGACTAAACTAGGTCTAAACCAGGACTGAACCAGGACTAAAACAGATCTAAACCATGTTTTAAAACAGGACTAAACCAGGACTAAACCAGGTCTGAACCAGAACTAAACCAGGAGGTGCACTTGCGTAGACCACGGGTCGGGTGACCGTAGGTGAAAGGACCAGCGCAGAGTTACGCCCCCATCGGGTTAAGCGCAGTCACCACCCAATCACACTTTGCGGAAACCCTGCTCCTGATTTAGTCCTGGTTTAGACCTGGTTTAGTCCTGGTTTAATCCTGATTTAGTTCTGGATAAATTCTGGTTTAGTTCTGGTTTAGACCTGATTTAGTCCTGGTTCAGTCCTGGTTTGGTCACAGTTTAATCCTGGTTTAGACCTGGTTCAGTCTTGGTTTAGTCCTGGTTTAGACCTGGTTTAGTCCTGTTTTAGGCCAGTTAGTCCTGTTTTAGATCTACTTTAATCCCATTTTAGACCGGTTTAGTCCTGATTTAAACCTGGTTTAGTCCTGGTTTAGTCTTGGTTTGGTCACAGTTTCGTCCAGGCTTTAGTCCCGGTTTAGTTCTGGTTTAGTCCTGGTTTAGACCTGGTTTAGACCTGGTTTAGTCCTGGTTCAGTCTTGGTTTAGTCCTGGTTTAGACCTGGTTTAGACCTGATTTAGACCTTGTTTAGTCTTGGTTTGGTCACAGTTTACTCCTGGTTTAGACCTGGTTTAGTCCTGGTTTAGTCCTGGTTTAGACCTGGTTTAGTCCTGGTTCAGTCCTGGTTTAGTCCTGGTTTAGACCTGATTTAGACCTGGTTTAGTCTTGGTTTGGTCACAGTTTAATCCTGGTTTAGACCTGGTTCAGTCTTGGTTTAGTCCTGGTTTAGACCTGGTTTAGTCCCAGTTTAGTTCTGGTTTAGTCCTGGTTTAGTCCTGATTTAGACCTGGTTTAGTCTTGGTTTGATCACAGTTTAGTCCTGGTTTAGATCTAGTTTATTCCTGGTTTAGACCTGATTGTTATGTTTGTAATGATTTTTTATTTATTTTTTTAACAAAAAATCTCTATGACTCCTGTGTGTATTTGGGCAGGTCAAGTTGATGATATGGAGTTTGGGGTGGAGGTGGACGGGACAAAACAAAGACCACGTGCACCCACTTGAAGAAACATAAATCTCCGCCTGCACCTTTAGAAAATATTCCGCCATTTTCTTGACATTTCATAGATATGTAACTTCTAATCTCTTTTTTTTTAACAATCTCTGAACTTTATGGAAAATGTCATCGGAACTCTTTCACACACCTTGTTAACAGAGCAAATGAAGCAACCAACGCTGATCCGAACAAAATATTCTAACACCGCACAGGGTTCAGTCGGTAATAACGGGCTTTTATTTTAACATGGTCTTTGTGGTTTTATGTAACAGATTTCCTCCTGCTCAAACACGTGGCTGCTGCGGTTTGCTCAGTGAAAACCCGTGACCTTTGCAGAGCCTTTCAGAGCCCAACGATTGTTATTTGAAGCGCGGCCTGACATTTGAACGGATGTCTCGCCCTCCGCCACTTTTCACTCTCTTTTTTATTACGCCACGGTTAAGACCTGTCCATCTGACTAACGCTGGGGAAGTGAGGGCGCTGATGTTTCAAGAGATGCAGACTGGACACAAGGTGAAGGTTGAGTCAGAGGTTTATTGGCTCAGTATAGATGTGTGTTCTCTGCATTTGACCCACTGTTCAATGCCAGGAGCTGTGGGCAACCGCGGTGAAGTAGGAACCTGGAACCTTACTGCTGTGAGGTGAGAAAGTGTTAGCTGTTAAGAATTTCATCGATCATGTTCATTTTTAATCGACAAACCGAATGTATTTTGCTGTGTGAAACGTAGCGTAAGGATTCGAGGCTGCGTCTGATCATAAACACTGGAGTTGTGGCCTCACAGTCCCACGTCTCGGCTCTGGCTTCTTGGAGATCACTATATTCCTCAGAGTGTGTTTACCTGCCCATCAGTATCCCGGGTATGATCGGGTTTTTTGAGTATCCTGGTTTGGTCGTGGTGCATGTATACGCAGTATCTCGGTTACTGCAACAGTTGAGTGCACATGGGTCCAAAAGACAAACACTTTTCAGTCTTTTCATCACCTCAGAAGCCAAAATAAATAAAGTAACCAACATAAATAACGTGAAATGACTGTTAAATAAAGAGCTGTGCTAAACCTGCACACGTACGTCCTGCACTCATACGATCTCTGAAAACATGAACCATCAACACGACATACGCACAGAACAGACTCACCATGAGCAGAACATCCTCTGTCACAGAAAGAACACCCATATTCCACTGAGTCGTGTCCTTTAGTCTGACAGAAGCTGAACACATCAGCACAAGGAAAGAGCTGCTTTTTTCAGAGTTTACAGTTTATGCAAATAAGTCATGTGGTTTGTTGTATATATGTGAGAAACAGTGGGGTGGGGGTGCTCTTGTTTTTCATCATTGTCATTTTTCTGTTGCATGTGAAGCACTTTGTGCTACATCTCCAATGTATGAAAAGTGCTATACAAATAAAGTTTGATTGATTGACTGATTTAAGTTTTGTTTCTGTAAACAAATGTGGCAAAGCTGCATTAAACACATTCTAATCTCACACTCATGTGACTCTATAGTGGTGATGGTTTATATGTTGTAAAATTGAGTTTATTTATGCAGATTAGTGATAGTAATAATAATGATGATAATGTTAATATAAAAATGTTAATGATTGAATCGATTGTTAATTCTCCCAACGATCGATTAAGAAAATGTAATCGAATGCCCATCCTTAGTGCAGCCTCACGTTCACACTTCCTGGTTTGGTGCTAGTGTGTGAACATGCTCTTTCTAAGCTGTGTGGAACTCCTCTAAGACTTGGGCAAAACGTATTAATCCTCAAGGGAAATTACTGGGACACAGTAGCTTTAAAATAAAATAGGCTTAAAAAAAAAAAAAACTCTTTATCTCAAACAGATAAAATTCATGTACCTGTCCAGGTGCATTTGCTATTTTTCTGCATTTATTCCTTTTTGTCAAACGCTTGACAAGAGAACTCTAAAGCTCCTAGGCATGTACAATATAAAAAAGAAAGCTCAACTTGTGTTCAGTGAAAAACATTCTGGGAACAGTTGAAACACCAAAGCCATGAATAAAAAATAAGCCTAAAATTGAGAAAATGTCATTTTATAGGCATTCTGTCAGGATTAAAACATATAAAATCATAAAATTTCAAGAGAAAGAGGAATCAAGATGCAATAAATGCTCTATCTACAGTTTTATCAGTCAAAAAATTCCCAACAGTAGATTTACTGTTCTTTATATTTACTGTCAAGATAGAAAATGCTGGCATGCTGTTGTTGTGCTATGCTTATGGATGCTAACTATAGGCTCTGCTCTGTCTGAAGCTCAAACTAGCTCCAAACGTGCCGGAGTCCCCCTTTAAGTCCTATACACATAGGATTAGTATTACCTTTGGTGATTTGTAAAAAATGCGGAGGATTCCTGAACTCTAAATACAGTACGAATTTGTCATGTCTGTAATAATAATAATAATAATAATAATAATGCATCAGTTTTATATAGCGCTTTTCAGGACACCCAAAGACACTTTACAGAGCATTATGCATTCACTCCATACCTGGTGGTGGTAAGCTACTATTGTAGCCACAGCTGCCCTGGGGCAGACTAACGGAAGCGAGGCTGCTAATCTGCACCATCGGCCCCTCCGACCACCACCAACACTCACACACACACACCCCTTTCATACTAGGCAATGTGGGTAAAGTGTCTTGCCTAAGGACTCTACGATAGTTTTTGCCACTGGCGCCCCCCTGTGGCACCTGGAATTCCCAGTGTCTCCCATCCATGTACTAAACAGACCCGGCCCTGCTTAGCTTCTGAGATCTGATAGGATCAGGCTTTGACAAGCCGGTATGGCCACTATGGTAATTTGTAAAGTTAAAATTCTGCCTCAAATGACCTATTATATTTTGCCAAACACAGACGTCCGGTGATAAATAAGTCCTGTGCGAATCTGCATCTCAGTATTTGTTGTTGTAATTGCTCCCTTTCTATCTCTTTCTTTTATTTCCGCATTCTTTTCTATTTCAATTCCAGTCAATGTCAGTAAAATAGAGTCATTTATGGACTTTGCTTATCCCGATGTGCGAATGCGCTGCAAACAACATGGAGGTGGGGCGGTAATTTGCAAATCATCAGATGTCCCCACGTTGTACTGCGAAAAGGGCTTTAGTGTTTATTTAAATGTTTTCTGACAGATGATGTATTCACCAGCAGTTTATCGTGAGTAATACATAATATATCTGAGAGTTCTGCACGACTGCCACAAACTTGGTGGATTTCCAGAGTGACAATGTTTTTTTTTGTTCATCTTGAGCTCCATTGGGACACATTCGCACGTTTGCTAACATAACCGCCATCCAATACTGCAGGTTCAAAGCGGACCAAAACCTTTCCACCCATGAGTTACCAAAATAAACATAAAAAATACAATCTTTCTTTGTTTGTTTTTCAAGTCTTACATTTCTTCCCCTCGCCCGCCGTGGTTCACCTCATCCGCCATAAACCGCGGAAAACGCTGACACGGCCGACGATCTTGGCAATGCATGGCTGTTTACAAGACCCCATAACAGAACTGTAACTTTTATTTGACCGCAGATTTTGCAAGAGGCGCCGGTCTGAATACACCGCGGCGGCTATGAAAACAGAATCCTCGTGACAACTTTTTAATAATGGATTTTGTGTGAGATCCAACGAGGCCAGAGAGGCAGAGAGACAAGAGGGGGGAGGGAGCTCTGTCGTGGCCGTGGAACCATCCAACGGCGTTCTTTTGATAAACTCCGGCAAGTGTTTTGGTCTAGTGCCGAGGCAAGAAACAGGTCCCCATAAAGAAGAGCGCTCTGGCTGACATGAGCGCTTCACCTTTCTCTAACCCCCTCGCAGGCATTGTACAGTACATCTAATCAAAGCTCGTTTTTGGCCAGAGGGAAATCTCAGTTTGTACACTGTATGGGATAACAATGTAAAGTGACACTGAGGGCTGAGTAAATATTTAATGGATTTGAGTTGACGTAGTTTATCTCGTGTGTGGTGGAATCTCAAAAATACATAGTACGGTATTAAACGGGTGAAAAAATGCATACAATTGACTCTTGTGAGCCTTAACAGTGTAGCCATGGGGTCTTAAAAAGTCTTTAAAAGGTCTTAAATTTCATGTTCCTATATTAAGGCCTTAAAAAGTCCAAGTCTTATTTTTTACACAAAGGTCTTAAATTTCATTAGCATTTTTTTGTATACTCAGCTGGGCTGCAGTGCAATGTGAGAAAAGACAATGTGAAAGCTTAATTTGTCTTGTCTTGTTAGAATGTTATAAATGATTTTTGACCATTTTACAAGCGAGACCTTCTATAAGCAGACTTATAGTAAGTATTTTTTGTTATGTAAAGCAGTGAGTAATGGTCATTATTAGAATTGGATCTGGTGGTTTTCGCCACATAATGGGTGCAATGTTGGTCTTAATTTTCATTTAAGTGGTCTTAAAAAATAGACAGACAATAGACAATAGACAATACTTTATTGTTCGACCATCAATACATCATACATATCAAGACAGTAACATACAAATAAAAATAAAAAAAACACATAATGACATTTATACATATGGCTATTTTGTACTATCTATACAAATGGTGATGGTCAGGGAGACAAGGATTAAGGCATAAACGCCGCTGCATCCCCGCCTCCCCACCCCTAGAAATGTGGTTAACTGTTAGAAGCAGAATTATGTGATAAACAAGAGTTATGAGATAAATGTGAATGGTTTATATCATATAAGCTAGAAAAATTGTCATATACTTTAGAAGATCTATTTTATACATCCATCCATCCATCCATCTTCTCCCGCTTAATCCAGCTGGGTCGCGGGGGCAGCTCGCTGCCCAATACTCATAGCACCTGACCCCCCCATGAATATTTTATACAGTGATTTGATAATTAAACTATTATTATATAAAAGATTTTGGGGTTTTGTTTTGGGGTCAGTGAGAATTATTCATTAGAGTTTTGGCATATATAGCAGTTAGGGATATTGCACCCAGAATTATAGTTTGCTAGCATTGAAGCTTTTGTATAATTTTTGAATCCGGTTAGGCTGTGAGTATAAAGTTTATCATAGATTGATGGATCTAGAGAATTTATCAGCTTTGGTAAATCATAAGACAGTGAAAAAAGTCTTAAATTTGGGGTAGTTAAGCCTGGGGACGCCCTGTTTAAGTCATGTTAGAATGCAGTCATTAAAAACATACCTGGAGTTGTGTTTTATTATTAGATTGTCTGCATCTCCAAAGCTCTCTTCTCTTGTCATGTAGTTGTAGATTTCAAGTTAACAGCTACCTTTTTAATTTTAGTTCAGTAGAGCTTGGCAATCCAGGACTGAAATGGTCCAAATTATTGTAGTGAAGATGTATGGAGTTTAAACACAACTCCAGGTCTGTTCTTAATGAGGAAAAAAATGCATAACAGAGGGGTGGCCAAACTTTTTTTCATCAAGGGCCACATATTAAAACACAGACCAGCATGAGGGGCCGATACAAGTTCATAGACTGGGGGTCAAAACAGTGAGTAATTCAAATTTGTGCATTCACAATAGCATAATATGGGACTTTAAAGAGGGTGTATTACACTTCTGTGGGGTTTTAATTGTACATTACACATTTCGATCACCATGGTACCTTTTAGCCAGGCTGGCACCACCTAGTGCCTCCGCTCAATTTCATTTCTCTCCAGCAACTAGGCTGTTCGCTAAAACCCCAGAAGTTGTAGTTGGCGCACCAGCCAATCAGTGAAGCGATGTGTTGGCCAGAACCAGCCCGAGTTGCAACAGCAGACTGCAAACGGCATGTGCACACGACCAAATAGCAGCGATTGGTTAAATCAAAAAAGTGCTGCGAGGTCAGACGGTTTCCACCAAGTGAAACCGGCTGATGAATCAGGCTGACCGTTTATTGCTACATTTGCTGAAATCAACATATTAATGTGTTTGATAAGTCACTTTTGTTTTTGACACTCTGAGTCCCCCTCTCCTTGCTCCTCGTGCTAAGACACTCCACCTTCAGATTATCGCAACACAATTAACGTGCTTTAACTAAAACTACTGCATGTCGCATTAGGTTTGTGAAGTTGTAGTGTATTTTTCGTGAGCTCTTTTTAACAAATAAGAAATAATATGGCGTAGTCAAATTAGTGTTTGTGATGTTTATTTACAGAAGTGCGTTAAAGTGAAAAATGGAAAAAAAATTTACAGGTCTTAAATAGCTCCTGAGCAGATGAGAGTCTTTAGGTAGGAGGCTCCCACCCCAAATTAATTAACACACAAAAACAGCTTTTTCTCCACAAATAGAAATAAATAAGTCCTCCTTTTTAGTACTAAAAAATCATAAACATTACCAGAAACAAAAATATGCTCATAATAAACTTTAAACGCAGATAGGAAAAAAACTAATATTATTCAATTACAAAAACAGAAAAGTTAAAGACAAGACAAAGATGCTGATGGACACACACACTCTGAGGGGTGTCACATTGAGGAAAGTTTGAAATATGAAAGAATGACTATGGAGAAAGGGAGTAGTTGTGCACCCCTGACTGTTGTGATGGAGATGTGTGGAAAACTCGGGGATAGCGGTCAGTGGCCTGGTTAAGTGAAACGTCACGTAAGTGTGTGTGTGCATGTATATCAGCACCCTGGCCTCCCCACATGGCTGATGGGTCTGCTCCATCACAGTATTGTTTTGTATCATGCTTTGTTGGGAGCACGGGTGATGGAGGCCTGTGGCCTTGGACACTTGTACTTCTAACCATGAGGAGAATTCAAAGGGCCCTGGAACGATTGCTAGATTACTCTTTAGGAATGTTTTAAAGGGAAACTCCAGCACATTTGAAGCTAAACTCCATTAATAATGTCAGAAGCCAAAAAACGGCACAGATCAGTGTTGCCTCAGCGGAGATCTCAGTGTTGTAGTGAACCTGTCGAGGCAACAAACTAGTGTAGTGATGGGGGCAAGTTCTTAACTTCCACATAAAACACCAATTTGCTTCACACTGAAGAGGCTTAACACCACTTTAACCCATCTTACAACAGCCACGAGTCTAACAAACAAACGCTCTGCCTGGCTCACTCATTAGTGTCTTGAAATATTATAAAACAACGTTATAAGCAGCCTTACATTTACCTCTGTTGATTTCTCACTGCACATGTGAAAGCCCAAAGGACTTGATTGCCGATGTCGTTTCTAATCCCGTTTATTTACGAGGGAATTATATTTTTTGCAAAAAAAAAAAAAAACATTACTGAACCATTTTCTTTCAACAACGTTCAGTTTCTCTTCTTCACCGTCAGTAGTCGTTCCTCACTTGTTGCTTCTGGCGGCTCAAGCCTCTTGCCGCTGCTGGAGTCGACAATCGAGTCTTTTGGGCTTTGGCCTGTGCAGTGGGAAATCAACAGAGGTAAGTGTAAGGTGCTTATAAAGTTGTTTTCTAATGTTTCCAGACACTAATGATTGAACCAGGCAGAGCGTTTTGTTTGTTAGACTCGTGGCTGTTGTAAGATGGGTTAAAGTGGTGTTAAGCTTCTTCAGTGTGAAGCAAATTGTCGTTTTACGTGGAAGTTAAGAACTTGTCCCCATCACTACACTAGTTTGTTACCTTGACAGACTCACTGCCACAGTGAGATCTCCGCCGAGGAAACACTGATCTGTGCCGTTTTCTGGCTTCTGACAGCATTCCACCACCTCTAACAAAGGACTTTAGCGTCAAATGTGCCAGAGTTCCCCTTTAAGGATGAAAAAATATTATAATAAAATTATTAATATACTTAGACAACTTTATTGATCCACAAGGGAAATTATTTGGACACAGTAGCTCACACGTCACAATATATTATAATAACAAAGAGTAAAACATAAATGGTAATAATAAATTCTAAATAAGTAGCAAAAAAAGAGCAAGACTGGTGTCAGATAAGACATAATTATATAAATGGGTATGTACAAATCAAAATAAAATAGGAAAGTAAAATCTTATCTATATACAAGAGGTCATAACATGGTAGAAAGCCCCCAAAAGTCAATTTTGAACAATACTCACAATAAAAGACATGCTTTCTTAGTGTGAGCGAGAGACCTTCTCAAGAGCTGACCTCTAACATGGGCTAGTCCACAAAACTGTGAAAGTCAAGACAAAGCAACAATAAAATCTACGTGATGACAAGAAGTTGGCGGACCCCATCAGAAAAGTTGCGAAAAAATATGTTGATTGCCTGCTGCATGTTTAAGAACGCAGTAGTTCAGTACAGTATTTATAACAAATACACATGTTCTTTACATGTTTCCTTGGTAACAGTGTTGGCAGTTGTTCAAACCTCAGAGAAGTGCATATAAATCTGATGTCAACTGCACCATTTCGGCTGCCTGCAGTGATTGAGTACTGATCAAGGAGAAATAATGTGTTGTAGCTGGAAGGGCATTTGGCGTAAAAGAAAAAAATAAACACCAATTCACAGCACAAGAGGTAACTGTGCTCATTTCACCACAGGCCCCAATAGACTCATCACCAGCCTGATCGTGAAACCAGCTCAAGATCCAGCAATGAGTCCTTGGGCGCCACATGGCAATTTTCATAACTAAAAATGTGCAATAATTCTCACAAAAGACAATATTTCGAAACTCTCACAGAACACGCCTCATTATATAACTCCACCACATCGTCTTGCTCAGGTATTACTTGATATTCCTACAAACCTAACGACCCATTATGATCTGCCTAACTCTCTGAATGTTTCCGAAATGCCGATGCAGATGTTGTTTACAGACATTAAAACTCTCTTAAATTGTAGAAATACTTTGGCCACATTTCCACATCTGCTCAGCTCCAGCCTGGGCGTACGGGGCTCTGAAGTGTGCTTCACAATCTGCACACTGTGTTTAAGAGCTAAGAGAGCCTGAGGTCTGTAATGTCTGTTCCAAATGGTGATACTGTCTCCTGGTAAGCTATATACCTTCACCAATGTAATATGTGTGATATTCAGCTCTCCAATGCCTTCACAATGTTTTGAACTTTCAAGCAAAAATCTATTGGTGTTAAAGGTCCCATATTACACAAAATGAACTCCTATGAGCTTTAAACCATGTTATAATGGAGTTACTCAGTGTTTCATTTTGTTTCGTACAAAAAAGGTAAACACCTCAACCAGCCTTGCCTCCTCTCCAGCGAATCACTCCTACCCCACTACCAGAAGCCTATTTGTAGCAGCCTATCCTCGCAACCCAGTTCATCCTGAATAACTCGACCCCACCCTCCCAACCCCCTATCTGTTTGTCTTCCAGACGTAAGATGCCTACGAGGAGGGAAAGCAGAACAGGAAAACCTCAAATCTGCCATATCAGACCACTGTAAAAGAAATAACCACATTATGGAAACAAGGCATTGACAGCATCAACCGTGATGATGGAGTGTTCCTCCTTTCACACACCTGGAACACCCTCCTCCAGAGACCACCGGGCAACAGGAGGCGTGGTCAGTCTGAGCGATCTGCAAGTCCATCAGGCTGACCACGCCTACTGGAAGTAACAACAGCTGATATACGACGCGTCACCACCAACACCGGTGACAGTTCTGAAGATGGCTTGCAGCTAGCAGCCGAAACATGTCAATAAGGTAAATACACTTGACTACATTGTCTTAAAAAATGACCTAATAAGTTAAAGGGTCCCGTCCTGGTGGGCCATGTGAAGATTGAGACTGAACCCCCACCCTGATTCTCAACCCAGGCGACCCGCCTCATCTCCATATAATAAATGCTTTCTCTTTGCACATGTGTTGTTGCTGTGGTCCTTGCTTGTGAATCCTTTATTATTAGTCTGTGTACATCTCCAAAGCTTAAAACACTCTGTTCCACCTTCTGATGTCATGAAGTGATAGTTTTCAAGTTAAGTACAGACATCATCTGTGTAGCTGACGGTAATGTTGATATATTTGTTTTCATGGTAATAAGTCCAAAAATTACTATTCTTCTTTATGTTATGAATTTTCTGTTTTATTTGTGGAAAAAAAAAAAAAAAACTTTTGAGACACTTGGTCTTTTACTTTGCCCCTGGAAGTAAACATAAATAGCAGCCGCGAAAGAGAGAAAAACTGTAATGAAATTACCCACCCGCCTGCGGGCGATTACACAACATTAAAAAGTCAAGCCAGATATTCAGCTTAATTATTTTTCCACTATTGACATGCTATACATGAGTTGAAAGCTTAATTCCTCAGTAAAACAACCATATCATTCATTTTATGCTGCACAGCCCAAAGAGCCATAACTTATAATTCCAGAAAATAATCAAAACAACAATGCGCATTTCTTACCTCTGAGCCGGTTCTGTCGGTCCGAAACTGTTTCAGTCCATAGTCCAGTCAATAGCTGTACTCAATTAGTCCGTAACAGTCCACAGAAAAAGAATATCCAGTTGTTTTTTTCATAAAATAATTCCATGTGGGGAAATAATCCAGAAAGACAGTGTTTGTCTGAATGGATGAGCGACGCAAGAAAACATGTCTGCCCCTTTTCATTCTTTAGCCTAGTTTAGCTACAAGCTACAAAACGAGAGTATGCTTGAAAGGATCCGAGGTTCGGGGCGGCAGACACCGCTCACGGAACAAAAGGAGTGTGTCCAGTTAGCGGTGTATTACACATGTCCAAGCGAGCTCTCCACGGCAAAAGCTCTTCAGTCATTGGTTCTTTCAGGAAATGATTGACATATCTGAATAGCCTATCATGAGACCTTTCCGGCGGTGGGCCCCACGTGGGGCAGAGGTGAGATAGTGAGAGACGAGCTCAGTGCGCAAAAGTATTTGGAGAGGCTCTCGCCTCCTCTGACGCGCAGACACTGGTGGGAGGCACCAGAGGCATATGGAGAGAAATTATTTGGTTTGTTTTAGTTTTTATCTTAAGAAAACATGCCTAAAGTTCAGAAGAAGATTTATTTATTATACATTATATCTTATTACAGTTTGGAACATCTGATACATATTTGGACACTTTGGCTGAATTGACATATTTTTACAAAAAGGGTCACAGCACCAAACCCTTAGGCCTAGAGTCTGAAATTTTACACAGTTGTTGCCAACAACTTCAGCAGTGAGTGTAGTGAGCCACAAATGCCTAAGATGAAGTATGCCCAAGTTAGAGCCTTTATTATTATTTTATTTTTTTCCAAGGCAAAAAAAATTATCGATTTTTAGAATTTTTTAATGTCTGTACTGTAAGTCAGTCTGCACAGTCTTCATATGCATATCTACAGAAACTAGAAGGTCTAAGCTTTAAAATGATGTATCACACAAGCATGTGGGGTCTAAGATTTTCTTTTAATAAGCTATGACATTTGGGCATGTGTTACCGTTGTGCACAGACAAAATTAGGCGGGTGGCAACAGGTTAAAAGAAATGCTACTTAACTATAGGCAAATGCACTAAATATTACTATCTGTATATATTAAGGTGATATATGTAAAGCTGAGCAATTTTCTCTGTCTTTATTTTTAGTTTTCACAGTTTTGATGGAGTTGAAAATTCAATATCGACACACATGATCAACAGTATGGAGTGTGAAGTCCCTTTTATTTGTGAAGAAAACCAGCGTAGCTACAACTTGTATATAAAGATGGACATAGTTATCCCGCTAGCCTCCGCATTCCAAAAAGGAATTGAGGATGGGAGTTAATGGACTCTTGTGAATTTGAAGTACATACTATGAAATATATCTTTGTGTGGGAGCTTTTTAATTTCACTTTAATTTTTTTATATGAAAAAAAAAATCAATATTGTTTTACATTTTATAATCGGAGTAGCTTTAGCTGTGCTCCACTCACACCTTTCACATATGGTGTGTTAAACAAGTGCATAGTGAACTTTTAAAGAACAAAGTGTACACATTATTTGTATTACACGCTCTTGAGTACCTTCGCTTTGACATTTCATGTTTTAGAACTTCAAATAATCTTCAGACAATAGACACTGTGGTCCTTTGTTATCAGGCTGTGATTTACAGTTGGGAAGTGCTTACATTTTTGCTGATAAACTGATATGTAAATAAGAATATTCAGCAAGCGCAAAAATGTGCATGTCTCTGCTCCTGTGGGCTCTTGAATTATACAAATGTTGTTTTTTGCAAATTAACGTTTGGCCCACTTCAGGACATTTTCAGTTTGGATGAAGGCGGTTCACTTTGAACAAGTTAACCAGCGTTATCCTTTTCACTTTGGACTTAAATGCGGGATGATGAATTACAGCGCTCTCACGAAACAAGTACGCCTCATCTGTGATCTCTATATGATACATGGTGACTGAACTTCATAGTCTCCACTTTAGGACAGGACATGGGGCAGTCATCTTTTTCTGTATCATTTTGCTGTGTAACTCAGTGAGTGACAGGTGTCCAGCCAATCATACGATACGATGCAATTACACTACGCAGCCATTCACGGCATTGACAGCAAGTGCTCTGCCCATACGTGCTATATAACAATAATAACAGTGCGGCGGAGTTAAGTGACGCTAATGCTAACCCCTTATCATGGCAAAACGAACGGGCAGTGAATGTGATATGTCCACTCACCAAACCAAAGTACAAAAGAAATACGGTTCTTTTAAGATGGAATGGCTGCCGGAATATGTGCAAATAGAAGAACAAGCGGTGAAACTGGGTGAGATTTTTTCTTTTTCCAGTAAAAGAGGTCTGCTCTGCAAAACACGCAGCAAAGCTAAAGTAGCAAGCGAGTTTTCTGAAGGAAAAATATGGACTAAATGGAAGGTACCTCAAGTGACACATTCAGCAGAAAAGTCATTTGAATATTGTTGGATTTAGTTTGATGAATTATATCAAAACAGCATCCAGAAATCATCTTGAAGTGGCACATTTGGACCAGCTGATGTGCATAAAGTCAAAGCAAGAAGCGGACGGAGCCATCAACCTGGACAAAGTGTACAACCACTGGAGAAGTGAGAAGGATAGACTTGAAAAATAAGGTCAAATTTAGAGTCAGATTTGTACATATTCTAGTGACATTTATTAAGATGATTTATTTATGGATATTAATCATTAAATTCATTTATGACTAGATCATTTATGGGTAGTAGAAATGCTAATAAAAGATACTGTATCACAAGCTACAGCACAGGTCATTGTGGAAAATGTGAATGTTTTAATGTGAACAAAATGTTATGTCTGAAAGGTATATGTCTCATTTCTTCCAGAGCAAGACCCTCACCCAGGCCAAAACTGGACCTCACCGACCTAGGCCAAAGCAGGACTCTCACATAACATACTACAAATCTCACTAACAATTTTCGATCAATGATTTTTGTCTTTCTCATTTTAAGTGGGCCAAATGGAAATTGCTGTTGCAATTTGATGATTTTAATAAGCCATGAAACTTGCTCTGATCCCAGGTGTGATACTGGTGTGTGAACACAGCGTGCACATCTGATGTTGCTCACGGTGGTCCTCAGTGTGCTCAGGGAGGTTGTCTGTATGCCCAGACATATGAAAGATTAGAGGGAACATTGCATGGGACATGGGACAGTCTTTAGAACATGGAACAGTCTTTAGGACATGGGACAGTCTTTAAGACATGGGACAGTCTTTAGGACATGGAACAGTCTTTAGGACATGGGACAGTCTTTAGGTGCTAGAATAGTCTTTAGGACATGGAACAGTCTTTCGGACATGGAACAGTCTTTAGGACATGGGACAATCTTTAGGACACCGGACAGTCTTTAGGTGCTAGAACAGTCTTTAGGACATGGGACAGTCTTTAGGTGCTAGAACAGTCTTTAGGACATGGAACAGTCTTTCGGACATGGAACAGTCTTTAGAAGATTGGACAGTCTTTAGGACATGGGACAATCTTTAGGACAAGGGAAGTCTTTAGGTGCTGGAACAATCTTTAGGACATGGGGCAGTCTTTAGGGCATGGAACAGTCTTTAGGTGCTGGGACAGTCTTTAGGACATGGAACAGTCTTTAGGGCATGGGACAGTTTTTAGGACATGGGACAGTCTTTAGGTGCTGGGACAGTCTTTCGGACATGGAACAGTCTTTCGGACATGGAACAGTCTTTTGGACATGGAACAGTCTTTAGGACATGGAACAGTCTTTCGGACATGGAACAGTCTTTAGGACATGGGACAGTCTTTAGGACATGGAACAGTCTTTAGGACATAGGACAGTCTTTAGGTGCTAGAACAGTCTTTTGGATATGGAACAGTCTTTCGGACATGGAACAGTCTTTAGGACATGGGACAGTCTTTAGGACATGGGACAATCGTTAGGACAAGAGAAGTCTTTAGGTGCTGGAACAATCTTTAGGACATGGGACAGTCTTTAGGTGCTGGAACAATCTTTAGGACATGGGACAGTCTTTAGGACATGGAACAGTCTTTAGGGCATGGAACAGTCTTTAGGTGCTAGAACAGTCTTTAGGATATTGGACAGTCATTAGGACATGGGACAGTCTTTAGGTGCTAGAACAGTCTTTAGGACATGGAACAGTCTTTCGGACATGGAACAGTCTTTAGGACATGGGACAGTCTTTAGGACATGGGACAATCTTTAGGACAAGGGAAGTCTTTAGGTGCTGGAACAATCTTTAGGACATGGGACAGTCTTTAGGGCATGGAACAGTCTTTAGGTGCTAGAACAGTCTTTAGGACATGGGACAGTCTTTAGGACATGGGACAGTCTTTAGGACATGGGACAATCTTTAGGACAAGGGACAGTCTTTAGGTGCTGGAACAATCTTTAGGACAAGGGACAGTCTTTAGCTGCTGGAACAGTCTTTAGGACATGGGACAGTCTTGAGGACATGGAACAGTCTTTAGGACATGGAACAGTCTTTAGGACATGGGACAGTCTTTAGGACATGGAACAGCCTTTAGGACATGGGACAGTCTTTAGGACAAGGAACAGTCTTTAGGACATGGAACAGTCTTTAGGACATGGGACAGCCTTTAGAACATGGGCTAGTCTTTAGGACATGGGACAGTCTTTAGGTGCTGGAACAATCTTTAGGACAAGGGACAGTCTTTAGGTGCTGGAACAATCTTTAGGACAAGGGACAGTCTTTAGCTGCTGGGACAGTCTTTAGGACATGGGGCAGTCTTTAGGTGCTAGAACAGTCTTTAGGACATGGGACAGTCTTTAGGACATGGGACAATCTTTAGGACAAGGAAAGTCTTTAGGTGCTGGAACAATCTTTAGGACAAGGGACAGTCTTTAGGACATGGAACAGTCTTTAGGACATGGGACAGTCTTTAGGACATGGGACAGTCTTTAGGTGCTGGAACAATCTTTAGGACAAGGGACAGTCTTTAGGTGCTGGAACAATCTTTAGGACATGGGACAGTCTTTAGGACATGGGACAGTCTTTAGGACATGGGACAGTCTTTAGGTGCTGGAACAATCTTTAGGTGCTAGAACAGTCTTTAGGACATGGGACAATCTTTAGGACATGGGACAGTATTTAGGACATGGAACAGTCTTTAGGACATGGAACAGTCTTTAGGACATGGGACAGCCTTTAGAACATGGGACAGTCTTTAGGACATGGGACAATCTTTAGGTGCTGGAACAATCTTTAGGACAAGGGACAGTCTTTAGGTGCTGGAACAGTCTTTAGGACATGGAACAGTCTTTAGGGCATGGAACAGTCTTTAGGTGCTGGAACAATCTTTAGGACAAGGGACAGTCTTTAGCTGCTGGAACAGTCTTTAGGACATGGAACAGTCTTTAGGACATGGGACAGTCTTTAGGACACGGAACATTCTTTAGGACATGGGACAGTCTTTAGGACATGGAACAGTCTTTAGGACATGGGACAGTCTTTAGGACATGGGACAGTCTTTAGGACATGGGACAGTCTTTAGGACATGGAACAGTCTTTAGGACATGGGACAGTCTTTAGGTGCTAGAACAGTCTTTAGGACATGGAACAGTCTTTAGGACATGGAACAGTCTTTAGGACATGGGACAATCTTTAGGACAAGGTACAGTCTTTAGGTGCTGGAACAATCTTTAGGACAAGGGACAGTCTTTAGCTGCTGGAACAGTCTTTAGGACATGGGACAGTCTTTAGGTGCTAGAACAGTCTTTAGGACATGGGGCATTCTTTAGGTGCTAGAACAGTCTTTAGGACATGGGACATTCTTTAGGTGCTAGAACAGTCTTTAGGACATGGGACAGTCTTTAGGTGCTAGAACAGTCTTTAGGACATGGGACATTCTTTAGGTGCTAGAACAGTCTTTAGGACATGGGACATTCTTTAGGTGCTAGAACAGTCTTTAGGACATGGGACAGTCTTTAGGACATGGAACAGTCTTTAGGACATGGAACAGTCCTTAGGACATGGGACAGTCTTTAGGACATGGGGCAGTCTTTAGGTGCTAGAACAGTCTTTAGGACATGGGACATTCTTTAGGTGCTAGAACAGTCTTTAGGACATGGGACAGTCTTTAGGACATGGGACAGTCTTTAGGACATGGAACAGTCTTTAGGACATGGAACAGTCCTTAGGACATGGAACAATCTTTAGGACATGGGGCAGTCTTTAGGTGCTAGAACAGTCTTTAGGACATGGAACAGTCTTTCGGACATGGAACAGTCTTTAGGACATGGGACAATCTTTAGGACATGGGACAGTCTTTAGGACATGGGGCAGTCTTTAGGTGCTAGAACAGTCTTTAGGACATGGAACAATCTTTAGGACATGGGACAGTCTTTAGGTGCTAGAACAGTCTTTAGGACCTGGGACAGTCTTTAGGACATGGAACAGTCTTTAGGTGCTGGAACAGTCTATGGGACATGGGACAATCTGTAGGACATGGGACAGATATATTTAAGTCCAGATTGATGGACAGCTGCTGTGAAATTCTCCTGATCAGTGGAAACTTGTAGGAGTCAGGACTGAAGTGTTGCAGGTAAAGAGTATATTTTATTACTGTTGCTTTGAAAACACCAGGTCCTTGTGGGTCATTTTAAAGCATTTAAATCTATATGAAATGCTCTGCTGGTGCACAAATTGCACTTGTCTCTCCCGTACTATATTATCACATGCTTTTTCTTCCCTTTGCTTGTTTGTATAAATTTGGCAGCACCCGCTAAACGCACTTTTCCTCCACCTCAGATTTTGTTTGCGTTCAATAAAACAATATTCTTTCACTTTTTTTTAGAGTATATGTGAGAAACTAGGTTGAGATTTTTTTCTATTTAGACGTGCTGTTTTTTACGACACTTTTTAGTATCACTGTTCTGACTTTTTTTTTGAGAGAGTTGCAAAAGTCTACCCAGGCACGTTTCTCACTGTTCTTCGATGTTCTTAATCTCAACAACTATCAAGTCACACACAAAACTAACACACAGTAGCCAACTTCATAATGACAAATATAAATATTTGTAGTCCAAGCATCTTATGATATATGGGAGCACAGTGTATAATACTGTAGTCATCACATTAATATTATTCATGTCAGAAAAGCGGAATGTTTGAAAAATAGTAAAGTGCTGCTACTCCGACAATGAAAAAAAAAACTTTTTTCCAGCATCATCAAATCATGTAGTTTCAGTAACACAATCTGACACCGGAGATGCTCAGATTTTGGTTTTAAATTCCAGACATAGAGGATTCCATAAATATCTGCGGCATCATCCTACGTCACACACTGCGTGATGACGTGCGGAAAACTTTGTTTTCTGTCAAACGCATGCACTCCAGCCATTCTGATTGGTCAGAACTTTGCCAAAGTCAAGATGGTGGACTACTCTGAGCATTTATGTTCATAATTGAAAAAGCCGCTCCAAGTGCAGTTTTTTTCTCAAATAAATGGCAATGACGCAATTGTGCATCACTTGCTATTTTTATTTCAAATGTTTATTTCAGTCCAAATGTACAAATCTAAATGTAATAAACACCAGGGAAAACATGAGATAAATAAGCTAAATAAATTACCCTATTACTTTCCTGGTGCCAGTCATGGTAAAGTAAAAGTAATAGGGTAATTTATTTATTTTTAGGATATTTTTAATTTACTTACAGACTTGATGTTTTGCACTTTTGAACCTAAGACCTTAAATTAAGCATTTGTTATGTCCAAAAAGTTGTTTATACATGTTTTCTGTGTGTTTTGTGTGAATTTTATTTTCCTTTTTTTTCCCTTCTCTATTTCTGGTCTTATAGCTTTTATTACAGCCATATGACACAACAACAGCATCCACAAAATAACAGGATGTAGAACACTTCATTAGGGGTAAAAGGGGGAGTTTTAATAGCCAAATTAAGAAAAAAAATCCAGACGGGGACAAATGTAGTAAAATTGCTGTTAGGTCTTGGAGGGTTAAAACAGAGCAGAAGACCTCCAAACATTTACCTGTGACAAAACTGGCAATTTCAAAATTACGTGTTTTTACGTGTATTTATATTCAAAAGCGTTAAGGTTCCATAATATGTGTGCTTAAGGTTTTGTTAGGTGCCCAAATTGCATAAAACATTGAAGCCATTTGTGACAGACTTGGCCTCAGCTGCCCCAGTGCAGACCGTGACTGCAGAGAGGATTCTGGCTCTAAGCTTTTTATCAGGCGCTTTTCACGGAACCCCCCGTGTGGCTCCGCACTAAATATGGGTCTTTTCTCAGCGGTGGGCTCTGTGAAACTTTTTCTCATGTTACATTTTACATGAAGCTAAAGTTTTAATGAACAAAGTATTTTTCCTGCCTCTGGTCAACCACTGCTAGCCAATCAAGCCTTCTATTTCTATATCCCATTTATGGTGGTTCTTTTTTATTCCAGGTTTTTATTTTTCTTAAAGCTTCATTTTCTGGCGGAATGCTTGATGAAGACATTGCGATGCCTAAAATTAGATCAGATCTGTGGAGGCGACCACACTCACATAATTATATAAGAATACCTGTTTTTTCAATAAACTTTTGCTGTTACATATTCTGGTAAAGCAATAACATGAAGCAGTAATCTTGACCATAACCTATTTCAAGCTGTATCTTAACGTTAAAAACATGTTATTGATGTAATAATAAAGGATTTAGCTCATGGTGTGTATACAAAACGCATGTGATAAAACACACCAGAAAAGTGTGGAGGGTTTTATCCCACATGAACTATATGGAGCTTATAACATTGTTCCCTCATCAAAAACGTGCCTGAAGAGGTTTTACCCCCGGTGTACACTGACTGCAGGCGGGTCAATGACATGGCGCTGTCCAATTTAATTTCCTCAGTTAAAAAGATTCAATTTTCATAATAATTCAGCACATGTCTGTAGTACCTCTGACCTCCATGGAACCAAATCATTTTTTTCAGAAATCATGATGTTCTTCTGCATGTTTTTTGTACTTAAAGTGTTCATATGTCATGTGTTGTGCGACTGTGCATCATGTGGGGTGACTAATAACAGCAGGAATTCTATGGCTGGAGTTTAATAACAGACAAAGTCGACTTGGGTGAATGGTTCATTAGGCATTTTTCTTCATTTGATGCATTTTCCAGGGCATGTCATGATCCTCCTGGATTCTCCCCCTCCCTCCTGTGTCCATCTACAATCGACTCTGCTACAAGAACCGGTTCACTCCAACACTCCCTGCCAGTTCGTCAGTTAGCACTCAGGGTAACTCGTCTCCTGGCTCACAACCTTTTTTAATATCTTCTCTGCTTGCTCCGTTGGTTTTTTGAACTTCATTGAATTTTTTCCTGTTTCCAGTTAACCCCGGATCTTTTCCCGCTTCTGTTTCTGCTCTTCATCTTGGAACCATTTCTCCACTCCGCACCTCCTGACCTCCCAGCCTGGTACCAACCTCCTGGCTCCCCAGTCCAATATTTACCAGCTCATTCTCTCTAAATAAATCATTTCAACTTTTCTTGGTGCTTCTGCTTTTGGGTCTGACTAGCACCACACCCCCCCCCAGTTTCTATACACTTCATATTACTCAGAACTTAGATTAGAAAGTAGAAAATAAAACCATTTTAAGGTTATTCTTGGTCGCACCACACAACATTTACACTCAAAATGCTTAATATAAATGATAACCTTAGATTTATGCACCTAAATGAAAATTAGCTTATTGTCATAGCCTAATTGTAGAATGTCAGATGTGTGTATGTGTGCAGCCTATCAGCAGTAGTCAGGGCTGCGTGCAGTCGACTCAACCTCTCTACAAACAGTTTTTTAATGTTTATCAATAAGTTGCCCCGTTTTACATGAGACCTTTAAATCTGATTAAAAATAAATTAATTGGGAATAAAAATAATCCTAATTTTAAAAGATCATGTAAACACGTAATTCCTAATGTTTATTCAGATTTAAGTTTATTCTGATTTAAACTTAATTCAGAATTAAGTGGGTTTATTCTGTTCTTAAATCGGATTTAAATCATTCCTCGATCATGGAAACATTTACAGTGATCCCTCACTATAACGCGGTTCATCTTTCGCGGCTTCGCTGTTTCGCGGATTTTTTTAATGCTTTTTTATTTTTATTTATTTTTAACAGTGCATTGTGTTCTGAATCCTGATTGGCCAAGGGACTGTAGTCTAGAAGTGATAAAAGTTGACTGGTCTTTCACTTAGACCAGGGGTCGGCAACCTTTAACACTCAAAGAGCCGTTTGGAGCGTCTCCCACAGAAAAGAAAACATGGGTGCCATAAAGAAGGAGGAAAATAACATAAGGACGACGGGAGAAGACACCTGCACCACAGCCTTCAGGAGAAAAAGACGCTGCAGGAGTCAGGAGGAAGAGGCTCAGTCAGAGGCACTGTGAAATACACGTGAGTCACAATGTCCAACCTCGTGTTCGTATTCATTAAAATTATTATTTTACAGCATTTTTTAAAAACTATCATAGTTATTTGTAAGAAAACGTTTATATTTTTAAATGCTTGAGCCTGAAAACAGGATTTGATCTTTGGTTTCATTCTATAGTACAGTATTGTATTGTATAATAATTGTAAAAAATAAAGCTGATACTTCACGGATTTCACCTATCGCGGGTTCTTTTTGGAACGTAACCCCCGCGATAAACGAGGGATCACTGTATACCGATGTCCGTTAAGACCACGGGCCGTCCTCATCTCAGGTTCTCATCATGAACTCATAAAACAGCAGCATGTGGCCTATACGTTTGTACACTGCTCCCCGCACACCAGCCCGGAGCAGAAGCTCTGAGTTCAGGAAACAGTAGCAGCAACAGCAGTAAAGACTCAGGACTCACTGCAGAGTGGCGTCCAGGCGGGCTGCTCCGGTCCTCCTGCTCCAGGGCTGTGGCTGGTTCCGAGGTGGTGCAAAACATCCAGTTTGGTTTGTTATATCTCATTCTGAGCACTCCGTCCTCTGCGCACGTGGAAAGCGCTTCTCAGGTGTGTTAACGTGTTTCCATGTAAATCTTTATTCGGAATTAATATTTACATGTAAACTCGAAGGATGATAATTTAATTCTGATCTATTTAATTCAGAATGCATTCATTTGTATTTAAAATTCTCATGTAAGCGGTGCCAATAACTACTCAGTATTCTGTTTGAGTGTCATTTTCAAGACCATTTAGGGTGGATTCAGGATTCGGTACAACAGCTTAGATTTGGGCACTGTCTGACTGAATTTTCCAGGACATCTGGCCACCCTAATAGATCTACATTTATCCATTCAAACTGATCCAACTCCTATCCACTATTCCTCTGTTGTTGAAGCAGTGGTATTGTACAGAGCCGATCGGGGGGAGACAGACTGACCACAGCAGATTTTTGGAGCCTGCTGTTTGAGTAATCACCATATTCACATTCGAGCGCTCTCTCTGGCAGCGGACAGCCGGTCTATCAGTCTGTTTGTCCTGACAGTGGAACCAGCCTCCTCTGGCTCTGCCCACTGCCCCCTGAGCCAGGACAGAACTGGGGACATCCTGGGGTCTGGAAAGGACTGTGGCACAGTTGATAAGTGTTTGCCTTCTCATCAGAGGGTGACCAGTTCAAATCCAAGCATGCCACGTTGGGCAGATGAACAGAACCTGGACACGAGGAAGTTCAAAGAAGTCATAGTGCTGCTCATCCTCCAGTTTTGACCTCTACAAACATGTTCTGACATATAATCCAAAACATTCTTGGATTCTTGTATTAGTTTAGCACTTGAGATTTTCATTCTTTCCCCAAAATATTAATTTAAATTGCAAATCTAATCTGAATCAGAATGCTTGTCAGAAAAAATCACAACTTGATTTGTCTTTTTTTTTTTTTTCTTTTTTTTTCACAAGTTGAAATATAGTCTTACAAGATTTTGTACTTTAAGTATATGTATACACCCATACATATACCTAGATTTTACATATATATCCTCACACAACTATATTCTGTTATACCTACATATATATGCATTTTTTTATTTAACTTTAAATTCACATGGTAGAGAACCAGGGTGTGGTTTAAGCCATCATAGACTTTACTTTATGCCAAAGAATTATTTTTAAAACAGACCGCTAACTCTCAGACTCTATACAATGTCAGACTGTGTATGTCTAATAATTTAACCATCCCCTCCATAAATTTTCAAATTTGTCTATCTCCAGCCTAACCGCTGCCGTCACTTTCTCCATATTGTATATATTTAGCATTACATCCACCCACTCGTCTACTATAGGTATTTGATCTGTTCGCCACTGTTCGGTGATTGACTTCTTGCTAGACAACAGCATCATTTTCATCATCTTATAGGCATTCCCTTCTAGTGAAGTTCAGTGATAGTTCAGTTTTTTTTTTTATTGCCTTAAGGAATTTGACTGGGTTGACTGAAGGACACGCAGATGAGTTGTGATTCTTTCAAAAGCATAAAGAGCATACAAGAATGTGCTGTTGCAGAGACAGTTCAACACTAATGCTTTACATTGCACAACATTTGCACAACCATCCTTTTCCATTTCACACACACCATCATACGAGGGGTAAGGCCGGTGGTCTTAAAGTTGAACTCCAGCACCTTTTGAAGCTAAAGTCCATTCCTAGAGGTGGTGGAATTCTGTCAGAAGCCAAAAAACGGCACAGATCAGTGTTGCCTCGGCAAAGATCTCACTGTGGCAGTGAGTCTGTCAAGGTAACAAACTCGTGTAGTGATGGGGTAAGCTCTCAGCTTCCATGTAAAACACCAATTTGCACAGAAGAAGCTTAACACCACTTTAACCCATCTTACAACAGCTACGAGTCTAACAAACAAAACGCTCTGCCTGGTTCACTCATTAGTGTCTGGAAACGTTAGAAAACAACTTCATAAGCAGCCTTAGCATTAGCTTGTTGATTTCCCATTGCGTATGTGAAAACCCAAAAGACTCGATTGTCGACTCCAGCAGTGGCGAGAGGCTCGAGCCGCCAGAAGCAACAAGTGAAGATCGACTACTGACGGTGAAGAACAATAGAAAATGAAAGTAACTGGTTCGGGAATGTATTTTGTAGCATTTTCAAAAAATATAATTCACTGGTAAATAAATGGGATTAGAAACCACATCAGCAATCGAGTCTTTTGGGCTTTGGCCTGTGCAGTGGGAAATCACCAGAGGGAAGTGTAAGGCTGCTTATAAAGTTGTTTTCTAACGTTTCCAGACACCAATGAGTGAACCAGGCAGAGCGTTTTGTTTGTTAGACTCGTGGCTGTTGTAAGATGGGTTAAAGTGGTGTTAACCTTCTTCTGTACAAATTGGTGTTTTACGTGGAAGTTAAGAACTTGCCCCCATCACTACACTGGTTTGTTGCCTTGACAGACTCACTGCCACAGTGAGATCTCCACCAAGGCAACACTGACGTTTTTTGGCTTCTGACAGAATTCCACCACCTCTAACAACGGACTTTAGCTTCAAACATGCTGGAGTTCCCCTTTAAGGAGAAAACGACACTATGCACTTACTTGAGTGGGGATTGACACAAACAAACTGCCGCCCAACAAAGTCTCAGTCAGTGACATAATTTAGTTTTAGTTTGCATAATTTAAGAGTGTGTTTTCCATTGTAACACAAGCATCCTTTCCAGTTCTCACTGATAATTATTTCATATCCTCTGGCAGCACACACTGGTCAGTCTGTTCACAGTGTAACCAGCCTGTCCTGGCTCTCCCCTCCACCACACTGAGCTCGAGACAATCTGGAAACGATCTCAGAAGGTTTTATGTCAGATGCCCTTCCTGGCTCAACTAGCTCCATTGTTCAGGTTTTGGGAAAGACTAGGCTGACCAGATTTTCAAAAAAAAAAAAAAAAAAAAGGCACATCCCTGGTTTGTGTTGGTTGGTAAAAATAAAAATGTGAAATGAGTACGTAATTAAGAGAAATGTGTTATGCACTCAGAGTCGGCACTAATGTGAGTCAGTGTGTTTTTCTTTGTGTTTTGGTCACTTTTAAGCAGCTTTTTTGTATTTTACTTAAACACATTGCAATTTAAACCTTTCTTTACTGTTGACCGGGATCAAACTGGCCCAAAATAGGAAAACCTGGGACATTTCTTGTATAAAACTGGGACATATCACTGGTTTTGTATAAATCCACTGGGACAGGGGACACAGGTCTCAAAACTGGGACTGTCCTGGGTAAATGGGGACATCTGGTCACCCTAGGAATGACACAAGAACACTGGCAGCATAGTAGCTCCCTAACCGTGCCAAATTCTCATGATTCCGTAGTGAAGCTGAACTCGCGCTGAATTCACAAACAGTTGAGAATCCATCTTGTTAGGTTCAGGCTCAATCGTTTGCTCGTGATGGGAGACTGACCAATCAGAACAGCTCTGTGGTTTGGGCAGAAGCCAGAGCCAAATCAACCAAAACAAACATGGTGATGCTGGCAAATGTACTTCTGTCTAGTTTAGCAGAAATTCAGTTTATTTTGCTGGTGAAAAAAGTGCAGAGAGAAGCACTTTATACATTTGTAGCCAGGTATTTTTTTCTCTTGCGTGGACAATCTTGTGGCAAATTTGTCTCACGAGATCTTGTGGCACTAGACTTTGCCTCATCCCTATTCACTAATCCTTAGGAAAAGTCCTCTGAAAATGCATTTAGTTCCATTATATGGTCCAATCAGAGTACTATGCTGTACACTGAGAATTCTTTTACATTTAGTTGCATTATTTAATAGTGTAAAATAGTGTAAATATATACCTTAAAGGGTCTATATTATATTCTTTAAATTGACAGTGAAACTGATACCGTTGCTACTTTTTGATACCTGGGTATACCCTATTACCGCCCAACCCTAGCGAACCGTGTATTTTTTTCTATTTTTCTCACTGATGCTGTGCGGTTCAAAGCCAAAATGACCATGTAATCCTTTTAATTTAGAAGAGTAGAAGGAGAAACGGGAAAGAAAAGTAACTATATCCTGAAATCCACCAAATGTAAGATTAAGACTGCGTCCCATTACTCTGTCTTACGCCTTCGTCTTACCCCTGCCCCTTGGTTTTGCATGTTCGTGTGAGGGCAATGGGTGTCTCAATTCTGATTTTGATCAAGGGCCATGACCCAGTCCTGCACACCCCTTGAAATGAAGTAAGCTCTCGACCAGACTTGAAGCTCAGGCAGGTGGGATCAGGACTGCAGCATCACCTCGACCAGCCAAGGAATCTCATAAATGTAAATATTTTCAGCAGTTGTACTTATCAATTAACAGTTTAGTTATGGTTTTAATTACTATTGTTGCGGTTTTAAGTGTAGTAATGTCTGTTTAGCTGACGTTATCGAAGACCTAAGGGCAATTTTAGTAAATTTCTCCTCGCCTGGATTTTTTTTCTTAATTTAACTTTTAAAACTGCCCCTTTTCCCCTATAATGAAGTGTTCTACATCCTTTTGTTCAGTACAATCTGTTATTTCACAATCTGCTGCTGTAGTTGTGTCATGTGGCTGTGATAAAAGCTACAGGACCGGAAAGAGAGAGGAAAAAAAAAACAGAAAATAAAATTCACACTCTTTTTTTAAAATGCAAAATATCAACAGCTCCTGTAAAGTCCAGGGCCAGAGCACATCACTTGTAATCCATTTCCATGCTGTTTATTACATTTGTATTTGTTCATTTTGAGTGAAATAAACCTTTCAAATAAAAATAGCAAAGGATGTGCAATTATGCACACCAAGATGCGTAATTTGCCACTTATTTGAGAATAAACTCCACTTAGCCTCCTGAGACCCGAGCTTTTGTCTGGTGTGCATTTTTCATTTCTTCTTGCTATTTGGGATAAGTAGGACCTACTAAGTAAGTCTTCTGTATGACACCATTGGTTAAAAAATGTAAAAACATTAAAATGTATAAATAAATTACAAAAAACAAACAAACAGCAATTAGCTGTTTATTTCAAGCCCTAAACCTGCCAAATGTGACGTAGGTCGACCGTGAGCGGGTTGGGGTTCAGTGAGTGAGGTTAAAAACACACAAAAAGGCCTGAAAATGTGGTCCACAGTTTACATTTTTTCTAGTTTTCAATCGTTACAAAAAAAAGTAGAGGTGCAAAAAGTGGAGACAGGCAGCAGTTTCCCTATAGCAGCAGAAACGTCCAGCAATTTATAACTGTAAACTCATCTAAATATTCCCAAGTTTACCTAACAACATGTACAATCAATAATATAACATAGTCCCAATGTCTTCAAACGAGGACATGACATTTACTGATGCTCTCGTCTGCTGTGGTCAATAAAATGTGTCAAATTTTAATGCCAAATGAAGATACATTAAGATACATGAAGAGACATTATTGTACATAAATACATTGGTTTTATTCATAAATTTTGCATCTAAACTTTACCATGCAGTTTTTTTTTACTCTCGGGAGCTGCTGTAGAGGTTTTTAGTTGATTACAGGTGAAAGTTTAAAATAATTGAAAATCATGGTGCTAAGAGGCAAAAATGTAATGTCATCGTATGGGGCCACAGGATCTCAAGAGGTTAAAGCGGCTTTTTCAATTGGTATAAACACACAGACGAGAGGAGTCGACCATCTTGACTCACTTCACTCTTTGGCAAAGTTTGGGCCGATCAAAATGGACGGAGCACATGAGTTTGGCAGAAAAAAACAGTTCCTATTGGACTCTCGTTTTGCGCTTGTCATCACGCAGCGTGAGTGTGACGTAAGATAATGATGCAGAAATGTACGGAAACCTCTAAGTTTCTGCTTTCAGAGGGAAAAATGTGTGGTTATATAAAACTTATTCCTTGGAATCATATACGATGTTGTAGGTCTTTGAGTGTTAAACAAGCTAGTTATTTGTCGCGCTGACACAGACGCAGACAAGCGCACAAAGATATAATCTCTCATAATCTGAGAGGACGGCATCTTCATTTTGTTTAATCAGTTGTTGATGTTCTAGACATAGCAGGCAGGTAGCAGCAAGGGGAACATTCGTACCCCTAGCCCTCTCAGCTTGGTATCAAGGGGGAAGACAAAGACGTAATTAAAGGGGTAGGAGAAGGGGTAAAACAGAGTAATGGGACGCAGCCTTACTGTTCCAGAATGCAGGTACAGGTTACTCCCCAACTCCACAGTAATTGTTAGTCACGCTCCATATTAACTTGCTTTTACTCTCCTCACTAACTCCATATTTCTCCCTCGCAGTAGCAGAAGTCTGGCCTCTGCAGTCTGTCCTCGGTGTTCCATGACCACTGCCCCTCCTGGCTGTACCCACACACCCCCCACCCACTCACCCCTCCTGCTTCCCATGTTTATGTGCAATCACACCGCAGCTAATGGGCAAACTCGGCTTCGAATTCCACGTTATCCTTCTGGCCCCCCTAGAGTCTCCAGCCGCCTTCTCCACGGGCCATATGACAGAACGCGGTGTGAGCTTCCCCCGTCTGCGCGCACTCCGTCGGGCACATACGCCTCGCCGTAGCCCCCGATTATGGAGCTTTTAAACGCGTCCAAGCAACCAGTGCAGTGCAAAAAAAAAAAACTGGAGAGTGAAATGAAAAAGCGTTGATGTATGTGAAATAGAAACGCAGGCGAAATATGCGTTGCCAACATCGCAGCGGACCAAACATGCACACGTGGAACAGGAGCCAGTCCTTTGTAGCGAGCCAATGCAATCTGTTTGGGAGAAAGCGCCAGGATGTAGAACGAGATCAAATGTGTGCAAAGGTCCAGAGATTTACAACAGGAAGTAAGATCATAACAAGTAAAGATGGCGATACTGACAAAGATTAAAAAGTCTGGACCAGATTTTTATCATGGATTTCAGCAAAATGTAGCTTGCCCCAGAACACATATATTGTATAAGCAGCTCTTCTGTGTGATGTCTGCATCTATTATTAAATGTTTTATTGTCTGATAATAAGGAAGTGCAAATGAACGTTCTAGTTGGTAAATGATCACATTCTTATAGAGCGCTTCAAGGCTAGGGGGACCGGATTTTCCAAATAAAAAAATGGGACATCCCTGGTTTGTGGTGGTTGTTAATACTGTATTTTCAGACTATAAGTCGCTAAAAATGCACAATGAAGAAAAAAAAAAAAAACATGTATAAGTCGCACTTTTTGGGGGAAATTTATTTTTTAAAATCAGAGACCAAGAACCGACATTTCATCTCGAAAGGTGAGTTATAATACAAAAACACAACCGAATAGAGAACAATCTGTGTATCATTCATTCATTTATCAATACAGAACCAAAAATAAGAAAATCAAAAAGCTCTTTTCTTTATTATTTGTCTCTAAAACCAAAATGGAAAAAAAAAAAAAAAAAACAGATAATGATTTGTTTTTTTCATGATAGATTCATATATATAGGATTCATATACTTGGTCTATGGACTGTCAGTGTGAAAAATGTAATATAAAAGTCGCACCTGAGTATAAGTCGCAGGGCCACACAAACCCTGAAAAAAAGTGTGACTTATAGTCTAAAAAAATATGGGAATAAAACTGTGAAAAGAGCAAGTGATTAAGGAAAATCGTTAAGAACTCAGCACTAATGTGAGTCAGTGTAGTCACATTTTCTTTGTTTTGGTCATTTTTAAGCAGCATCTGCATTTCTGCATTTTACCCAAACAAATGACAACTTATGCCTCTCTTTAATGATGGCAGGTAACAAATTGGTCAAAAATAGGGACACCTGGAACATTTTTTGTATAAAACTGGGACAAATCACTGGTTTTGGACACATCTGGCGGCACAGGGGACACAGGGCTCAAAACTGGGAGTGTCCCGAGTGAACGGGGACGTCTGGTCACCCTACTCACGGCACTCGAAGCACTGTACATCAAGGATCGACTCACCCACACACAGACACATGTACAATGGTATTATCTTGCTTTTCTGTGATGTCTGTAGTCTCACATGTTTTGAAAGTCATTTGAGATTTAGAAAACTATTTATTCCTACAGTCAGCATTCAATCATCATAAAAACAACATAGAAGACAATGATAAGAGAATGAGGCCTTGTCCACACGTATCCGGGTATCTGATAAACCGAAGATGTTTTGCTGCGTTTTGACCTGTCATCCACACGAACACGCATCAAAAACGAGTATTCAGGGAAAACTCCGGCCAAAGTGAAGATTTTTGAAAACTCCGTTTATGCGTGTTTGTGTAGACAGAGATAACTGGGGTTTTGCGTTTTAAAACGTCACTGTCTGCGCCAAAAAATATGAATCTGCCCTGACGTCAAACGTGCGACATTTGTTTAGGCGACTGCCAAAGCCAAAGCCAAAGCCAAAGCAGACTATGGATCGGAGTCGTTTCCTGAGAGCTGTGTGTGTGTTGAGAGCAGAATTGCTCCTAAACACAGTTTAGGAGCAATTCTGACTCCGAGTCTGTCCAGACAAAGCAGCTCGGCGCCATGTTTTCTGTTGTTTAAGTTTAGGCGGAAGTGACGGTGAAGTGAGGGCTCAATGGAAATAACGCCATCTACAGGTTTGGAATGTGTATGAATGTGGTTGAAAACGCAGATGTTCGGTTATGTGTGGAAGGTATTTTTTTTCGAAGACGAGGTGGTGTGGATAAAACTATTTTTATAAACGGAGGGGGGGAAATGTTCGGTTTTAAAAATACCCGGCTACGTGTGTACATAGCCTGAGAGGTAAACATGTGCAGTACATTAACAGTGGTTCACCTCTGTGTTTATTCCCTCAACGTTTAAGCTGCTAAAAGAATACAGATAATTTGTTTTTGTCTTGAAGCACATGATAGCACCACTCGCAGGGCATGAAGAAGAAGTCTGGACAGGATGTGTTCTGGTTGACCAATGATACGCTTGGTTTGTCTCTGTCACAGGTTTTCTCCAGAGTGAACACAAGTCCTTCTGTTGGACCCCAGTCATTTTGGCACACACCTTGACAATGCTATTAAGACCATCTTTGTTTTTCACAGACAGCCTACTGAACCGACAGATAAAAGAAAACGTTTAAATGCTTTTGATGTGTGGTAGAAATTGCCTAAATTTTGTCCCAAACATTAAACGAAAACCGTAAAACTAAACTCTCTGTTGGCCTTTTTGATGATTATCTCAGTGTTTGACTGCGAAAACTATGAAAAGCGTTCTATAAATAAAGTTTCGTTGATTTTACTGATTGATAGTCCTTTATCTTGAAGTGAGATGACAGCTTTGTCGCTCTTTGCCATGATGAGCTGTGATCCTTGATCCTTCAGACAGACTTGGATGCTTGTTCTTGTCTCGAAACAACAAAACTATTTTGAAACACAAAATGACTGAACCACAACTCTGACTGTGTGACTGGACCTTGCACTAAAAATAATAAATAAATATGTAAGACAAAGGAACCAACACTAAACATAATCAACACAATAAGACAGGACAGAAGTAAATATATTGTTAACACAGAGGTACTAACGACTATGAATTATTACTGCAAGTAATAACATATCGTGGTGTTCTACGACTCCATGTTGTGCAGTAAAACTGCTCAGTGCGTGGCTCCTCATTAATGAAATGCTTACATATTCACCGGTTTGATCTCAAGGATGTAAGACAGAGCTGACTTCACACTGCATTTGGCCCACCTTGGCTCTTCTTGATGCAGTTGGAGGCAGATGGTGAGTGAGAATCCAAAGGGCTCGGAAGGAACATGACTGTACACAGCATAAAATATAGACATAGTGTAATTCAGTGCAAATTTTGAGTGCAGACTTGATTTACAACATGACATTCACCAGTAAATAAATGTGGCTTTACAGACTTGGGCAACTCACCACTGTTTGCTTCAGAATCAGGCAAAACTAGTAATTTGGGAATGAAGTGTGCCTCCACTCAGAAAAGTCTTGCTTCTCTGGTAAAAGCTTCCTAAACTCTAAATCAATCAAATCATGAAAGAAAAGGGGATCAATATGCAAGTGAAGTGAGGTCTACAGTCTTCTAAATCCACAATGTTGGAATTAAAAAAATACCATGTTTACCAAGCACAGCAGGTCCACAGAGCGTGGGCAGTGCTGTGAAACCTCCTGCAGTGTTGCCGAGCTGGTGGAGTCTTCAGCAGCTTAATGTTTTCTCCATGCCCATTTTGATGTGATGTGCTGAGGGTGGTTTCCTTCATCCTCTTTGTGAATCCTTATGTTCAGTGACAGAAGGACAGATACCAATTCTAACCAAAAGAAGCAACGATTAAACAAACAATGATTAAATGCGGTACGGTTATTGTATATAGTATATACCAGCTAAATTTAACTAAAGTTTTCTCATCATAAGTGCTGAAAACACTGCTGATGTGGCTGGCATTTGTACAATACTTTAAAATAATATAATAATAACGATTTAACATATCCAAACAGCGTCAGTCACATTAAAGAATGTCACTTAAAGGTGCACTGTGTAACTTTGCTGGTGCTTGCTGCTTGTTGCCATGGGAATGTTTGTTTTGTCTGGAATGTCCTGGTGTGGCATTAAACATATCCATCTTGCATTTACTCACTAACACAGGTTTTTATTCACTTAAAAAAAAAAAAACATGCATCCTTACTGTGAGTGGGCTCGCCTCTCCGCAGATCTGACACGTAGCTTGACCCTGCAGTGTCACTTCCTGTCTCTGTAGAGATAAATAAGTGTAATTCCATACCGTGACAAGATCTCCAAGGAGAGAAACAGATGACGGACCCTCCACTAGAAAAGTTACACAGTGCTTGAAGAGAAAAGGAGAAGGAAAGAAGAAGAAGAAGAAGGAAGAAAGAAGAAGCTCAGGCAGTAAAGTTCCAGTTCAGTTCAAGTTTATTTCTATAGCACATTTAAAACTACTTTCATTGACCAAAGTGCTTCACATAAAAGTTAACAAAGATAGAAGAAACATACACATATAAACAGAGAACACAATGTGAGAACTATTAAAGCAGAACTAAGTAACTTCAGCGGTGGAGGTCCCCCTACAGGTCTCTTGTGAGAATGAACTGTCATAAATACTGTCCTCACCCCCTCCCCTCCCACTCATCTGCGCTCACGTTTGTTTACATAAAGTCGGTGAACAGTGTCCGCAACACAATGTCTCAGGTGGGTCATGTTTTTTTTATTTTTATTGTTTAATGGCAATATATGTACGAGTGCCCAGAACACTGCAGCTCCCGGGACACGGCGGCCCATAACGCGGGCAGCTCCTGGGGCACCGTAACTCCTGGTGCACCGCGGCCCGGAGCTCCCAGGACACCGCGGCCCGGAGCTCCCAGTGCACCGCGGCCCAGAGCTCCCGGTGCACCGCGGCCCTAGCACCCAGAGCTCCCAGTGCACCGCGGCCCAGAGCTCCCGGTGCACCGCGGCCCAGAGCTCCCAGAGTTTACTCAAACTGCATAAGTATAACAATGATATGAGCAGTGCTTATGAAACTTAGTGTCAATAACAATATCTCCAGATCTGCGTCGCTCTTGGACTCTTCTCTTTCCTTGAGCTCTGCCATTCTTCAAACGCCTTCCCCAGATTTACTCGCGTGTGAGCTCGGGCTCTGTTTGATTCACACTTGCCCGCGTCCTTGGCCATGGCTGACACCTCACACGTAAACACCAGATATTTATTCCTGCAGTGAGCTGTGTACAGCATCAGTACAGTGTTGCTAGCTCTGTTAGCTGTGTGTAGCTGAAGTGTTTGGCTCTCATGAGAACAGAACAGACCCTGAGAGCTGAGATCCAGGTCAGTAGGAGCCAAGTTGCATGTGTGGTTTTTCTGCCCAGAGGCAGAGGGGGGCACCAGTGAACCCTTCAAACACCCCAAAATGTCATATGTGACCATCAGAGGGGCTTTAGAGACATTTAATTAGGTAAAAAAAAGTTACTTAGTTCTGCTTTAAATTAACATGTTTTAAACTAGTGTGGTCCATACAACAAGTCCAGGCCTGATGTCTGCAAAACACAATTCATTCATTAGTTATTCACTATAGCAACACAGACAGTAGTGGCTGGAATGTGAAATGGTAGGAAATGAATACAATCCTCCTTCATATTTAGGTGATGACTCCCTACAGAATGCAAAATGACAATAGTTACTGTGATTAACTGAGATTCAGGAGCAGGACCACACCTCAATCGCCCTCGCCTCCTCATCAGTGAATCACAGCTCACTTCTACCACACCTCAATTTCCCAGAAGCCTATTTGTTGCAGCCTTTTCCATCTTCCCAGTTTGTCTCGGAAAAACTCGTACCCACCCTCCCAGCCACTATCTTGTTCGTCTTTCAAACATAAGACGCCTACGAGGGGTTCCGGCTGGGCCAATTGAAGATTGAGACAGAGCCCCCACCCATGAGTCTCAACCCAGCCCTCTGTCCCGCTTCGTACACTTAATAAACTTGTTCTTCTTTGCACAGTGTTGTTATTGGCATAGTCCTTGCTAGTGAATGGTTAATAAGTTAACACAATGTTTAAAATTTTTCCACGATTACATGACTTTTTTAAAATTTATTCCGAATTAATAATTCTGAATTAAGTAGTTCAGAATTAAAATATTCTCCTTTGAGTTTACATGGAAATAATCATTTGAGGTTTCCATGGAAAACACGTTAAATCACCTTTTTTTATGTATTTATTTTGGGCAATTAAGAAATGTACATTCTTTTACAATGGAACATATAACATTAGAGAAATCATGATAGAAATAACAAAAACAACAAAATATTTTGCCCAAAAAGGAGTGGGAAGAAGATAATTTATTTAATCCCACCCCCCTCTTCTAATCCAACACAATGAGCTTTCGTTTTCATTTTTCAGACATTTTACATTAACTATATGAACTATTTACAAAGTGCGAACAATAAATAACTGTTCTAGCTCAGTGACATAATTATCATCATATTGCAGTAATAATACATGAGGATACAGCAATGGTAAGAAATTTAAGAAGCCTTTATTTAATTCAGCTCAGTGACTGGAGGTGGGGAAGGGTTCTGATTGGACAGCGACGCAAACATATTTACGTCTTTGGGAAGAAAACACACACTTCAGCGGCTACGGGCTTTTCTGTCATCTCGGTTTGTCGTTATGCCGCCGACACAAACACGATCCAAACTTTTTCTGCGGCCGTTCTGATGATAGTGAAGCAGCAGCTGGAGAATTCTATCGTCACGCCTCATAAAATGCTAAGTTTGATGGTCCGAGCCGCTTTTGCTGGTGTGCGCTTTAGATTTCTTGCTCCTGCTTCAGCTGTTTCTACTTATTTTTGATCTGCTCAGCGTCACCGTCCTTGTTCAAACCTTTCCGCTACGTCTTTGAAAAGGTTAGCGTTTTTATATTTTCTGTCATCCACTCCCTTCATTATTTGTGTCATTTGTGAACCGCTGGATTTATTTTTAAGAAGAATAAACTTTTACATGATCGAGGAATAAATACATTCGTCGTTGAAATCTGAATAGACCACTCACTTACTTTGGAATTAAGTTTAAATCCGAATAATTATTTTCATTAGGAATTAAGTGTTTACATGGTCTTTTTAAAATGGAATTAATTTTTATTCCTTATTAAATTATTTTTATTTAAAATTAAAGCTCTCATGTAAGCAACGTTTCAACTCCCAGCCTTTCACTCTTCTTCTACGGATGTTGTGTCATAAAAAGTGCATCGTCTTAGGGCCCCTTTTCTTAACTTCTACTCAACCAAACACCAGACGACTGTCCTTATGCATAAACCATAAGAGAATATCGTGTAAAAGCAGCTAAGCTCCCAAAACAATGTGCATCTTAAGTGCCATCTTCTCCGCGGTGCGTTCAGGGCCTGCTCGCTCCGATGGGATTTTCCGGCGCCGCTCCAATGCTCTGATGCTCTTGCAGACTCTTCACTGTGATATTCCCCGTAGACCTCACAATGATGGATATCGGCGAGCGGCTTTAGCTTAGCGCTGCTCATCTGTCTGGGAGCGTTTAGCCTGCTCGCGGGAGGAGCGGGAGCGGCCGGGGCTACTTTGTCTCAACACAAGTGGCAGTGGCGGTAAAGACACAGGTGATGTCCTCAGGCTTTGTGGAGTGTTTTTGTGGGGGATTTTATTACAGAGAATAGATATAGCAACCGTTATCTTGGAAATCCACCATGTTTGTAGCGGCGGTGCAAAACATCCATAGAGATCAACTGTAGAGGCAAAAAAAGCAAACAAAAAGAGTCAACAGTCACTAGCATAGAGAAATGGACGTAGCTAGCCTGCTAGCTGATACGTTTCAAATAGGAAGTGAGCACAGGGCACATTGGTTCCTTTGAGGTCTGGTTTGACCTCTATTGTCTGGTTTGACTGTGTGGAGTTTGCATGTTCTCCCCGTGTCTGGATGGGTTTCCTCCGGGCACTCCGGTTTCTAACATCAAGGACCATGACGTCCACCCTCCTGTGGGCTCACCACTCAGAGGGGTTCATAGGGGGGTCAGGTGCACAGAGGACTGGACAGCAAGCTGCTGGATTAAGCGGGAGAAGATGGATGGATGACAAATGAATTATCGTAGCACCAGTGGCAAACCAGTGGTGCCGGTGGGAACTTGGTGAGTACTTTCAACAATCTTGCAACTGATTAGGTTTTTGGTTGCACACCAGAATGACCAAATATGGGACTTAGCTGCAAATTAGTCATGATATCTGCTAGTCCTGATTAGCTTCATTTGGCTACAACTGGACCCTTCTATTTAGTGTGGTATTTAGCATCTTAAAATCTCCCTTGGGTGAACATTAGGCTTAGTGAAAATCCTCTGATGCATGTTTGACATGGGCTCTTTTCAACAATACACTAAACCTACAGGCACCAAACTTGTTATTGGTTAAATCCAGTTTTTAATCACCTGCAGCTTTTATCCAGACTCAAATCGGGATCAGGCCTATGTTCCCACAGCCCTATGTTCCCTCATTTCTAAGAATTTGTTTCTCACTGAAAATTTTGAAAATTACTCCCCGTGTCTGGATGGGTTTCCTCCGGACACTCCCCCAATGAACTGAACTGGGGTTCATAGGGGTCAGGTGTGCAGAGGACTGGGCAGGGAACTGCTGCCCCCGCGACCCAGCCAGATAAAGTGGAAGAAGATGGTATTGGTATTCAATAGGCAGGGCTCTACCCATTTAGAAAAATAGTCTGCGGCAGTAAGAATATATTGACACCCACTGCACCTTTTTGGGAAGGTACCAGTGAGGTCAACACCAACAAGTTCCCACACAGCAGACACCTGAATGGAAATAAAATGACCTCTGTATGTAGATAGCAATTATTGTAATATGCTCATGCACTGCAAGAGTTGTACAGCTGTAAGGGCCTTTCCAACTTTATGGCCTTGTCACATTCCTGGATCTTCAGCACATACAACATAATTAGTGTTCACAGAATAAGCATCATCACTGCACCCACATCCTAATTACTGTATGTCATCATGAAACTCTTGAGTTATGTTACTCATATTGCAGTACATTTGCGTTTATGGTTGTTCAAATTAATTTCAGTAACAAACAGTAATACATACCCATTTTCAATGTCTACTGACCTGCCATACCAGTAGAACCTTCTGGTCTTCTGCAGCCAGTATAACCTCTCATTGGTGAGGAATGACATGCCAAAAAAGAGCTCTCCATCTACATTAAAATAATTATGAAAGAATTATAATTACAGGAATTACACTTAAATGCATTACTAATGCATTGCACTACATACAGTATCAGATGTATTACGATTTTAAGGAAACAGCTGACCTCTCAATGTGAACTTGGAGGCATATCTCCTCAGGTTGTGCCTTTTAGACTTGTCATAGTCTGTGGGGTATGAGCCCACAGAGAGGAAAGCATGGAATTCTTTGTACTTTTCTTCCATACTTACAAAAGACAGTTGTACATCAATTCTGCTCTTGTACAGTCAGAAAAGTTTGGAGTGCTGCAGGGTGTAAGTCTGCAGTATTTCCTGGTGCTCTTCAGTGTAGGGATTCCACATTTGATCATCTGGATGAGAAATCACACGACTCCTCTTTTCATCTTGTATTGTCATGTGATCTACTTGTAGAAATAAGAGGATGGCAGAGGCACTCTGATTTGCAGAGTTTCAATATACTTGGATTCAACATCATTTCATTTTTTGTTTTTAATAATCACATGTTTGACCACAAATAGACACATGTGATCTACTTGAGTGACTGGTTTTATTATGTTCATTTATATTGTGCCTACTCAGTGCACTTCGGAGACTTTGTGTTGGTAAAATATGCTATACAAATAAAGTTGGATCTGGACTGGATTCCATGATGACTCAAAATACATATTTTATTAGTCGACTAAATATTTTATTGGGATTATAAAGGATTTATATGGGCCACAACAGAAAGAGAAGTGATTTATTCCTTTTTACATACAAATATGCACTTAACTAGAACTTTTCACAACATTTTCACAACTTTTCCCATCTGTCAGTGCACTTGGGGGCATCAGGATAATAATGAAAATGATAATTTTGAGAGCTTTTGTTACTTACACTCCCCATTTAGTCCACTATCCAGGCACAGAGCAAGCCTTGATTTGACCAAGACTTTCTTTAGTCAATCATAGCCCTAGTTTTACTTAACGAGGGGGTATTAAACTTTTATGGAGTATTAATTGTTAACACAGTAAGATATTTAGATCACTGTTATTGTTTTGAAAATTCTATATTTGCTGAAAACAACTATGTTTAATCAGCTTCATTAATTAGTTTCAGTTAGGTTCATTTTTGAAGCTCTGAGTCGCCCTTTTCAGAGCTCGATCACAACACATCAACATGCATCCCACTAATTAAACTACTGCACATCATATTTGTGAAACTATGTAAGTATTGTATTTTTATCCAGCTTATGTATATTTGTAAAATGTGCGGGAGCAGGGATGACATATGTTTGTGGGCTGAGCTTTGCAATCTTCCTTGTCAAACCTGATCTTGTAGCACTTGGATGGGAGTCCAGGAATTCCAGGTGCTCCAGGGGGGCGCTGCTGGCAAAAACCGGCATTGTGTCCATAGGCAAGACACTTCACTCACATTGTCTAGTATGAAAGTGGAGCATGCGTGAGGGATGGTGGCGATCGGAGGGGCAGCTTACCATCACTGAGTGTGGAGTGAAGGAATAATGCACCAAATTGCAAAAGTGACTCTTGAGTGTCTAGAAAAGCACGTTATAAGATGAAGGCATTATTTGGATAGGATATAGTACTGCCAACTATCAGGAGGGTTTGAACAGGGGCCAGGATAGACATGCATCAACTTAAGTGGACATGCAGAACCTCTTTATGCATGTTTTCGAAGAGGGAACACAGTTAAATAACATGGTAGAAAGCTCCATACAGTTGATTTTGCTTTAATACCCTACTTTTTCAATGAGCTTTAACCATATTATATATATATATATATATATATATATATATATATATATATATATATATATATATATATACACATATATATATATATATTTTTCATTATTCCAGGCTTAATGTAGCAGAGGCTGCTAATATACTCAATTTTGAATAAGCATTAAAGAAGACATTTTTATGCGTTTGGGGGTGCTAAAGGTACAATGTGTAACTTTTTGGTTAGGGCTCCATCACCTGCTTCTTCTTTGGATATGTCATTACTCTACCTGGAATGCCCCACAGTATGACATTAAACAGCTCTATTTTACATTTACAGAGGCGACAGTAGCTCAGTTGGTAGAGCGTTTGTCCACTGATCTGAAGATTGGCTGTTCGAATAACACTGTTCAACATAAAAATAAATAAATAAATAAAATAAATGTTGAGTTGTCCCACAGATGAACCCACCTTGCCCCCAGTGTCTACACCGGTGTACGAGTGACTGTGCGAGTGCTTTGAGTGCCTTGAAGGTGGAAAAGTGCTGTATAAAGATGTGACCATTTACCATTTATTCAAATACAGGTGGTTTTATAGCTGAAAAATATATAGAAAAACAGACATTCTGACTGTGAGCGGGTTCACCTCTCCACAGATCTGAACTGTAACCTGGTCTGATTTAGTCTTTGTGAAGATAGAAAAGTGTAATACGTTTATCGTGGGGTTTTTCTATTCTATTTTCAAAAATAAATAAACCGCAAGGTGAAATCCACAAAGTAGTCAGTTTTATTTTTTATTTTTTACAGTATATGTTTTAAGGCTGTAAAACCCCTTCGCAATGTAAGCGGGGAGCGGGGGTGATCATTCTGCGCAAATTGGCCCATGATCTAAATTGAGGAACAGGGAGCAGGACGGGTGGTGAAAATCATAGTTATGGGTAGTTGTTGCCGCTGTTTTTTCTTCTTATAAACAGACACGCAATTTTACTTCAAATATCAACATAATCTGATCAATCTTCTCCCACGTCAGATGTGTCTGATTTCGCCCATCTCGCTCTGATGTCACAAGTAAACAAAAAAATTGCGGTGCAAATTGGAAGCTGAATCGTGAAATTTAGATATCAGAAATGATGCTAAAATCTCATCTTGCTTCATTCTCGTGGACCAAATCCATCTTGTCTTGTGGAAATTACGTCTTGTCCCATTCCTAGTACTTCCAACAACCTTGGCTCAAAATTAAAAAAATAACAATTTGACTTCAAACAAATCATGAGGCCTGTTTGAGATAAGCTGAACCTGCTCAGATCCGATCAATCTCGTCCAACGTTGATCTGAGGGCGGAGTCAGATCTGTGTCCGATTTCGCCCCAACTCACTCAGAAATCACAAGTACGGGGGCATCTGAAAGCTCATGAGATCGAAATGAGACATGGCGGTTGCTTCTAAAGAACTGCAGCGGTTGTGGATGACGTGAAAGAGCCGACTTGACAGCTTTGAACACCCCGGTCTAAACTCCTCCCATCTCATCAAAGCATCTACATCTACAGCCATGTGTACAAATCCTTGGTATGTTCAACCAGGAGACCAATATAGACTTCTAGCATAGATAACATTAATAATATATCTCAGGTTTCTGCACGGATCCTGATCAAAGATACCTTGCTTAATTAGACGAAACACAAAAACCAAGCGCTCTAATGACTGCACTGAAGATGTGTGTTTAGCTGGTGGAAGACGAGTGGTGCATAAGTTATATTCAGCAAATGTTTCTGCTCTTCCACTGAGATGTTGTGCAATTTCACTCATCTCAGCTCGTGAGGTGTCAAATCTTCACTGCAGGCGCTTGTCTATGTCCCCACTGTGGCCGTCAACTCTTGAGTGATTACCCAGACAAAGAAGTGTTTAAAGAGAAACTAAATGCTGAAAAACCCTTCTTGGTACTAAACTGTACACATGGTATTTTCATAGCATTGTTTACTATTGCTAGATAGTTTATTTTTGTTTTGTTTTTTAAATTAAATTTAGTTTTTAGTTTTGTGTTCAGAAAAGGTTAGAAGCTGACTATGTTCTGACTCCAGAGGCTATTGCAATTTCAAGTATTATAGGCTCTGTGGTGGAAATCTTTGTTTTCTGTTGTGGTACACAAGCCTAGAGCGCCCTCTTGTGGCTGTGAGTGTGAAAATCACCAACATGAAATTATATCTTGCTGGTCGAAACACGTTGGCTCCTTCGATGCAATAAAGGACTTTTAATATATTCAGTTGGTGCCTTGGGTTTGTACCTTGCCCATGTTTATTTCCGTTTAGATTAACTGAAATATTTTATATAATTCGGACCTCCAGTATAAGTCGCAGGACCACCCAAACCATGAAACTTATAGTCCGAAAAATACGGTAGTTTGATTTTGAAATTAAATTAAACCAAATATAAGACCTCATGGTAACATAAAGGAAGTAATGTTATTTTGTATTGAAAATTACACTATATTATTTTTTAAAAAAAATCAAAATCTTCATTGTGGTATGGAGAATTGTATCAAGTTTGACATTTTAGTATCAAAAAATACTAACTCAACTGCAACTGCTGCCACTTTAGAGACTCGTGAGAGCAATTTTGCTGAAAACCACTATTGTTTTATTTTTCCGAAAGCAGCATTAATCCAGAACTGTAGCTGACTTTACACTTCTCCACCTCCACCTGCCTGAAACTACCTCGGCGTTCTTTATGGGTGCCATTATGTACCCATTGATTGGTCGCTAATTGCTGCAGTGCACCCTGGGAGTTCTTAAAAGCCGAGCAAATTACTTCCAAAAACCAGAAGTTGCATTGTCAAGCTGTTGCTATGAAATGCATTTGTTTTGAGTGGTTTGGTGGCTGCCTAATGAAGAGCGCGGGGGAACTGTGGGAAGTGTAACGTAAACAGTACACAAACGGTCTAATGGGGTGGAGAGATGGAGAAATGGGTCCATGAATTTGCCAAACCCAAACTAAATGAACACTAAATAATGAGCCGAAGCAGTGAATAATAGGAGTGTGTTGGATTTAACGAACGGCCATTTGATTGTGAATACAGCTGCGACTTTGTGCTATCCAAAGTAACCAAACGTTTTCGCATGTCCCACTTATCGTTTACTAAACTATTTTGTTATAGTTTTGATCAAGGTCATGTTTTACACCTAGTGCAGATTAAATAAAAAAGGATGGAAAGTAATTACAAATGACTAAAACTAAAGTTAGATAATTTTTCTCAATGACAAAGTGGAGACCGAGTGTGGATTGAATGAATAAAATAATAAAGCATCTTTGATTTTCTAGAATAGCGCTATATAAAACTGATGCATTATTATTATTATCATTTATTACTAGATAAATAAAAAAGATCCTACTTTTCAGTCACCGAGCTTCCAATCAGAACATATACAAACTGCAAAAATGACTACGTAAAATGGATAAATACATAAAACAATTGGGTTAAAAATGCTATACATTCCTAAAATGCATTAATCTAAACACTAAAACAATGCTTTGTTGTTTGTGAAATGTGACTCTGACTCGGAAAATAACTTCCCAGAATAAATCATGGACGGTACCTTGGCCTTGGTTATCATGGATGAGAGTTGCTGTTGATTTAAAGACCAATCTACGATGTTATGTTGGCCGTATAAATATTTTGGCAGGGGTTTCATGCAATGTAAAATAGATAAATAAATAAACTATTTGAAATGTGTGTAGAATCCCTCAGTCGTCCAGGTAGAATCCATGGCAACTGGACAAGAGTTTTAGGTAGAAGACGTTTTCGGTGAAATGTCTTCTACCTAAAACTCTTGTCCAGCTGACAAAGGGAAATCTGCCCTTTTCCAACTATTTAAAATGTTAAATAAAATCAATATCACATGTGTGTAATCCACTTGATATAGCATTTTCATTTCATTTTTTCTCATGTGCTGATATTGTTGTATTTTTGAATGGTCAAAAGTCCCCAGAATGGTGTCCATAAAAGGATCTGTAGCTGACGATAATGTCAGTATATTTAGTTCATGGTAATAAGTCCCAAAATTGTTATTTTACCTGTTCAAGTATTACATTGTGTAAGAATACCATTGCTGTTCATTTCCATATATTTTATTTGTAAAATATTTACCCTTTGAGTCAGGTGAACTTTTACTTTGCCCCAGAAGTTCAAAGAGAGTGAGAAACAGTAACCGTGAAAAAGGAGAAAGACGATAGAGAGAAACAAAAGAGAAAAGAGGTCAAAATGCTACTGTGATGTATTGGCGAACACGGTAAATATATTGTATGTAATTTGTGTTTATTTAGAGGTAATTTATGCAAATCTGAAACGTTTTCTCTATCTGTCTTTATTTTAATTTTCATGGTGTTCCACGTGTTGAAGTTGGTGAGAATAAATGTCACACATGATCATCAGTACGGAGCGTGAAGTCCTTTTAATTGTCAAGAAAACCAGGGTAGCTACAGGATCATTTGCTATTTTGCAAGCATATAGTTGAACAATGTCACTTGTAACATTTCCCACATGATAGACACATCTTTTTCACACACTTCAAGAGTCCAGTCAATCACAGCACAGGCGTCTGACAGCTGTAAGAACTGAGTTCAGCTGGGCCAGAGTGTCATGACAAGCTGCAAGAACTGTAGCAAAGGAGCTGTAAGAACAAAATGCTGTCATTTTGTTCTTGCAGCTCCAGGTGCTTGAACTAGACTGTTTAAAGAAGTGGAAAAAGGGAGCGTGACGTCACCCATAGTTCAGCTCCAGTCAAATGAAGCTCACAAGGCTAGCAGATACAGGAGCTAATTTGTAGTTGAGTTTCATATTAGGAATATAAATTTATTTATGGACAAAATAGTGAAATAAACACACCAGGATCATGTAGAACAAGTTAAAGGTTGTATAGAGGCTTTGCCAAAGAAAGAGATATACAGCTACTGTTTGTTCTTTTTCAAATGTTGTTCATGCGTAACACCACCTCCCTCTTCCACAGCTCCCTAAGAAGAAATGCCTCCTCCTTAGGCTAGAAATCATGTTTGTTAACAGCCGGTATGCGTTCAGAATCGCTGAATGAATCGCTGTTGAAGTTTCCTGTCCAAAAGTCATTTAGCGACCAACGTGTCAGTCTTTAGACCCTTCGTCTGCTTCAGTTCGCGCCATCGCTGGAAGGAGTCTCCAAGAATCACCTTAGTTTGGCTTTGCTGCTTTTCCCCTTCTCTTCTTCTTTCAGCGACCTCAAAAACTGACTTTCTTTTGCGGCGAACTGGTAGTAACTATGAGGAAGCTACAGTTGGAAAAAGGCACTCAGAACGTTGGTCGAGTAAACGGCATCTTGCGAACAGAGAGGTGAACATAAACTACGTAATCCCAGCGCACTGACGAGTCATTTACGCTAGAAACATTGGGAGTTTGACGGACAACCTAACAGCTAACAATAACGAGATAGCCTCATTACCTATTGGCTGATGTTTATCTGGCCCCACCATGTCCACAGTTGATGGATTTTCATTCCTTTTTTTTTTGGTCATCATCATTGCAAGACTGTTGCATCTCTATAATACTATTTTTAATGTTCAGTGACAAGTGGAAAAATAAAAGTCCTCCATACAACCTTTTATATACGCATTTTTGTAGACCAAATGACAAGTGCAACCCTTGCCACCTAGCGTTATTGTTGCATGATCAGTGCTCTTCCCTGATTTGCTCATCTTCTAACTGGCTGAATGATAAATATCTGGAGCTGCTCTGTACCTGTCTGCACCTCCCACTCCACTCCCACTGGGTCTGTGCAACTGGCGTCTGGACTGGTCTCAAACTGAGCGGCTTTTACACGGCATAAAATCGTATTTACCTCCTCTCGATAACTTACAAGTCAATGGTGAATTTTACCCAATCCTTATTTCATGCTATGTTGAGTTTAAAACGACATTAGGCTGAATTTAGAATGAATTCCTTGTATATTAAGGAATACAAATGCAAGTATTTTTGTGCCCTACGGGCAATATTAGTACATTTCTCCTCACCTGGATTTTTTTCTTAATTTTGCTTTTAAAACAGCCCCTTTTACTCCATAATTAAGTGTTATACATCCATTTGTTTAGTACAACCTGTTATTTCACAATCTGCTGCTGTAGTTGTGTTATGTGGCTGTAATAAAAGCTAGGACCAGAAATAGTGATGAAATAAATAAATAAAATTCACACTCTTTTATACAAAACACAGAGCAAACATGTATAAACAACTTTTTGGACATAAAAATGCTTAATTTAGGGCCTTAGCTACAAAAATGCAAAATATCAAGTCTGTAAGTAAACAAAAATTATTCTTATTGCCCTAAAAAAAAAAAAAAAAAAAAAAAAAGTGCAATCGCCCCATTACTTTTCTGGTGCCAGTCCTGAAACAGTTCCTGTCAAGTCCAGGGCCAGAGCCACAGCACTTCTGCATTTCCATGGCGTTTATTACATTTGGATTTGTTCATTTTGACTGAAATAAACCTTTCAAACAAAAATGGCAAAGGGATGCGCAATTATGCACACCAAGATGCGTAATTTGCCACTTATTTGAGAAAAAACTGCAGTTAAAGTGCCTTTTTCAACTGTTATAAACGTACATACTGGAGAGGAGTCGACCATCTTGACTCACTTCACTCTTTGGCAAAGTTTTGGCCGATCAAAATGGATGGAGCGTTTGGCAGAAAACAAAGTTCCTATTGGACACTCATTTTACACACGTCATCACATGTGTGATGTAGGATAAAGCCGCAGAAATGTATGGAAACCTCTATGTCTGTGCTTTCAGAAGGGAAAAAAGTAAGGTTCTATCTTTTACGGTTAGAAAGTCATGCATGGTTTTATAAAACATTCTTTGGAATCGTATATGATATCGTAGGCCTTCGAGTGATACATTTACAGACAATGGGTCAAAATAATGAATTAAACTCTAAATCTTAACATACTTTAACGTGTTACCTTGAATTCAGCAGTACTGTTAAGTTGCTGTGGTGCTTTTCGTTTATGTGTAATTGTTTGTCGGTAATGGCCAATTGTGTTAATGCTGCCGATAGTGGCAGCTTGTTAAATTGTCGTTTTCTTTTGTAAAATGTCTTGAAATGATGTTGCACAAACTAATGGAACAATGAACTGTTTCTAGTAAACTTTGAAACTGAAATCCTGTTTGGAGCTTGTTTTTAGGTCAGGTTTTTTTGGATGGGACTGTGAATATTGAACTCCTCTCTGATGGCGAGCTGGAAGGTTTGAACTTTTGTTTTTCTCTTTCACCCTGTGGTTCTTGGATGATGGACAATTACGCAAATACGTGACATGAACTGAATTATAAGTGCGTTTCTTCCCTGAACTAAATCCTAACAAAGCAATGAACTGAACTCTCTCACAGTTTCAGTTATTCTTGTGTAATTAAATAATTGTTTTCTCTTTACTTGCTTTACTACGTACTTTTTTTCTTTAGAATTTATTACAAATACATCTCAGTAAATCTAAACCTATGGAAGCTCCATCAACAACCTGGTCTTTTCTGTCCAGTCCTAATATGCTGATTGCCATAAACGATGGCCCAACCAACTCAGCCTACAGTAGTGGTTACACAGGCCTCACAGCAGCAGTTACAGAGAAAGGGGCAACAGTTTTTTAGAGTAATTTTAACACCTGCATGGAGTTGCCCCCCCATCAAAAGCAAACCTACACAAAACTATGTCAGTCGTTTGTGCTTCATTTGTGCTGTAAAAAGTTTCGTTTGTGCTTCTTTAGTTTTGGAGAAATTATTACTATTATTATTATTATTATTATTATTATTATTATTATTATTATTATTATTAACAATTCTTTTATAGGTCAAATTGGGGTCAGCCCCCAGGAAACTTCAAAATGCTCTAAAACAGTCCAAAATGGAGTCAGTCGCTTGTGCTGTTTTGTGCTACAAAAATTTTTGTTTGTGGAATTCTGATTCTTAAGATATTTGCATATTATTTTGGGCCGATGACGTCGTCCAGCCCCTCAAAATGTGAAATAGCCTCAAAACAGACAGAAAATTATAGAAAACATTTGTGTTTCGTTTGTGCTGTGACAATTTGCACTTGTGTGAGTTTATTTCAAAAATTATTCATTATTATTTCTGCAGTAATTATAGGGCGTCATTTCCGCTCATTTGACAGTGGCAAACTTTGCAAAACTAGTGGCAATAAATGACTACAGAAAAGTCTGTATTATTATATAAAATATGAATCAAAAGAAATAATAATGAATAATTTTAGAAATATACTCGCACAAATAAAAATTGTCACAGCACAAAACAGCGCAAAAACGAAATACAAACTATTCTATAAGTTTCTTCCTGTTTTGAGCTCTATTTAACATTTTGAGGGGCTGGATGATGTCATCCGCTGAAAATAAAACTACAAATATCTTAAGAACCAGAATTGCACAAACAATATTTTTGCAGCACAAAACAGCACAAACGAAGCACAAACAATTGACACCGTTTTGGCAGTTTTAGAGCATTTTGAAGCTTTCTTGGGGCTGACCCCAATTTGACCTATAAAAGAATCGTTAATTTCTCCAAAACTAAAGCAGCACAAATGAAACTTTTTGCAGCACAAAACAGCACAAATGAAGCACAAACAATTGACATAGTTTTTGTGTAGGTTTGAGTTTGATCGGGGGCAACTTCACGGAGGTAATTTCAACTGGAAGCAGAGTCTATGGAGTCAGAAGCGCCACCGTGCTCACTTCCTATATAACACTGTCTACCGGGTTATATAAACAGTCCATTTCTATAAACAGTCTGGTTCAGGCTTCTTCCTCGTTATGCTGCATGAATTGGCCTTTACCCTGCCCCTGCCTTTGTCCTTTACCGCCCGGTTTCTCTCCTCCATCAGCTCGTGTCTGCTCTGCCCCGTACACATGGATTTTGTTCTCCATATTCACTCGTCTCCGGACCACCTCGCCGCAGGAGGAGAGCTTATGGGACTCACTAACAGCCCTGGCTCTGCGGCTTGCCGGCCTCGTGTGGAGAAAACACATTGTTGGCTAAGTGCTGCATCAATCTTTGGGTTTATCCCGATGCTAAACGTGAGCGTGATCAAGCCTGGAGGTGAAAGGGGTCGTTCGTGCACCGCCCACTGAGGAAGCTAAATGAGGAAAGGCACCGACTGGGTCTAATGCACTGTAAAAAGAATGTGGAATATATAAGTTATCTTGGCACAGCAACTCAAAACTGCTATACCTGATTTTACCGTCTTAAAATCGTGAAAAACAGAACTATGTAACTCTGAATGATTTGCAGCAGTCCAAAGTTATTCCTCACTCAGCATATAAATTTCGGGCATTCCAGTTATTCACCGTGATGACTTTATAAGAGGTTTTTAACCATTTTCAGAGGTCAGATGTGTTTTTCCATCACTGTAATGCCAGCAGCACTTAAGATTAGTGTCGTAGTACTCGAGACCTTTTTTTGTTTACGGTCTTGGTCTCGTCTCGGATTCGACTGCGTTTGGACTTGGTTTTGTCTCAGTCTCGAGGTTTGATACTCAACAAGTGATAAATTGGAGATAGATTTAAATTCTATAAATGTGCCAAAAATAACTGCGATGATGGCCCTCGCCCCAGTGCGCACGCCCCTCCCACGTGACCGCCGAGGACTCGTGACTGCCCGACACGCCACTCTCTCTTCCCGACAGTTGCCCAGACCGAAATTTTTCATGAATTAACGTGAAAGTAATATTTTTTCTCCCCACAGTACATTTCTGCATTCCTGTAGGTGGCGCTGTAGCACTAGTAATTGTGTTTGACATATCAAAGGAATCAGGGTCATGCAGTGTATAAGTGATAGAAATTTCAGCAATTTGAACTAAACATGTCCATGTAATAATTTTAAAAATATTTTTGGGGGGAGTCTTTGCCCCCCTGCTGGCCAACCATGAAAAATACTCCATATCATTTTTATTTTTTATTTTAGTAGTCATGCATACAATTTAATGCCAAAATTTGGTCCAAATCTGATAATGTTGACGTTTCATGTATATGGTAGGTGGCGCTATAGAGTTCACTTTTATTATATTTCATATTTCATCACATTCAGGCCGGGATCACACAATAGTGATGTGAGTTTGAGCTCTTTAGGCCAATGCCTGTGGCCGTGAGAGGTCATCAAAGAAACAGGAAATGAAGGTGTTATTCGCCGGTGTGCGACGGACAAACCGTAAGGAGGATCCCAAAAACAAATAATGCGTGTGTGGACCCACGTCTGTAGATGTGACATGTCAAATCTGAGCTCGTTTGGACCAAAAACCAGGGACGTGAAACGTTTTGCAAACACGCAGTCAAAACAGTGGCGAATTTTTTATCCAATATGGCCGAATTCCTGTTAGTCATAGAGACGTGCTCCCATTCACCTTTTGGCTTGTCTCACGGTTCTCTGTCACTGTCCCGAATTTTGTTTCCCAGTGACAAACTTTGCTTGTTCTCTTTCCCATAGGGGTCCAATTCTAGGCGGCGCTGTTGAGTCAGGTCACTTTGGGCATTGTCACAATCTGATACCCCCATGTGAGACTTTTTGTTGATGTTTAGGCCCACAAAAACTCGATTGTCTGCAAGGAAAAATAATCAAGAAAACAAAGAACAATACCCATCGCCATTAACTTCGTTACTGGCCAAATACAAATATATGTCATAAAATTACAAAGATGGTCTGAATTTCGTCTCGATGGGCCCTGATCTCAGTCTTGTCTTGGTCTCGGCCTTTAAAAGTCTTGTCTTGGTCTCGGCCTTTAAAAGGCTTGTTTCGGTCTCGACCCTCAAAGGTCTTGGTCTTTTCCTGGTCTTGGGACCCTGTGGTCTTGGACAGGTCTTGGTCTCAATTAGTGCATTCTTGATTACAACAACACTACTGAAGTTGCTCAACAACACCACTGAAGATGCTCACACACTTCCTGATGATTGGACAATTTTGACCTCATGAGGTGCTTATGCTGTATATCTGTACTTAGGGCAAGGTCAAGGCGGCACGGTGGCTGAGTGGCAACACTCAGGCCTCACAGCAAGAAGGTTGCGGGTTTGATCCCCGGGTCGCCCGGGCCTTTCTGTGTGGAGTTTGCATGTTCCTCCCCGTGTCTGGATGGGTTTCCTCCGGGTACTCCGGTTTCCCCCATCAACCCAAAACATGCAGCACCCCTATGAACTAACATCAAGGACCATGTTGTCCACCCTCCTGTGGGCTCACCACCTGCAGAGGGGTTCATAGGGGGTGTCAGGTGCTATGAGGATTGGGCAGCAAGCTGCCCCCGCGACCCAGCTGGATTAAGCGGGAGAAGATGGATGGATGGATGGATGGGCAAGGTCATTTTGCTCAAATACATAGGAAAAACAATCGGGTAGAGTCTAATCTGACCTGTAAGTTAGCTCTGTGACATAACTTTCTTGTCTCCATGGTTAAAAAAAATCTAATCAAATAAATAAGATTTAGTTGGCATAGCTGTTTCTTTTTTGCAGTGTAAATCCAAAATAGTGGCATTTTGGGAAGGAAGAAAATCACTTTTGGAGTCTTCCTGCTGAGGCCATTGACTTTTATAATGGTGAGAGATGGCTGAGTTACTTTTATGTCGACAGAATGCCTTTGACAAGGCTTCCATGCAGTGGACCTCCTGCCGGGACATTGGTGAGGACTAAAGGAGAAGGTACATGCTGGAACAGTGAACAAGAGAGCACACTTTTGGGTCATCGATTGTAAAAAAAATACATAAAAAGGTTTATCAGAAGCATGCGGCAATGTCAGTACAACATAGTTCTGCCACCTCTCCTCTGCTCCATCTGACCCTCTCCTCTGCATCTTCTGCTCCATCTGACCCTCTCCTCTGCATCTTCTGCTCCATCTGACCCTCTCCTCTGCATCTTCTGCTCAATCTGACCCTCTCCTCTGCTTCTTCTGCTCCATCTGACCCTCTCCTCTGCTTCTTTTGCTCCATCTGACCCTCTCCTCTGCATCTTCTGCCCCATCTGACCCTCTCCTCTGCATCTTCTGCTCCATCTGACCCTCTCCTCTGCATCTTCTGCTCAATCTGACCCTCTCCTCTGCTTCTTCTGCTCCATCTGACCCTCTCCTCTGCTTCTTTTGCTCCATCTGACCCTCTCCTCTGCATCTTCTGCCCCATCTGACCTTCTCCTCTTTATCTTCTGCTCCATCTGACCCTCTCCTCTGCATCTTCTGCTCCATCTGACCCTCTCCTCTGCTGCTTTTGCTCAATCTGACCCTCTCCTCTGCTTCTTTTGCTCAATCTGACCCTCTCCTCAGATTCTTTTGCTCCATTTGACCCTCTCCTCTGCATCTTCTGCTCCATCTGACCCTCTCCTCTGCATTTTCCGCTCATTCTGACCCTCTCCTCTGCATCTTCTGCACCATCTGACCTTCTCCTCTGCTTCTTCTGCTCCATCAGACCCTCTCCTCTGCTCCATCTGACCCTCTCTGCAGTGGAGAGAGTAGTATGGTAAAGTTCACAAACAGATGATTCACTTATGTAAGATTATCTAATCATGTAATCGATACAAACTGTATTCATGGAGAATGTAATACATGGGTCATTTTTGATGCATTTTTGAAACAAAGAGCCACCTCATACTGAGAGGGCCTGTGCCTGATTTCGAACCATTAGTCAGAAACATGTTTTAGTTTGAAGTATTAGCCCCACCCATTTGGTCTACCCGGTGTGAAACTGCACCATGACACGGGAACTACTGTCTACGATAGTGTCATGTGGTTTTCTTACAGATCACCAGTCTCTGTGTTAAGTTGTTTTTTTTCCTCACTCTTGGAAATGCACCATAACACAGAATCAAGTGTTTGGCATTGTGTGGGGCTGTTGGGTTCCTGTAATTCTATCAACTATGTGCCTGATGGACTCTATTCATGCTTACCGGAAGATCTTTGGAAACATGCGGATGACAATTTCTGGTAGTTACTGTTACTGAGCGTGTGATAAAACCGTGGGGGTTCATGGTTCTCTCTCTCAAGTCTAAGATTAGCCCTGTTTTAGACCTGGTTCAATCCTGGGATCAGTCCTGGTTCAGTCCTGGAATCAGTCCATATGCCATACAAAGTCCATATACTGTGAAAAAGCATGGTCAGTGACTATTTTTGATCATGGAAGCTCTGTACCAAGATGAGGGTAGTATTAACGCATGCCAAGAGGCTGAAGTGAGATCTACTGTTCTATATGTATTTGAAGTGATGACGTATTTTTGACCATAGAGTTGCGTCTGTGAATTTGTATTCGTACTGAAGAAAGTACGTAAATTTTATTTTGTGATTGTAATTCTTGATGTCGTAACATTTCAATTTGTATTCTGATGAATTAAATGAACATAACACATTTTATGTACAACCTGACTCATTTGGGAGTTTACGAAGATTTATTTTATGCTTAACTACAGTCAAATATTCACGGATTTCTATCTATGCACACAAATACATCTGAAAGCTTTCTTACTCCTTAGACGTGACTCTAATCGTGTATTCCATGTCACTTACAAGCAGCTGGTTGGAACTGTTGATCTGCTGAACATAATGGAACGCTACAATGACATTTTAAAATGAAATTACACAAATTATACTGCACAAATTCATAGATAATAAAAAAAGGAACTGAAATCAAGCCCACCCTCCTATGGGCTCAGCACCCGCAGAGGGGTTAATAGGATCTGGTGCACAGAACTAGGCAGAGAACTGCTGCCCCCGCGACCCATTCGGATAAAAGCGGAAGAAGATGGATGGAAAAAAGAATAGAACACAAAGAATGCAATGACATCTAGATGAAGAAAACCAGCCCCTCCATTGCCAACAGAGTCCAAAGGAAGTTGGTATCCGCATAAACATGAATAAAGCCTATTGGACAAAACCCTGTCAGGAGCTTCTGTGATCATTAATGCACAAAAATGCTTTGAAAAAAAGTATACAGTATATACTGTATTACAGTCTTGATTTATTATTTAGGTGTTTTTATCTATACCAAGCACAGTGTAAAGGGCATTTGTCTTGAAAAGAATAAATTAATCAAGTACCGATCTTTTAACCCAACAGTCTGAGCAGAACCATCTGAGAATGAGCATCAGAATTGGAGCAGCTTAGAAAAAAATATGCAAAATACATATAAAATGAGTCTATATTGACATTAGCACTGACATATTGTGTACTGATAGTAACCGCTAACAACCCCTCTCCCCTGTTTAAGAGCATTAGCCTGTTAGCTCCTGCACATGCACACTGTCTGCACTTTTTGGTCCAAACTCCTCTGAGGTTTCATTAATTCCATTCCTGTAAAAAGAGGACGCTAGCGAAATGCCCCCAACGGTCCCACCCGCTCTTCGTTAAAACCGGCATCACGGAAACCAATTAATCTGCCTCTACAAACGAGGTGAGGATCCTGGGTGCACTTTCTCTTATTGACGCTTTCATTAGAGGAGATATACTACTACTTTTTAGTCCAAATGTTTGATTTCGTGCACAACATCATTGGCTTTTCCGCCGTAATGTCCCAACGCTGTTTGTTTAATGAGGAGACCTGTGAGACGGCAATTAAAACTGTGAAAGCAAAAGATGAAACCACAAGTCGTAAGTCATCTCCAAACGTGGAGAGTGTTAAGGTACAAGAGGAGAGTTTTAGAGCTTTTGATCACAGCTGCAGAGTCTCACCTCCTCTTTAAAAAGGATCATTCTGGGTTTTAAGAGGGGTTATTATGCGCACTACATTTTTGGAGCTTTCAACCATGTTATCACTTTTTTCCCTCATCAAAAACGTGCCTGAAGACATCATCCGTGCATGTTTGAGTAATTCAGTGATCTCTCCCGACCCCTATTCAAACCTAGAGCCGGGCGATTTTCCCTCCTTTATAAGAAACTCACAATTCGATTCCATTCCACCGTATAGCAGCATCCACACCTTTCACAATGTTGTGAAAACCTCTTCTCCACCAAATAAATTGGAAGCATTTCATATGGTACACAGCGATGGGCATTTGATCACATTTTTGATCATTGGGAGAATTAATAATCGATTAACATTTTTATATTAATATTGTCAATATTATTATTACTATTACTAATCTGCATAAATAAACTCAACTTTAAAATATATAAACCAGGGGTGTCCAAACTTTTTTTCATCGAGGGCCACATATTAAAGCACAGACCAGCATGAGGGCTGATCGAGGGTCATAGACTGAGGGTCATAACAGTGAGTAATTCAAATCTGTGCATTTATAACAGGTTTGAATGACCCTCCAGACCTATGTTTATGCTAAGACCCTCAAAAGGACACACTACATTTGCTTATTCAAGGTAGATTTCAAAAACTTGCAGTAAAAAAGTACTACTTGTGGTCATATGGACCAATTCACCTGGAAGCCTGAGGGCCAAAACAATTCATCTGAGGGCCACATTTGGCCCCCGGGCCATAATTTGGACATGCCTGATATAAACCATCACCGCTATAGAGCCACATAAGCCAGTGTGAGATTAGAATATATTTAATGCAGCTTTGGCACATTTGTTTACGTTTCACAGAAACAAAACTTAAAACCACATGACTCATTTGCATAAACTGTAAATGCTGAAAAAAGCAGCTCTTTCTTTGTGCTGATGCTTTAGCTTCTGTCAGACTAAAGGACACAACTCAGTGGAATATGAGTGTTCTTTCTGTGACAGAGATTTGTTTGTTCATGTGCCGTTCTCAGGGAAAAGTGAGAGACGCACTGCAGGAAGTCACTACGGAAAGACTATAGGAAGTCTTGGTGAATGCAAAATGTATGGGCTGTAAAAAAAAAAAAAAAAAAAAATCTTAAATATAGATTTTCCGAAAAAACAAATCAATTTGACTTACCAACTCGATTTTTATTTCAAATTGATTTTTTGGCCAGGCCTATTCAAACCCTCCTCAAGGATCGCTGTAACATTCTGTCCAAGGCTCTGCCCACAAGTCTACATCACCCACGCTCCCGCACGACAATTCTCCATGAATAAACAAAAGCATGATACAAAACTAAACACAGCAACTTGACGAACCTGATGCGACGTGCAGTAGTTTCATTAGCGGGATGCACTCTGATAGTGTGAGAGTGCGCTGAAGGGGGAGGAATATATATATTAAAGCCGCAAGCGGCATCGAACGGCCCTCGCAGGCCGCGTGTCGCATTCGGCCGACCCGGCGCTCCCCCGGGTGGCGCTGACGCTCCCCCGGGTGGCGCTGACGCTCCCCCGGGTGGTGCTGATGAGCCTCTTGTCTCTGTGTGTTTGTGGCTTTGGGCTCAAGCACTGTCACTAAACACATAAAGTCCACACATGTGTTAACATTGACGAATATGGGCATTTTGGGAAATCGCCATGGCAACACCGTGCAAAATACAACTTTGGCCCCCTGAACTTTTTTGTTCGGACTGACTTGAATAATCACTGTGCCAAATTTCATGTTCTTCAATAAAACTATTAAGCCGTTATATCACTTTGAAATGTAAGAAATTGTTGAAATTTTCACATTAGGATAACATGGAGGCTTTGGCGCATCGCCATGGCAACCCTGTGAAATATACCATATGATTGTCATTGACTTTTTTGATTGGGATGACATGAAGAGTCATTGAGCCAAATATGAGAAAATTCTGTGAAAGTAAAATATTTTTCATGAATGGGAATTTATCTGATCTTTCCCATTAGGATAACATTGGAGCTTTCGCGCATCACCATGGCAACACGGTTAAAAAATATCATATGGTTTACATTGGCTTTTGTGATTGAGATGGCCCACAGTAATTTTGTAAAAAAATGTGTACATTTTACAAAAAGTAAAATTTTGACCGTCCATGCAAAATGTTATTGTGTCCTGCAGGGGGCGCTATCACACCATTTTTGCTCGTGTCACAATTAGTCGGCTTTGGCATGAAAGTTTTACAAGTGATTCAAATTTGAGCCCAATTGGACTTTGTATGGCCGAACGGGAGTAAATTTTGGCATTGGAAAATTGCAAAAAATCTGAACAAATTTTGCAGCTTTGCCGCACGTAAACCGTGAAAGTTATCAAAAAAAATTCAGCTATCGTTTGATGCCCCACTTCTCTAGTTGATGTACGGCGAATTTCACCCCAGTGGGCGAAGCGCCTTCAGAGGAGTTGTGACGTGAGCGAAAATGCTGACTCAGCAACTTTTTTATTTCAATCCAAGATGGCTGCCTTCTGGTTTGTCAGAGGGCGTGGCCATAATAATATTTTTTTTCTGTCTTGACATGAGGAATGTCTGTTCCGAATTTCGTGACTGTACGACAAACTTTACGTCGGGACGTCTCCCATAGGTGCAATGTATTTTGACTTTTGCAGGTGGCGCAATCGCGCCACTTTTTTTATACCCATACATGCAACATATATTTTATCACATTTTTCGCCACTTCTGAATTTTGGGCAATTACTGAATAAATAAAGTGATTTGTGAGTGATTTTTGAGCAACTATATCCAAACTACCAGTTTTTGTTGTGCCTCAGACGTCTTCTTCTGCAACTCTAGGCTATAATAACGAGCATTTTGTTATAGTGCAGACTTCAAATAAATGTACCTTATTAAAGCTGTGGCGCTCAGTCAAACCTGCGTCAAATACAACATTTGGAGTGAGTCACTTCATTGTCCTGTATCTGTGGCTCTTCACTCTAAAGACGTTTCATGGTGCAAAAAGTAGTGACAGTGTAAAAAGACCAAACTCGACAAGCAATAAAAGCTTTATGTTGACAATACCAAATGATTTAAACGTTTGAGTTTCTTGCACCGCTCCTTCAGATGAGATTTCATTTTTACCACGTCTAAGGTTTTCTCTTTTAAAAAATATTAGTTTTCTCCATAACTTAAAGCAGACCTATTATGCAAAATCAACTTTTCAGAGCTTTGAAACATATTAGTTGTGCAACCCAAACCTGTATTTGGAGTGATTCATGCACATTTGAGCAATATTTAATTGATCATTTTTAAGATGCCATTTTGTCTGTCTACCCCCGTTCCTTACTTCATTCCCACAGTCTGTATATATGAGTGGACTAAGTGAGTGTGACATCATCACAGCGTCAGTGTCGCTCAAATGAGGCTCCCGATGCCACGGTTACAGGAGCGAATCTGGAGCCAGTCCCCATATTTGGAAATCCGACCACGAGTATCATAGCAACCACAAGGGCCAGTCATGATTTAGGTTGTTAAACGTGCCGCCCTCCTCATGGCAGAGCAGTGATACTCTGCACCATTCTGCATGGCCCACTGGATTTCACTGATTCTTGAGAATAAGGAAACTTTTATCTTTTATCATCAAACTTTAAATAGTAAGTTTAAGTCATGGATTTATGATCTATGTTCTGTGATGTATGAACAACAATAGAGTCACTGTTGTAATTGTTTGAGATATTTTGTCATTTTATTTCAAAAATAGTAAATCAACAAAACGTGCTAGCTGTCAATCAAACCTGTTGCTCACGCTAGGTGGCAGTGACCTTGTGGAATGAAGGCGTCTGATTGGTCCCTTATTTATGTTCATATCTTGATTTAGGAACAAAATAGTGAAATGAAAATTCAGGATCCTGTGTCGTGGGTTCATATGAACATTTTAAGACCAAAATGATGAGGCCACAGCAGCAGGTCCAGAGAGAGGAGCGAGAAGGTCCCAATGTAAGTCAATGGGAAAAAGGGAGGGAAGGAGCCGGAAGAGCCTCCTGGAGCACTTCCTGTTTGGCACGTGACAGCTAATGCTTTAGCTATGTCCAATCATATATACTGTCTATGTTCATACCCCAGTTTTATGATGTCAGCTCCCTTGTTTCTTTTATGAAGCTGTTTTAAATGAATAGTGCAGGTTAAAATGTGTAAATTAAAACATAATGATTAGAGAAAATTATTTCACTAGCAATGGCAACATTGTGCGAAGAAGAAGTTTATTGATAAGTGAATGAGGCGGGTGGAGATGGCTGGGTTGAGACCTGTGGGTGGGGACTACGTGTCAATCGTCAGCTGGCCCAGCAGGAACAGGACCCCACTCGTAGGCGTCTTATGTCTGAAAGATGAACAAGATAGGGGCTGTGAGGGTGGGGTCAAGTTATCCGAGAAGAACTGGGATGAAGGGATAGGCTGCTACAAATAGGCTTTTAGGAAATTAGAGGTGTGGTAGAAGTGAGCTGGGATTCGCTGGTGAGGAGGTGAGGGCGGTTGAGGCGTGGTCCTGCTCCTAATTTTCAGTTAATCATATTAACTATATTTAATGTTTTAGCCTTCCAAATGCATTAACTAAGCAAGTTATAAAATCTGATTTTATGTCCAAACAGTCACTTTCACTTGATTAATTATTTCCCCAAGTACCGTTTACTCTTACTACAGTAGTTAACAAATCTCCTTCAGGATAATAAAGTATCTATCTAATTTAATTTCTTGGACCACTACTTCTGCTTGACTCATATTAGTTTTAAGTAATTGCACTGTTGTCAGTATAAATTCTCTACCCACCTCTTTTAATTATTGCTTTACTCATGTCTGCTCGTTAAAAGAGTTTACACCTTCTGCTTGTGTTGAAAAAAGCAATCAGTGCAACTTTTAATATCAATGTTACAAAAAAAAAACCCAAAACAAGCTCCTGGTTTTCTAGTATTAGCGAAGACAACAGAGCGTGAGGCATTGGTATTCTGCGGTGGCCCCGAGTCTCCATAACTGTGTGTACAGACTGCTTTGAGCCGGGGTCAGAGGAGGCGTCCACACAAAGCGGTTTTGGGGAGCGCTCCTCTGGCTCCGCTTTGGTCCCACTGAACTCTACAACATCAGGTCAACAACAATACAAGACCAACAACTCCAGGTCAAGACCAGACAAGAGGGGCCCGTGGTGATTTTAAAAGGCAGGAAGTCACGCGCCATCCAGGGCCAAATAACAAACTGAGGCTGGTTGTCTGTTCCAGGATAAAAGAAACACATTAAAGGTGCACTGAGCAGCTTTTCCGATGGAAGGTCCACTACCTACTTGGGTCTATGGAGATGGTATTGCTTTGCCTGGAATATATATATATATATATATAACTTTATTTAACCAGGGAAATCCCATTGAGATTAAAAACCTCTTTTTCAAGGGAGCCCTGGCCAAGAGGCAGCAAAAAGACAATTACAACACAATTAAAATTACATACAAATGAGTTAAAAACAGGCAGTAAAAAGACAATTACAACACAATTAAAATGACATACAGATTAGTTAAAACAGGTACAGTTTATGGAGGCTGTCTCAAGTGCTCTCAGTCTGGATTTAAAGCCATTCAATGAAATAAGTTCTGTTAATTTCCAGTCCTTTTGCAGCTTGTTCCATGTCGAGGGGGCAGAGAAGACAAAAGCCCTTTTTCCCAACTCTGTGCGAACAAATGGAACAGAGAGCAACAACTGATCATTCGAACGCAAACTATAAGAATCAACACTTCTCTGTGTGATTAAGTTACAGATGTAGGAGGGCAGTAGTCCAAGCACGGCCTTGTAGATAAAAGTGTAAAAGTGAGTCAATCTCCTAGTGGATAAAGACGGCCGTCCTACTCAGGAATACAGTTCACAGTGGTGGGTCAAGGCCCTGCAATTAGTAACAAACCTCAAAGCAGCATGATACACAGAGTCAATCTTACTCAGACATTGAGCTGAAGCATTCATATACAGCAAGTCTCCATAGTCTAAAATGGATAAAAAAGTTGCAGTAACAAGGCGCTTTTTAACCTTAAAAGAAAAACAAAATTTATTTCGGAATAAAAAACCCAATTTCAATTTGAGTTTCTTCACAAGATTCTCAATGTGGGGTTTAAAAGTCAGGGCATCATCAAGCAAGATACCAAGATATTTGTACAAATGAACCACCTCAATTTCATTTCCCTCAAGAGTGGACACTGTGGGGACATCTTGCAGATTCTTCCTAGAGTTTGAGAACAACATTAGTTTAGTTTTGTCAGCATTAAGCACTAGTTTTAGCTGCAGAAGTGTGTGCTGCACCACATCAAAAGCTTTCTGCAGAGATTCAACAGCATTAAGAGGAGATGAGCCGAAGCAGTAAATGATTGTGTCATCGGCATAAAAGTGCATGTTAGCACTGGACACATTTTGTCCCAAATCATTAATATACATAATGAATAGGAGAGGTCCTAATATAGAACCCTGTGGCACCCCCTTGTGGAGACTCACAAATTCAGAGCACAGACCATCATATTTGATACATTGGGTCCTGTCACTCAAATAATTAGTGAACCAGGAGACTACATGATCTGACAGACCAAAACTGATAAGCCTTTGCTTTATGACTGTGTGGTCCACAGTGTCAAACGCCTTTGACAGATCAATAAAGAGTGCAGCGCAGTATTGCTTTTTATCAAGAGCAACAAGTATATCATTGATCACTTTTGTAGCAGCGGTGATGGTACTGTGCTTTTTCCTAAAGCCTGACTGCAGTTTTGAAAGAAGATCATTAGAATATAGAAACTCTTTAAGTTGATCACAAACAAGGGATTCAAGAATTTTTGACAAAACGCACAGATTTGATATTGGCCTGTAGTTAGTTAAAACTGCAGGATCACCTCCTTTTAGGAGAGGAACAACAAATGCTGACTTTCAGACTGGAGGAATTTCTTTGTTTTCAATTGATAGATTAAAAAGTATTGTAAGAGGCTGTGCAATAAAATCAGCAGCCATTTTCAAAAAGTAAGGCTCTATCAAATCTGGAATGTTCCATGGTATGACATTAAATATTTTCATCTCGCATTTATTCATTACAGGTGTTGCTATTGCTCAAAAATACAAGTATTCATTCTGTGATTATGGTCAACTCTCCACAGACCTGAATTGTAATGTAGTGTAGTGCTGGAAACTGCTTGTCTCACTTGTGATACAAAGCTTAACAAATGTATTAGGCCATCACCCAGTATAATGTGTTTGTTCGCTGCCATAATTTAACAGTATTTCTGTTTCTATAATGGTTCCAGTATATGCAAGATCTTTTTTTTTTTAAATCAAAACCAGATCTTTAGTGCTAAAATAGAACTATTGTTGCTATCCATAAATGTTCAAGTTTAATGTTTTCCAAAAATGACACCAAAGTCTCATCCAAAGCCTCTGGGAACAGCTAAAAACTATTTGGAACTCAATAACAAAAGAGAATTTGCAAAACGACATAAAAAGTAATTCTGATTCTGAATAAAAGTAATTCTAATTCTGAAAAACAAAGCAGCAAGAATGCAGCTGTTTTCTGTGCCAAATATTCACGTTTTTGGTTATTATTTGTCTGCAGGGACTATTTTGTTATTCCAATTGGTCATTTTCCTAATGAATAACAATGAAACTGTTCATTTCAAACACGTTTTTGATAAACTATGAAGCTATTTATGTTTTCTTGTTTTCATGACATGTCGTCTAATACATTTGTTAAGCACTGTAGATACATTTAATCTACACTGTGGAACATTCTATCGAGACAAAGCAATAACATTTCAATGGAGACAAGCAGGTGGCGGACCCTCAACTAGAAATGTTAAGTAGTGCACCTTTAAAGATGTTCTATACGTGATTTTGCAGCCTCAAAAACATGACAAACGTTTAGCAACAGTTCAGACTTGTTCACTTTGCTAACGGCTTCTTAGCTAGCATCCTAATTATTCACCGCAATGCATTTAAACAACTTTCAGAGATAAGAGTTTTTCAGTCATGGTTAGAAAGCTACAGCTCTCCAGCCTGACTTCCTGGTTCGCGGTTGATAAAAATAATTGGATGCAGACAGTACACAGAGGTCTGATTTTGACCAAGAACACTGCAAATTTCTCAAATCTGGCCAAGATTTTACTGTATTTTTCGGACTATACGTCGCTCTGGAGTATATGTCGTGCCAACCAAAAAATGCGTAATGAAGAAGAAAAAAACAAGTCGCACCGGACTATAAGTTTTTGGGGAAAATTATTTTATAAAATCAGAGACCAAGAACCCACATTTCATCTTGAAAGTCGAGACATAGAAATACCAATAGAACAGAGAACAACAGGCTGAACATGTATCTGGTGTGTTCACGTCACATATGAACAGTTATTCAGAAAACTAGAGCATAAACAACAGAACAGAATAAGCTTACCGAACTCTCCATCTCGCTCCAAATCACTAAATCCACTGAATTCTTCATCCTCTGTGTCACTTCTGAGTAACTACGCCAACTCCAGTTAAATCCAGCTTTTAGCCGTGATTAGCTTTTGTTTTCTTCATTACAGTTCGAGATTCCTCCACTTTTCTCCAGTCAAAAACAAGTTTCTCTCACGCCAAACTTTCTTTCGGCTGCTCGATTGGTCCTCTCTGCCACCGCTCTGCACACGTTTCCGGTTCTCCGCTCAGTATATACCATGAGTAATAATGTGTTTGCGCACATTGATTTACGTTTTACAGAAACAAAACTTAAAGCCTCATGGCTCATTTGCATATAGTGAAAAAAACGGTGGCTGAGTGGCAACACTCAGGCCTCACAGCAAGAAGGTTGCGGGTTCGATCCCCGGGTCGCCCGGGCCTTTCTGTGTGGAGTTTGCATGTTCCTCCCCGTGTCTGTATGGGTTTCCTCCGGGTACTCCGGTTTCCCCCATCAACCTAAAACATGCCCGCACCACTCCTCTGGGCTCACCACCCACAGAGGGGTTCATGGGGGGGGTCAGGTGCTATGAGTATTGGGCAGCAAGCTGCCCCCGCGACCCAGCCGGATTAAGCGGGAGAAGATGGATGGATGAAAAAAACAGCTGGTGCTGATGCAGTGAACTTCTGTCGACTAAAGGACAAGATTCAGTGGATTATTCACTGGCCAAAAAAAAAGTTTCCATCTGGATTTAACTAAGAAAATAGGTCCGAGGTGCTGCATGAAGTGATAATGGTACAGGAGGAATAGCATGATAGGCTAGCTGATGCTGGTACACAAGCCTAGAGCGCCCTCTTGTAGCTGTCAGTGTGAAACTCACCAACATGTGAAATTATATCTTGCTGGTCAAAACGCGTTGGCATCCCTTGATGCAATAAAGGACTTTTAATATATTTTGTTGGCGTGCCTCGGGTTTGTACCTTGCCCATGTTTACATTTCCGTTTAGATGAACTGGAATATTTCATATATAAGTCTCACCTGAAAACCATGAAAAAAACGTATAGTCCGAAATCAGGTTATTCATCTTGTTTTCAGATTTAATATCTATTTGCTAGTTCTGATTTTGCTTCATTCTAGTCTAGAGATAGTTTATTTTAAAAGAGTAAAATGATCTTGCTGCATGGACACATCATTTCACTACTTTTAAGCCATTTTCTGATAGATTTAAGTGTTTATATCTTACATTTGGGCAAAGCTTTTTTGCAGTGAAGGGGAAGCGGCTGTTTGCACAATGGGTGTCAGTGTGATCTGCCTGGTCACAGCAAGCTGTTCTGTCTTGTGATATTAATCTTGCAGAAGGCACACTTTGTACCGTCTGACATGTCCAAACATCAGCACACTCCTTAAAATGTAATAAGTAAAAAAGAGCTTACCCTTTCCACGAAGCTGCTGCCTCTGTTTTTGACTCAAGTAATGCGCTGAAGTTAAAAAGAATGTTCAGTTATTCCACTAATGAAGACTAGACAGTGTGTTTGTGTCTCTGGGGAAGCTGTTATTTGGTCTTTTGTTTTTAGCCTGAACCTCAAACACTGAAGTGCAATGATGTTCACTTGGCTGTGCTTTTCATTAGTATCAAAATGACTACGTAACGCTGTTGAATCCTACGGTTCCACGCTGCTATTCCGACACGCCGCTATTTAGACATTGGCGTCTAATTGTCGGAGTAGCGGCATAAACTAAATTTTTCAAGCATCCTACTATTTTGACTTTTTTTTTATCATTGTCGGAATAGCGGCACTTTACTATTTATCAAACATTCCGCTTTTCCGACATGAATAATATAAATAAATATTACAACTACACCACGTTCCAAATTATTATGTAAATTGTGTTTAAGTGTCATAAAGGTAAAATGTTTTGTTTTTCAGTGAAACTCATAGTGTTATTGTGTTTCAGGGTTCAGTCTCAGACAAGTGTGCCAATTATTTTTGCCAGGTAAGTCCAATTAAAGGAACAACATCTTAAGGGCATTCCACATTATTAAGCAGAGCACCATTTTCAAGCAATATGGGAAAGAAAAAGGAACTCTCTAGTGCTATAAAACGTGAACTAGTTGAATACCTTAGACAAGGTATGAAAACCTTAGATATTTCATGAAACTTAAATGTGATCTTCGTACTATTAAGAGATTAGTGGATGATTCAGAGCACACACAGATCTGAGCAGATAAAGGCACAATGAGGAAGGTTTCTGCCAGACAAATACATTACATTAAGAGAGCAGCTGCTGAAATGCCATTACAAAGCAGCAAACATGTGTTTGAAGCTCCTGGTGCCTCTGGAGTCCTGTGAACATCAAGGTGAAGGATCCTCCAGAGGCAGTTCTGCATAGACCTTCTATTGGGCCACTGGGCCTTCCTTAAACAACTCTCACAAGCAGAAATGGCTTCAGTGGGACCAGAAATGCATGAAGACTTTCAAACAGCCTTGTTCACTGGTGTGATTGAAATAGCTTTTGATTTCAGTAAAATGAAATGACCATTTTTAGTTCTTCACAACAATAACATGGTTTGAAATTCTGTCGTGCAGAATAATTTGGAACAGTGTATTTCAATTTTTTTCTTTTTTGAGAAAATATTGTTTTGGTTGGTTTGTTGAATCACATTCAAATTGTATTCTAAAGGTTAATGATTTGAAAATTATGACAATCATTCATATCATCATCATCATCATCATCATCATCGTCATCATCATCAAACTTTTATGACAGACTCTTGGTCCAAAGTTAAAAAGACAATGAACAAACACAAATACACAAATATTCACAGCAAACTGCAGCACCAGTGCCTCCACAGATCTGACTGGTACCTCGTGGTACTGAGTTTGTCATTTGTTAGGCTCATGATAAACCTGCTCTCACAGTTTTAAGGTGACAGATGAATCTGTGCATTAAACATCGCAGGTTTGCATGAAAAGTTCTGATGCCTGCTGATCAGTGGCGGCTGGTGAATCCGTCCAGGGAGTGAAGGGAGTGCCGCCACTTGCAGTTAAGGTAAATAATAAATAAATTATAAAGTTTTGTATCAGGCTATATGATTAATATTTTGTTTAAAACTGAACATGTATTTGCATAGACATATTTTTATCATGTTAAATGTGCTCCTATCGCTGTATTTGAGTCACGTGTTTGCCATTTGAGTGCCCTAAATCGATGCGCCCCAATGGAGGTTTATGGGGGAGGCTGAAACATTCAGAAAATTTGACATCATTACATCACTTCTGCTCATTAGTTTACATTAGAGCTCTGAAATACGTCCTGGTGCAGGGTGGGGGTGAACTCAAATCAAGTGATTGGATTTTAGAAACATTATCACAATTCTGACCTATGAGGATTCAGCTGCTCTGTCCCGCCTCAGCCCAGCAGGCTAATGCTACTGCTACAGATTAATGCTACTGCTACAGATTAATGCTACTGCTACAGGCTAATGCTACTGCTACAGGCTAATGCTTCGGCTACAGGCTAATGCTATTACTACAGGCTAATGAATGGAGAACTACAGAGCTGTGTGCTATGGCCACTAGCTACTTTCGCCTAAACCTCCACACAGGAGAGCGGGAGGAGAGACCTAAAGCACGGGACACAGTGACACAGACCACTGCTGCTGGTGCGTCCATCACTGCTGGAGCCGGGGAAGTCACTCACTGCTCTGTCGTTTCTGGACGTAAAAATTTGACCTGGGCGTAGCTCAGAGGGCTTAAGTCCACCTGGTGTCCTGGTGCTAATATGGACTGGCGTAAGTGGGATTAAGACGAGTTTTAGAAAAAGCTTGTGCACTCGGCTCCAGGACCTTGTCCCATGGACCTGACTGGACTAGGACATATTGGAGACAGAACCAACAGGACAGTGGGTAGAGGACACACTCTGCATCAGTCCTCTGGAGAAGGTAAGAGGCTTGTTTTTGTTTGTTTTGGGGCAAATCTGAGAACGGAGCCTCACAGGTAAACAATGTTAATAGGTAAATGCGTAAATGAGCAACGCAGCAGCTCCGGTGTTCTGCCATGTGCTGTAGGAGCGGCGCTGATGCTGTGACCAGAGCATCACGGTGTGTTACATTGTGTTGTTGGAGTTGGGTTTGAGCAGGTGGATCAGGTTTTGCAGCTGCATAAACTTTGTGCTTGGCTGTGTGCTGTGCTCTAGATAAAGTTCTGCCAATAGTGACTAAAATGACTGACTGTTTCTGGTATTTGTTATAATTTTATATAGCCTATACATAATACATATATTTATAATATGTATTTATAATTATGACTTATGCGCCCCCCAAAAAAATTATACCACCAGCCGCCACTGCTGCTGACATAAACAGGTTACTGGCACTTTCCCATCTTGGCCTTTTCAGTAAAATTCTTAGGCAGTCATAATATGCCACATTGAGTTTGTGTACTGACAGTTCAGAGAAAAATGTCATTTGCATAATAATTTGGAACGCGCTGTATTTGTCATTATGCACTTGGCTACTGTGTGTGTCAGTTTTGTGTGTGCCTTGATAGTTGTTGAGATGACGAACAGCGAGAGATACAACTCTCAAAGAAATATAAATAAAAATGACATGTCGGAATAGCTATACTAAAAAGTGGCATGCCATAATACCGGCATGTCTAACAGAGAAGGAATGTCAGAATAGGAGGCGGACACCTTCAAACCTTCATGAATCAATGTGAATCCAACTTTGAGAGGGTCATTGGGAAATGGTTGACATATGATCCAATTTTTATCCAACTCTTTTCCAACTTCAAGCTACTCGAAACACTTTCGTCTAAGAACCTCTCAACCATTCACACAGGCTCATACATCAGTGTACGCAGACGCTGGAGGCAAGGGGGTTGAGTGTCTTGCCTAAGGACACAACAACTCTGACCAAAATACCAATGACGTTTATGTCAAGAGCATGATTTGACCTGCCAACCTTCAGATCTGCATAAACTTGCACAAATCTTCAAAATGCGCATTGAAAATAAGGTCATAGAAACACAACTATAGTAAAGTAAGGTATAGATAACAACTTTAAATACTATATTTAATTGCCAAGCCCAGTTTTCAAGGATGTTTTTTGTTTACCACCTTCTCCTTCCGACAGTGACGCGCATTGATTTTCGGGCATCGATCGGGACCTTGCTTAGCGGACCTGGACGTATTGCTGAGTTATGTTGGAAGTTTTTATAATGACTTTTCTTTGGGCGCCAGAAAGATCTTCAATAATCATCAGCGTTGGTTTGGAGAGGAGCGGAGGTGCTGAATCAAACCGGGACTATCAGGAACGCGACGGACCGATGGCCAGACCGACGCGCAGTGCTACAGTGAGAAATGTCACCAAGTACTGCAAAGGTACTGTACGAGATGTAGACCTAAGAAGATACAAGGTCTCTTTGGTAACATCGATTATGTAAATGCAAGAAATTCCCCTCATTTTGTGTAGAATCGGACAGCAGTGCTAATTTGCAGTTCGATGTTAGATTGTTAGATCTTATGATTATATCAATATGTGAGTGGGGGTCAGCATTTCACTCACAGCGAGAAGGTCCCAAGTTTGATTCCCAGAGAAGGTGCTCTGTGTCTGTGTAGAAATATCATGGAGGGGTAGGGCTGGGCGATAAAACAATAACAATATGTATCTCGATAGACACGTACTCAATCAATACAAAATGCGTTTGATAGAACATTTTGATAGAATTTTTTTTGTGTTGTTTTTTTTTTAAGAAACTGGCGTAAGTTTAGCCAGAGCCCTCTCTGGTTTAGCTCCGCTTTAAATCTTTGTTGCAAAGCGAGCTTGGTTGCACTCGTCCTCTGGTGTGTAGCAAATACTGGGACCACAGGCAGTATAAAGAATATTTACAGTCTGTGATTAGGACCCGACCCGAACCCGCACACATTAAAACTCACATGTTGCGCTCCACTGCAGCCGTAGTATCTGTGGAGGTACCTTGTGAACACGCGGTTTTGTTTTCGTAACATATCACACTTTGTTTTGCTATTTACGCTCAAGTGCACTGTTTAGGACCTGTCTGAAATTACCTGCACACTCACAGGATGTACGCACATAAAAGCTTTCAGTGGAGTTTGGGACTAAAGCTCCAGGAACATGGAGTGAGGAGCACCTGACACAGCACCTGACGCAGCACGTACGAGCTCTGGATGTGTCTCTGTCCAGGTGAGGAACTTTGTCTTTGTGTGTTTGATTCATGACCTGTCTCGTTCACGATGGAGCATTGTTTCTGTGGTTTTGATGCAGAACTCTGAAACTCCAGTATTCACGTATCTGCTCCCTGCGCACACGACACCAGACGCCTTTTTCTGGTCTCTGGTTGTTTTCATTTGGTAACACATGCAGAGGAAGGTTAAGTTTAAAATAAAAAAATAAAAAGTTTATATTAGTATTTTTTCCTCCTGGTCCTTATTTTAAATAGGTCATACAATGTATCGATAATATTGATATCGACCGATATGAAACAATTATATCGTGATAGAGATTTCAGCCATATCACCCAGCCCTATGGACGGGTTCTCTTTTGGTTTCCCAAGTTCCCAAGTGGATATATCTTGCATTCTTTTTGGCCTAAGTGGGATTTTTACAAGGTTTTACTCACTTTGACGTTTAGGATTTGTATTTTATATCAATGTTTTGGTTATTTAAAGGTCCTATATTACACAAGATGGATTGTTGTGAGCTTTATATATTATATATTATCATATTATATGTTGTTACCTCATCAGAAACATACCTGGAGTAGTTTTCTGTTTCATCCACAAATGTTTGAGTAATCCTTTATGATTAGTCTGTACATCTCCAAAGCTAAAACTTCTCTGTTCCACCTTGTGATGTCACGGAGCGGTAGATTTCAAGTTAAATGTTTTTACCTTCAGTAGAGGTTTCGATTTCAGCAATTCCGGGAATGAAATTATCAAAATGTTTCTTAGTGAAGGTGTTTCCCATATTACCACATGACATCACAAGGTGGAGTGGAGTGTTTTCTGGTTGAGGGAAGAACTCAGCCTAAATCTGCAGGGTTTGTGCGTTAAATATGCAACTGAAATAAAACACAACTCCAGGTCTGTTTTCATGAGGATAAAAGTGAAAAATTGCATAGCACACTGAGATGGCCGATGTCCGAAAAAAATTTATATTTAAAATTATGTTTCGGCAAAAAAGCCGTCTTCAGATATTTTTCTTGCTTTGGATCACAAAATGGCTGTCAGCCCAGGTGCTCAAATAACCGAAAAGTAAACGCAAAAAGTAAAAGCGTAAACGTAATTTCAAATAAAAAAAGCTTTTGGACATCGACCATCTGAGTGTGCTATGTATTTTTTCTCTTTTATGTTGCTGTTCCTTGCATTTGCACCTCTACTGGAACTTTGGTGTGCGTTTTCTGTTACATATGTTTTAATGAGGAAACAACATTATAACATAGCATAATATGGGCCATTTCAACCAAATACTTCCACGCCCCCCACTTTTGCCTGTGCTTTTTTTTTCTTTTTTGTGGAGGCACTTCCGGTCTCGTTGGAAAAGTTGTGCCACTAAAATCTCATTTAAAGTACGTCGATTTGTGTAAAATGTTCAGTGGTCATTTGAACCAACAATCACACTTCACCGATTCTCTGGAGGCTTTAGAACAGCTTTGTGGTCCACATAGAACTTATTGGCTGTGAGACGCGTGGCAAAATAATACAACCTGAATGAAGATGCCAGCACCTGTGGCAACTTCCAGAATAAGGTGCCATGTGATTAGATTTGTGTTTGCACTCCCTCTGCTGACAGCAACAGGCATGAAAAAGAGCAATCTCACAGCCATTTTGCAACGTGACTATCATCCCAACTCTGTCTATGTTTATTGATCTCAATTTGTGCAGAAATACTCAGAACGGGTCCAGCAATGTTTTATGGACCGGAAATCTGTACAGGAGGCTGCCAGGTCTCATATTTATTACATAGCAATCTGTGGAAAATCGCAACGAGTGATTTCTGAAGCTCCGAGGGAGAGGACCTCATAAACAAACTTACAGAACACATGTTGTGCTTGAGCCTGTGATATAATATAATCTATAACACCCATGGATAGTTATATTTTAATTTGGAAATAATCAGATCATAAAATGACTTAATAAGCCTCCTTGTCAAAGCCTGATCTCGTCAGATCTCAGAAGGTGAGAAGGGCTGAGCCTGGATGGGTGACCTCTGGGAATACCAGGTGCCACCGTGGGGCGCCAGTGGCAAAAACAAAAGGTTGTTATGTTTTGAAGCAAGACATTTCACCCACATTAGTATGAAATAATAAATTTTTGCCACTGGCACCCCCCTGTGGCACCTGGAATTCCCAGTGGTCTCCCATCCAAGTACTAACCAGGCCCGGCCCTGCTGAGCTTCTGAGATCTGTCGAGATCAGGCTTTGACAAGCTGGTAGGTGCAGACCATGCCAGCAAGTAGCACATTTATTTTCATTTGTACTTTAATGACCATGCGACACTGCTGAATTGTACATGCATCTTCAAGTAAGGGAATAAAATTGAAGAACAAAGTTAAATACGACACAGTGGGCGTGTGCCGGTGAAAACATGGGTTGATTGGAAATATGGACTCTTGAAAATAAATGATTAAAGATGACTCAAAGATGCATGAATTACTCTAAAAAGTATTTTGAGATGATAAACATTTATAAATGACTATAACATGGTTAACAGCTCTGTAAAGTTTCTGCAATAATAGGTCTGCTTTGATGAAGTCTTTGTAAGTGAAGCAAATTACAATTCCATCTACTTTTTGGGTGAAGGACAAATGTTATATCATGGTTAAAAGTGAAAGAAAAAAAGACACTGAGGCATGATTTGCCCTTTAAAACAAAATCAATAGAATAAATCCTCCAACTCCTGACTCTGAAGGTTGAGTCAAATGCTGAGGTCAAAAAGCTACCTCACCTCAAACTGTTTTTTTCCCCAACTCCATCACCATTTACTCTTACTTACACTGACTGCAATGTTACGGTGACAAATTCAACCTTTTGCTATTGTGTCTCGTAAACTTATGATGGATATAAAAGTTCCATTGGTTCTGCCTTAGCAAACTTTAGTGGGCCCCTGCTGTGTCTAACTGGCCCCTGGAGACTCCACTGTGCTGTGTGTAATGAGCATGTCTCAGGCAGTGCACACCTCCCTAGACACAGACCTCGCCCGGCCCACTGGCTTTATCTGTCCTTTGTTTGTGAGTCGAAAATAAACCAGTGTATCGCACGCTTTATCACTCGGTGGACTTGCGGTTAACGGCGATGTACCTGATTTTCACCGTCGTAAAGCAAACCTGTCCTGCCAAATTGACTTTTTAACCATATAATAGTTTCCCTTCACCATTTACTCACCCGAAGTTGTATTTGGAGTGATTTGTGCATGTTTGTGCGATCTTTAATCATTTATTGTCACCGGAACACAACCACAACGCTCTGTGTTTACTGTTCTCCAATTTTATTTTCTTAATTGGCGATACATCTAGGATTCGGCAGCGTTGTTTAGTCATGTTGGAATAAATTTGTATTTATTTTAAAATTTTTTTATTCTCTGGCTTTGAACACCACGTGAGTTATGTGGTCCTCTGTCTTTTATTTATTTTTTTTACATTTATTTGATTGGTTTTATGTATTTATTGCTATTCTATGCTTCAGCTCTTATTTATTTTACTTGTTTTGTTGTTTTAAGACTAGTGTGATTAAATCTGAGCATTATTTTTATTTTCTCTTTTATTATTAGGCCTGAGCGCCAGAGGCTGGCGAAGGGCCTATTAGTATGGCATAGCGATGCTCATAGGGGGTGGGAACTAAAATGACAGGACATGACTCTCCCGTAGTGACCAGGGACCCTCGCCATGACGTAACAATGCACCAGAGGTTTCCGAAAATGTATAGTTTGTCGGCCAAATAAAAGCAGAACATTGTTCTCGTATCAGAATATTCTTCTTCTTCTTCTTCTTCTTCTTCTTCTTCTTCTTCTTCTTCTTCTTCTTCTTCTTCTTCTCCTAATGCACTCACCCATTTTTCACCCAGTGAACAATGACGAAAACTGGCCACCTGTTAAACACTCCGGATTTCTAACTTTTGGCTATTTCCATTTTCAATAAATAAATAAAATGGCTCGTCAGCGCCCCCTAACGAGACAAAAATGCATTAGGAAGACGAATGACACCAAAAAAAAAATTGCACGTAGATTCATGAAATTTAACACAGAAGTCGATCATGACAAGACAAGTAAAAAATATGATTATGGCCACGCCCCCTGACACACCAGAAGGTGGCCATCTTGGATTAAAGTTTGCAAAGCTGAAACGCACTCCTCCGGCCTCAAATTTGGTCCACATTATCTCCAGGGGCGGAATGTCAAAAAATATCCACATCCCAAATCCGTCTGACGTCGCTGAGCAGTGAAGCCACAAATAATGAACACAAGTTTTGGAAATTTACAAATTGCTCCTATTTGGTCAAACAAACTCTGATTTCAATGAAATTTGATACAGTTCTTAAAAACTCTGCTCTAAAGCTACTGAATGTAAAAAAATAATAATAATTTGGTGCATTAGCGCCCCCTACAGATTGAATAAAAACGTGACCCCGCAAACACATTCAAAAACATAAAAAAACTGCCTAAATTGCCAAATGTTCAGAAATGATAGGTTTCATGCGTGGGGACAAAAAAATGGTGATAATACGCCACCTCAAATATTAGGCTCCGCCCACTCCTATGGGAGCCGGCCCAGCTCAACTTTGTCGTAGAGCCACGAAATTCAGTACACACATTCCTCACGTGAAGACAAAGAAAAAATATTATTATGGCCACGCCCCCCTAAAAAGCAGAAGGCGGACATCTTGGATTGAAATCTACAAAATGCAGAGTCTGTATTTTGGCTCATGTTGCGTTTGAACGCACTCCTCTGAAGGCGCTTCACCCACAGGGCTGAAAATCACAGTACATCATCTAGAGAAGTGCTGAAAATCACAGTACATCATCTAGAGAAGTGCTGAAAATCACTGTACATCATCTAGAGAAGTGCTGAAAATCACAGTACATCATCTAGAGAAGTGCTGAAAATCACTGTACATCATCTAGAGAAGTGCCGCTTCAAAATTTTGCCCCATTTAAAAAAAAAAAACTGTCACGTTTCCGAGCAGCAAATCTCCAAAGTTCAATCCAAATTTAGACAATATTCAATGTGAAGATTTGTTCCCGTTGGCACAGGCTTAGTCCGATCGTGCTGAAATTTGAATCACTGATCCTGAATATAATACACTATAAAGCATATGGAAAATTACATTATAGCGCCCCCTAGACATGAAACGCCATTATCGGATTTGTACCAAATTTGGGAATTAAATTTTGTGCATGACTACGACCAAAAAAACATATTACGGACATGAGGAATTTTTCACTGTTGGCCAGGAGGGGGCGCAAAAACTCCTCAAAAATCATTTAAAGGTGCACTATGTAATTCTTCTGATGGAGGATGTGTTGGCCTGGGAAATTTGAATCACTAATACGTGATCTCGTCCTGAATATAATACACTGTAAAGCATATGAAAATTGTGGTTAGGGTTTACGGTTATTAGGGTTAGTGTGGGGGGGCGATGTTTGCTGGGAGCAGCGCTTGCACAGCGCGATGTGTAGGGCACGTCGTTTTGTAGGGCATTTGTGAGGCATGGTGTTTGCAGGGTGCAGAGTAGGCGCACGCGAGGGCCGATCATTGCCGCTTGTGGCTATATTTATTGTTTGTTATTATTAGTATGTATTTGTGCAGCACTTTGGAAACTGTTGAATATTGTGATTTAAAATAGGTGCGCAGATAACAACTTTATAGCAGACACAAGCACAGTATGTCTTCTTTAATAATGTGAAAAATAAAACATTTTTCATTTAAAACAGGACATTCCTTTAAAACTGTTTGCAGTAGTCTTATGCAATCCTAGCATCCTAATTATTTATAAGTGCTTTTCATAACTTTCAGAGGAGTGGAGTTTGCTGTGGGGCTGGGCAAAAATTAGATTAAAGCAATTAATCATTCATATCGATTTGTCTTTGTCTAGGAAGTGCCTATGGGCTTCCATAGCTCTACCTTGCAAACACGGGGGATTGAAAATCAAATCAAAAATCTAATATATGGAGAAAAAAAACAACAACTAGCATGCTAGGTGCAATTGCTGAATCTCAGATAAAGAAAATTACCAATTTACAGATCTCTCTGCATGTCCTGATGGTCCACAAACACATTATTTCAGATCAAGGCCTTATATGCCCTATACTTAGGTTCAGGAGCAGGACCATGCCTCAACCGCCCTCGCCTCCTCTACAGCCAATCACAGCTCACTTCTACCACACCTCAGTTTCCCAGAAGCCTATTTGTAGCAGCCTATCCCGGCGACCCAGTTTGTCCCGAATAACTCGACCCCACCTGACCCGATCTGTTCACTTCCAGACATAAGACGCCTACGAGGGGGGTCCTGTTCATGCTGGACCATGTGAAGATTGAGACTGAACCACCACCTTGAGTCTCAACCCAGCCGACCCGCCTTGTCTCCATATAATAAACTCTCTCTCTCTTCCTACTTGTTGTTGGCGTGGTCCTTGCTGGAATCACACCATAAGTGATCCACACCTGAGTCCATTTGGATGTGGACCTCCAGTCCCATTATTTTGATTGTGGCCATACCGGCTCGTCAAAGCCTGATCCCGTCAGATCTCAGAAGCTAAGCAGGGCCGGGCCTGGTTAGTACTTGGATGGGAGACCACTGGGAATTCCATGTGCCACAGGGGGGCGCCAGTTGCTAAAACTGTCGTTGTGTCCTTAGGCAAGGCACAGCACCCACATTGCCTAGTATGAAAGTGGTGTGGGCGTGAGTGTTGGTGGTGGTCGGAGGGGCCGATGGCGCAGATTGGCAGCCTCGCTTCCGTCAGTCTGCCCCAGGGCGGCTGTGGCTACAACAGTAGTTTACCACCACCGGGTCTGGAGTGAATGAATAATGCTCTGTAAAGCGTCTTTGAGTGTCCTGAAAAGCGCTGTAAACTGATGCATTATTATTATTATTATTATTTGTAGGAATCAGAGTTCACTAGGGTGGTCCACTTTTTTTTTTTCTCTTTTCTCTAGATTTGAACCCAACATTAAGAAATGACTATTGATTTAATGTTTACATAAAAAAATCTGCTAAGTCAAACAATATTTAGAGGTTGCACAAATCAGTCAAAGATCACTCATTCTGTCCTTTATTTATCCTGCAGCTGTGCACACGTTTAATGCAAAATTACAATACTAACTAAATGTATTTAAATAAAAAAATAAAGGCACACAGATTCAGTTTCTCTCTGTTTTAATTTCTTTAACTTATAATAGAATATTTCTCCAGTCACAAGCACCAGGCCGACACCAATTAACACTCTCTCCCCCACATGTAAATGTGTGATATTTGTCAAATATAACAAACCATCAACCAGCAGTGTTTCTGAGGCAACTTCTGCCTTCTTCACTTTCAGAAGAACTCTCTTCTGAATTCTACCACTGTTTCAGACAATAACAACAGTCCCCTTCTTCCAATCAAGCACATTTATCCATGTTCCTGAACAACCTGAAGGAGAAATTGTTTCTCATCTTCATTTTGCATGAGGATTGCGTTAAAGTCTAGAATCAGCTTTACTGCTCTATCTGCTGTGTCCTTAACAACTTTCAGTGACTGGACCCTCTGTGCTTTCTTCTAATTTGCATTATCCTTCCACATACCAGGCGACAATGACAGAATTTATATATTTACCTCAATATAACAATGCACAGAAAACAAAATATCTGTACAAAACACATGTATCTATACCATATGGACTAAAGGGTTTTATAACTAGTTAAGAAAAAATAACAAACCAGCTTCATAGAATGCATCAAACTGCCAAAAACAATGTTACTGGCTGTAAGTAAAGGGACATACATATAATATAATAACAAATGACCAGCGTACAATGACAAATAGCAAGATGAAAACGGCAATTTCTAGAAACTTCATGCGTCTTGTGTAACCTCTAAATCATCTCAGAATTTTACCAGATTTGACTCTTTTTAGTTTTAGATTTGTGATATCCTAACGCAGGGTTCAAATCAGTGAAAATTAAACTTCAATTTTTTTTTTTACATGTTTTTTGGACCACCCGAGAGTTCACTTTTCACACCTGAAATAAAGTCCAGACTTCCCAAACAAAGGAGACGTGAGTACGCCCTATGTACTAACATCCGAACTGCTGGAGTCCACAGGCTTTTCTTTCCATGTTTGATGTGCAAAGAGAATGATTGACAGCACACTGCAGGGACATGTGGAGCGTTGGCATGTGTCAAACTCCATCCATCTGGTGCAATAGTGTTGTGTCATGGTGGACAGTGTACAGTGCATGTCCTCGTTCCTGTCACTCCCTTTAACTGCTGACCACTATATCCATCCATTTAGCTTCTGCTGTTCGCCTGGAAGTAGGAAATAAAATGAAAATAACCATGTCATACTTCTTATGTGCAAATGTGAATACTCTTCCCTGTGGACTTGTGACACACTACATCTCCAAAGCTCAAAATGCTCTGTTCCACCTTGTGATGTCATGGAACAGTTTGGAGTTTTCAAGTTAACAGCTGCCTTTTCCTTTTAGTTCAGTAGAGTTTTCAGACAGAGACATCCGGGGACCAAAAAATCGCCCTACACTTTTCCCTCACAAATCATTTTCTGTTTGAGAAAAGAACTTCCACATCTGCAAGGTTCACTGCAAAAAACAAAAGCAAAATCTAGTCAATCTAAAATGACTTGGATTAAGAAAGTGTTACCATAATTTGAGTAAATTTCACTTGACAAGTAAAATGATCTGCCAGTGCAGTAAGATTTTTGTACTTAAAATATGAAAATACATCTTGCAGCACTCAAAATAAGAAAATCAACTACATTTTGCACTTAAAATAAGAAATAAAATCAATTATTTCTTGAATTAAGTTACACTTCCACTGGCAGATCATTTTACTTGTCAAGATGGTGCAGTGAGCATTATTTAACTCTTAATGTGAATAAAACTAAGCAGATGGTGTTTGATCCTCGTGCTCTGCAAACCTGTTGCCACTGAAGGCAGACAAATAGAACAGGTTGAATTCATTAAATATTTGGGTGTGTACATTGACAATTTGTTCAAATGGAATGTACATGTTGATTTTCTTTGTTCTAAACTGTCCCAAATGCTTCACTTTTTAAGGAGAATGTTTAGTGTAAGCACAAAAATCATGACCGGTTTTTAGAATGCTGTTTTGGAGAGTCTGATACGCTACAGTTCAGTCGGTCGCCTGGTTCGGCTCTTTAACTGTTCAATGCAAAACTAAACTGGGAAAACTGGTAAATAAGGCCATGAAGGCGATTGGTAGGAAATAGTTTTCTTCTCTACAGGACATTTTTCAAAAGTCTGTGCTTGCTCAGGCCAGACGGATTGTGGGAAACCCTCTCACCTGTTGCAGGGTGAATATGAAAATCTTCCATAAGGCCGAGAGTATCGAGTGCCTAAGTTTAAGAGTAACAGAAATAAACGTTCATTTGCGCCACTTCTGTTGCACTGTTGAACAAATCGGCACAACAAAGGCGCACTTAATTACTTCATTTAATGGTGCAATAACTGCACAAATCTTGTGCAATAGAGCTAGTGCAATAATCATCTGTGCAATAATTATCTGTGCAAAAAATATCAGTGCAATAGGGTTAGTGCAATATCTTAGACACTTTTTGGTTGTGCAGTGCACAAATGTGCGACATGTATCTTGTGACTGTTGTGTGATGTATGAAGTGTAACTGTGTTTTTAAGCTGCGGGCAGTGCCCAAAACAAATTTCCCCTTGGGGACATTAAAGTTTATCTTATCTTGTCAAGATGAATCTACTAAAATAAAGTAAAATGTTCTTAATTTAAGACATTTTAACGTACCTAGATATTGTTTTTTCCAGTGTTTGTGTGTTAAACATGTATGAGTGAAACAAAACTCTACTCCAGGTATGGTAAAAGTACTTGGTAATATGAGCCCTTAATGTATGTGACATGTCCTCTCCATACGTCCTAATGGTTAATGACTTCTCTGTCTCATTTTTAACCTCTGTGCAGATGACTAACTGGAAGAACTGTTCCATTTCTCCTCACGCAGCAGTAATTAGCTCAGGTGCTGGTACATGATGCGTTTCGGCCGCTAACGCATTGAACTCATTCTGTGTGTGACCTCGGCGGACGGACATGGTGAGTTTAAGTGGTTAGTTCTCCTCATAACGTCAGAAGATATGAGCAGATAATTATGAAAAAGTACAAGAGGTGACGGGGGATAGAAGAATGTGTGAAGAGAAGAGAAGAGATTGTGTTTTTTTATTATTACTTGAATGTTCCCTGTGAAGGTTCACTTTAAGTGGAGACATAACTTACATTTAATGAAACGGTGAAAACAGATTGTGTTTTAAGGCTGTGTGAAAAGAAAACTATGCGTAGCAGAAAAGAAATGTTTAAACGTTTTACTAATTCCTGAAAAGGTTCAAGCCACCCGTGCATTTTAACATTTAGTAGTGAATATACAAATTCTGATAAAAATGCAGATATTACTGCTTTTTCTGGTATGTTCCATAGTGTGGCATTAAACTTACCTATCTCCAGTGAATGATGTCACGGCCTCATCCGTAGTTGTTGTATTGTGCACGATGTAACCTTTTGGTTGGGGGTCCGTCACCTGCTTGTTTCTATGGAGATGTCAGTGCTCTGCCTGGAATGTTCCACAGTGTGACATTAAACAACCCAGGCTGGCGCCACCTAGTGCCTCCACTCAATTTCATTTCATTCTAGTGACTAGATGACTAGATGAGGAATGGGAATACATTTGGCGGTTTGCAAAAACCCGGGAAGTTGTAGTCTGTGCACTGGCCAATCAGTGAAGAGGTGTGTTGGCCAGAACCAACCTGAGTTGTGATAGCAGACTGCAGAGGCCAGGGGTCACCAGGGGTCACCAACCTTTTTGAAACTGAGATCTACTTCATGGCTACTGAGTCACACGAAGGGCACCAGTTTGATACGCTCTTCTGAAATGACAAAGTTGCTCAGTTAAACTTCATCTATAATGAACATATTTTTTAAGATATTGTCATTTTTAACTTAAATATATATAAATGCAAGGGTGGTTCAAAAAGAATAGCAATAAAATAAAATAAAATTTTAGATGCAGCTCACTAGTGACTTGTGCTATTTTTAGAACTGACCTCCAGACACCTCATATAGTCGTTGGGGAGAACCTGGTGTTGGTGACCCCTGACATACACTATCCTCCTTTGGACTTCCTTTGTCAAATAATAACTTTGCATTTTTGATTGGTACCTTTAACTTGCAAGTTCACCTCACAGAAACGACAGTGCTCGTTGACAGACATATTCACTCTCTGCTTTGTTTGCTGTTGTGCTGCGATTACTTGGACACCACTGAGCGTTCCGGCGCATTACATACGTCACCACCAAACAGCAGCAATCGGTTCAATCAAAAAAGTACCCGCCTACCGTTGAGCGAACGAATCCTAATGTCGGACAGGTTCCACGAAGTGCATCTGGCTGATGAATCATACTAACATTAAACAGCTCTACCTTACATTTATTCAATTATAGGTGGTTTTCTAGCTAAAAAATAAAAAAAAAATAGTCACCTCTCCAAAGATCTGACCTGTAACATCTCCAAGCCATGACAGAAAATGCACCAAACAAAATATTAAATTATTATTTATTTAACAAATTAACTAATTTAAAGGTGCAGTGTGCAACTTATCTGGTCGAGGGTCTGTCAGATGCTTTTCTTCATGGAGATGTTACTGCTTTGTCTGGAATTAAACCTTTGTATCTTCATGGAGAACAAATCAACCAAGTTACAGGTCAGATCTGTGGAGGGGCGACTCACAGTAACACACTCACTCACAGTAAGAATGTTGGGGGCAGACTCCTCCGATCTGTGAGGGGGAGGCAACAGGACTCGGAGAAGGTGTGGATGCCTTTCTTGGACATTTTGGTCAGATTGGATGTTAGTTTTGTTTTGTGAATTTTATTTTATTTTTCGTGTCATTTATTTTAATGACTAAACCCCAAAACCCTCAGCCTTCTCAGTGCTGTGCTGACTCACTCTGGGAACACCTCCTGCCTTAATCACCTTCTCCTGGTTTATAGAACTGAGGGTCACGTTAAGTATTGTTACAGCACAAACACTTTTATAGCATGACAGAGCTGCACAAATAAAACAAGAGAAAATAGATGGAACAGTGAAGTGCAGGGCGAGGAGGAGCCACAGAGCCAACAGAGCAAGACTCACAAATAAGCAACAGAAGTGACCCAGCTACAGAGACTGGATAGTGCTGTTTATTCATGTGTTATTATTTTGATCAAATCATAAGATATGAATAAATTCACAAAATAAGTTCAGGAAAATACAATGTCTGCTCACTTCAAATGTAGCATAAGAAAGACTATAGTAAAGCTCTAGTTGTGAGTAGTTTAGACTTGACTTCATGTTTGAATTTGTTTGTAGATTCTGCAAAAGCTGCAGTTCTAATGAGGAAGCTTGTCATAACTGAGAGACCCTCAGACTCTCGTTTGCTGAATGAGGGATTTAAAGATTTCATGAAGGAGCTGGACCCTTGACATAATCTGCAGAAAGAACATGTCTCAGACCCTCTTGGTGATCTGATGTGAAAAGTGCAAAAGTCAAAGCAGCTCTGAAAACATCGAGTGCTGAGCTCACTACAGCGTGTGGATGTCAGTGTCCACTCTGGTATACTCAGTTACACTCCACTATACTAAACTAACCCCTATGAACTAACATCAAGGACCATGACGTCCACCCTCCTGTGGGCTCACCACCTGCAGAGGGGTTCATGGGGGGGTCGGGTGCTATGAGGATTGGGCAGCAAGATGCCCCCGCGACCCAGCTGGATTAAGCGGGAGAAGATGGATGGATGGATATACTAAACTATACTCCACTATACTAAACTCTACTATACTCCACTATACTAAACTCTACTATACTCCACTATACTAAACTCTACTATACTCCACTATACTAAACTCTACTATACTCCACTATACTAAACTCTACTATACTCCACTATACTAAACTCTACTATACTCCACTATACTAAACTCTACTATACTCCACTATACTAAACTCTACTATACTCCACTATACTAAACTCTACTATACTCCACTATACTAAACTCTACTATACTCCACTATACTCCACTATACTAAACTCTACTATACTCCACTATACTCCACTATACTAAACTCCCCTATACTACACGCGCACACACACACGCACACACACACACATGCACATGCACACACACACACACGCACACACACACACGCGCACACACACACACACACACACGCACATGCACATGCACACACCATGTGTGTACGGGCCTGAATATATATCCACTGCTGTAACCAAACTTGGGTTTGGAATTTATTGTTTTCTTTTTGTGTGGAATTGGATGTAAGAATCAAACAGATGTTTTTGCAAATGTTACATGTGAAAGTTTGTGATTATGATGATGATGATGATTATTTTTATTATTATTTTATCTTTAAAAGGTTTTCTTTCTGTTATGTCATGTAACAAATTGCTCAAATCGAATGAATGAAACAAAAAGCTCTATCACACATTGTGCTGCTTACAGCGGTACTATCTCATTCATCAATACCAGCACAAAGGAGACATGACACCACACTGTTCACAATCAACTGAACTCAAGTAGATCCAATAGACTCCAGGTGGACTTGAGTGTTTTAAGTGTTGGATCGTCTGTTAGATAACGGCATGAGCTGTGACCACATTGACTGGTCGCTCAGTCTGCTGGAGCTCTCTCTGATTAGCCACACAGTAAATGTGCTCAGACCTGGGGTTATTATTTTTGCTATTTTCATCAAGTCATGGATAAAAGACCTTTCCACAATGTCACTCACATTAACTTTTATAGCAACAGGCTCGGTTGACTGACTTTTAGGACACAGGGGGAACATGGATCAAGAGTCTTTCCTCTTGTGTCTCTGTTGTATGTGCACCTCAGGCGGCACAACAGCTCAACCTGCACTGCCATAGCCAATTTAAAATATTGAGGCCACCACTGTCCAGCTGCTCATGCTTTACTAGATGCAAAATTGACGACTTCCAGATATAAAACATACTTTAAAAAGTAATGCTAAAACAGCTGGACAGTTCAAGTGTGACAGAAGCAGTCCTTGTCATCCCTGTACACTGCACCTGCACCAAGCTCAAATCCCTGCAGTCTGTGGACAGACTTTGACATGCAGGAAGTGTCTTCACGACATCTCAGGTCAGATGGAACAGATGGTGTGGTGGCGTTTTGTTGTTCTTTAGAAGACAAACAGATCTCCAGGGACACTTTGTAAAGACACAGCAGGGTAAGAGTAAAGCTGCAAACAGAACACAAACAAAACACTGGCAACACTGAGTATGGCACTATGAGGTCTGACCTTTGTTCACTGAATATTGCATTTTGTGTTTTGTACATGTACATTTATTTATTTCCATCAGTGATTATTTACATAGCAGATTCTCACTGAAGACATCAAAACTATCAATGACATTTGGAACTTACCAAACAAAAAATAAACTATAAAAATGACTTGTTTTAGATTTGCTTTGCTTTGGTCACTACTTTGCACCATTGAAATGTCTTGGCCCTGACATGGCATAGAGGGTGGATACTTTGAGGATGTGAATATCAACTCCATCAAACCCATCTATCTTCATATATTTGAGGTCTTGTGCATGTAGAAAATATGATGAACAAAAGCACTGAAAAGGTGTGTCTTTTGACTATCTTTTTGTTTTTGATGAGGGTAGTACAATATAACATGGGGTCAAAAGGGTCATAGGTCAGAAGGTCAATTTTGCATAATGTGTCTTCTTTACATTGGGACAAACCATCTGAACTCCACCCACCGCCACATTTCAGATAGAGCTGCTAACCTGGGCAGTACCTGGAGGACTAAAGGGAGGAGGGAGGAGGGCCAGAGTCTGACATATGAGGAACAGTGTGATTGGTCAAACAGGTAACCAGGTAAACACAAGCACCCGGCTGTGATCAGAACAGTCTAGTGCAGAGGTGTCAAACTCATTTTGGTCCGGGGGCCGTATACAACCTACTTTGATCCCAAAGGGGCCGGATTGGAAAACTCCATTCTCTGTTCAAGTTATTGTATTTTTCGCCATGTTGTGTCTCATAGTGGCGTTTATATTCCTCCTTTATATTTATATTCCTTGAGCACCGCCACTTGTTGCAAACACACCAAGCGTACAGGTTTCCCATTCACCTCCGTGAAAAAGAAGAATTAGTAAATTTTTCTTGGAAAATCCTGCACTCAGCTCCACTTTTCTTATTTTTGACACTTTGCTGATGAGGGCGTCATGGTCACAGTCAAAACGATCGTCCTTTAAGAGCGTTTGGAAAGAGGCGAGTCTTCATTTGTGCTGCTCTGGTGGGAGGCGGCCACACACAGAAGCACTGGAGATGCTGCTATGCTAAGTGGCGTAGAAAATTACTAGAAAAATCTGAAAATTTTACATATTTTAAGAGAAAATCAGCCGAGGGCCAGATTAAAGGTCTTGGAGGGCCAGATCTGGCCCCCGGGCCGCATGTTTGACACCTGTGGTCTAGTGTGATGTCACCAACTACTGGAAGTCTCAGAGGCCATTTAACCAGGCCCACACCAGTTTGATTTGTGTCACTCTGAAGTGAGTTCTACACCGTATCGATCTGGAACATGATGATTATTTGAATCTAACTTTAGTTGCATCCACATGAGAGAAAAGCACAGATATCTTCCCGTCTACAAATGCAAAGAGCTCTTAACCTTCTGCACGTTTTTGTGTATTGTCACTAAAATAGGCTAAGTTTGTCTGTAGGTGTCGCCATGTTTGTTTTGGTTCATTTGGGCGCTTTGCCTTTGGCTTCTGCACAAACCTCAATGCTGAATTGTGATTAGCGGTCCACCACCTGTCAGACCCAATCTCACACCAGCAGGCACCAAGATGGATTCTCGTCTGTGAACTCACAAATATCATGAAAATACATCTTACTCATCTTACTGTGCAAGGTCAGGGTCACTGAAGGCGGCACAAACTTTCTTTTTTTTTCCCAGAAAGATGAAAATGTACCTAGTTTGCACTAAAGCTGCCAGAAATACTTGGAATAGTAGATTTGTATTAATTTTATTTAAAACAAGGACAGTTCGCAGAAAACATTCATCTCAGAGAGAAAAGATGCTCTGCCAAATTCATCAGTTTTCTTATCCTCTAAAATACCATTCATCAGTGACAGGGCCATTAAGACATTTCACAGTTCATTTCATTAGTCAAATACAACACGTGTACATCTGCATAGTACAGCTACTACGGAAGGGACCATTAACTTGACAGTCATGATTCGATTTGATTTTCAATTTTGGACTCCTGATTTTCGATTCTCTTCGATTTTTATATCTTCTTTAAAGTAACACCATTTGTTATCTCAAAACACAACATATGCCATTGAGTTTTAAGATCAGCTTTAGGGTTTAAGGGTTTAAGATCAGCTCAGTTCCAGTTTTTTGCTGCCATGTTTGAGAAAGCTGATTGTCTTCTCACAGTGCGTAATATGATGCTATAAAAACATATGTACAGTTTTGAAGTAAAGAAAGAATTTAGTTCCACCTAAAAGTTGGTTTAGTTCCGATTTAGTCCTAGTTTGATCCAGATTTGTTATGTGCAAGAATGAACGTGACCACAGTCTCTTAAAAAGTGCATTGTGTAACATTTCTGGTAGGGGGTCCGTCAAATACCCCAAAAATTTGACATCATTTCGCAGGCAAAAAATGTTGGCAATTCTTGTTGAAATAATCTAAAATTTTCACAGAATGTAGAGAAACAGATCAGGATTGTATATTTCATGTTTTATTTTTGTTCTGTTTTCAGGTTCACACAGTCACCCAAGACTGTGCAGCCTTCAATGCAAAATTTGGAAAAAAACTTTCAGCAACTGGAAAACAAATTTGGACTTGGTTCCAAAAATTTAAAGAAGGCCGATTATGCAGGGCTAAAGGATCTGGTAGACCAACATCAACATCAGAAGAGAAGGTCGAGCAAGCAGAGTCCTGCACGGGTTCAGGTACCTGCAGATACACGACGGGTGAACGGCAAATTTGAATGAAACGGGTAAAAAATGTTGTGCTGTGTTGGATGTGGGTTCAGGTCGGACGCAGGAGAGCACAGGTCTAATCTGTGGTTTACAAAGCATCATGTGCGAACAAAAAACAGGGCTGTATTTTAGTGAAATGCAAAAATGCCGTTGATTATAGATTAAAGATGATTAAATGTAAAATCCAAATGTTTTTGCTGCACAAGCACATTCCCAGAAATCTCTGCCACTTTCAAACCACACACGCGATGTCCTGCAGTTCAAAGTGACTCCTGACGAGCTGAAAAGAAAATTAGCGAGTGGAGAGTATAAAGTTGTGGCTCTTTTTTGACTCTGGGACTGATTTTCATTCGGGTGCGGTTCGGGTGTCAGTTTGTATTTATAGCGGGTCGGATCAGGTGTGGAATTTTATTTCATTTCTGTCAAAAAATCGGTCGGGTGCAGATTGAGATATGACAGGTACGGGCAGGTGCGGTTTGTCAAAATCAGACCCATGCAGGACTCTGCGAGTAAGTTCATAAAAAAACTCTTGTGAACCCCCAAGAAGTCTGTAAGGAGAACAAGTTTGGCGTTTCTTCAAGTTTCTGTGGCATGTCAACACAGAATTCTTAATGTTTTCGCTTGTCCTCTGCTTTTACAACCTGGAGAAGCTGCAGACGGTTTCATTTCCAATCGTTTCTACAGGATACGCCAAACCGTCATTCCCTGCACAGTCCTGGGTGAGTGTGTGCGAACAGATTCCAAGACACAAAATAACTTCTCTTTGGGAGTGAACGGCTCAACCTGAAAACGGAACAAAAATAAAACATTAAATAAAAACTCTTGATCTGTTTCTATACCTTCTGTGAAAATTGGAGCTTATTTCAACAAGAACTGCCAAAATTATTGTCCTGCGAAATGATGTTTAATTTTTTGGGACACCCTTTACGTTTCACCGTGGAGACGTTATTGCTTTGTCAGATCTGTGGAGAGAATGTTTTTCTAGGCATCTTTGAGCTATAAAACCAACTGTAATTGAATAAATGTAAGACAGACAACGACATATGCAGAGAAACAAGCACATGACGGACCCCCAACGGAAAAGCTCCATAGCGTGCATTCAAAACTCAAAGTCACAAACTGCGTGGCGTTCCAAACCACAACTTAGCTCGAGACAAACAAGGACAAATGTTGTACACGGTGGTTTAAAATGCACACAGCAAATATTAACAGTGTTTAATGTGGTGGCACCAATTACAGCAGAAAAATGGAGGCTACGGAGGGAGCGGCGTCACAGGGAGCAGAGACAGAAGCGGCGTTTAGAACAGGACCCATTAAGCTCATAAAGGGAGAGGCAGTGAAGAGGGACAGAGGAGAGGTTTAAACAGGGAAATAAAACTACCCAGGCTTAAACTACAAGAGAGTAGTACTTTATGTTCCTGTCCACACATGAAAACGCTCAGCCAAATGGGGATAGCTAGCCTTGGTTGGAATGAAATGGAAAATATTGCATGTACTTACCCAGGCGTGTACCAGTAACCGAAATCTGGTGATATCGTATCGTCAAAGGTCTCACAATAATATCGTGGACCATCACAATATATCGAAACACTTAAATGAATAGTTCTGATGCAGAAATAGCTAAAAAAACACAGAGAGAACTACATAGACCATGATCCTTTGCTCCATTTCAGTGCAGACGACATGAAGAAATAACTGTTCTAAGCACTTTGAAATCTTCATTCTTTGGATGAAGTCTTGTGAAGCATTTTTAGAGGAAAAAGGAGCAGATTCACAGTTTTGTCTTTTAGACCAATCTGATCTAAACCAGGACTAAACTAAGACTAAACCAGGACTACATGAGGTCTAAACCAGGACTAAACTAAGACTAAACCAGGACTACATCAGGTCTAAACCAGGACTAAACTAAGACTAAACCAGGACTACATCTGGTCTAAACCAGGACTAAACTAAGACTAAACCAGGACTACATCAGGTCTAAACCAGGACTAAACTAAGACTAAACCAGGACTACATAAGGACTAAACTAAGACTAAACCAGGACTACATGAGGTCTAAACCAGGACTAAACTAAGACTAAACCAGGACTACATCAGGTCTAAACCAGGACTAAACTAAGACTAAACCAGGACTACATGAGGTCTAAACCAGGACTAAACTAAGACTAAACCAGGACTACATCTGGTCTAAACCAGGACTAAACTAAGACTAAACCAAGACTACATCAGGTCTAAACCAGGACTAAACTAAGACTAAACCAGGACTACATGAGGTCTAAACCAGGACTAAACTAAGACTAAACCAGGACTACATGAGGTCTAAACCAGGACTAAACTAAGACTAAACCAGGACTACATCTGGTCTAAATCAGGACTACATCAGGTCCAAACCAGGACTAAACTAAGACTAAAGCAGGACTACATCAGGACTAAACTAAGATTAAACAAGGACTACATGAGGTCTAAACCAGGACTAAACTAAGACTAAACCAG